>OY856409.1:359514057-360114057 GCA_963693085.1 Alisma plantago-aquatica | reverse complement strand
AACAGTCTTGGCCACTTAGACCCCAAACGATCTTGATCACTTTAGACCCCAAACGGTCTTGGTCACTTAGACCTCAAATGGTCTTAGTCACTTAGACCTCAAATGGTCTTGGTCACTTAGACCTCAAACAGTCTTGGTCACTTAGACCTCAAATGATTTGAAACCATTTGGGAATTAGCCCTTGAAATTGTTTAAGAAAAATTATATTGAAATCGTATGAAAAAAACACTCTTGAAACCATTTGGGTCTCCAAATAGTTTGAGACCGTTTGATCCCAAATGGTCTTGAGACTATTTGATCCCAAACAGTCTTGAGATCGTTTGGTCCAAACTCTCTCAAAACCGAATGGACCACTTAGGGTTTTTCCATCAACTAAATCGATTCAGGGTTTTAATCATTGAACCACATATTAATTGAACCATTAAATCACTCTTCAATTGAACCAATGAATCATCCTTCAACTGAATCAATGAATCGTCCATCAATTGAATCACCCTTCAATTGAACTATCAATTAGGGCCTTGAAATCAAAAACCATCAATTGTGAACATTATTGAATCTAATTCAATTGAAAGTAATGAATCACCACTCAATCATGACATCACCTGACCTCAAACGGTCTTGAGGTCATTTGTCTTCAAATGTTCTTGAGACTGTTTGGTGTCAAACGGTCTTGAGACCGTTTGACCCATCCAATCATTGAACTCAATTGAAATCAATTAGGGTTTCTTCAATACCCCGATTTAGGGTTTGGTACTTAATGGACCTTCAATTGTTGAACACTTTGAAACTAATTCAATTTATTAGCATTGGTCCATCGTCAATTTATGACATCATCACCCTCAAATGGTCCTGAGGTCGTTTGACCTCAAATGTTCTTGAGACCGTTTGGTGTCAAACGATCTTGAGACCGTTTGCTCACCAAACGATCTTGAGATCGTTTAGTCTCAAGTATGGAAACCGTTTGCCCAAGATATTTATTGAGGTGTGTGCTTATGATGATGTCATCATCATCAAGCTTCTATCCTTCAAAATCGAATGCCATTTTTATGGTAATATCATAAATGATTCAAAGGAATTTCAAGAAGAACAAAATGATCACCAAATGATAAATAATTGAATGCAATGATAACATTTAAGGGTTTAAGTTATATAACCCACCTTCAAAGTTGAAACCAAACTTCAAGCTTCACGTCCCTTATGGTAGTTGAATCTTTCTCACTCCACAAGGTACATTCCTCAAGCTTTTGAGTGAAAAGGATTGGCTAGGAATGAAGATTGATTGGAGAAAAGAAGAAATTAAGCATTGATTTGTGATTTCCACCATGAATTTGAGTTTGAAGGATTAAGGAGCTTACCTACAGGTTGGAGTTCGTTCCCCTGCTTCTCCTAAGTTCCCTTGTGCTCCTACAAATCAAGAAGTGAAAGAAAATCTGAAAAAGAGTCTTTGGATGAGTGGGAAATGAAGTGTATATAAAGGAATTTCAAGGAGAGAGAAAGTTCAAAAGAAATTCTTCGACTCCCCAACTTGGTGCCACTTAACCCCTCCCATTCCTTGTATATGAAGGAAATATCTTTTACCTTTAATTCCTCTTCATTATCCATGAATTAAAGGAAAAGCAATTAAGCACCTTAATTCATATAATATTAACATCCCATATTTAGTGGATATTACTTTTAGTTAACTAATGTGAGTGGGCTCTCCACTCACTTGAGATATTTTCGGTGCCATTGTAAGGCACGTGGTCGTCCACCCTTTTGAAAATTCATACTTCACATTTTGGTTAAAGGGCACTTCAGTTAATATATTTATTTTTGCATTAAATTGAAGTAAAGTTCCAATTATGCTTAAATCTTGATTATTTTTATTTCAAGATTCTCTCTCATCCAAAGTGATCCAAATGAGGTGCCCCTCTTATTTAAATGATGCCAAGAACAATTAGGGACACTCTAAAAGTGATATTTTTCATATTGAACCCTAGGTTTTGGGTAAATTGCATATTACACCAAAACTAGGTTTTAATGCACAAACATTGCTCAACAAGCTCTTTCTTGGTATTCAGGCTTTCACAAGCCATACCTCTGCATCATTTTCATTCCTATGATGCTTAAACACTTTTAGGAACATTTCCCCATGTAACATTTGCAAGTTAACCCCTCAACTTGGGTAATTTGCATTTTAGTCCAAAATAAGCAAATCATTATTTCAACATTATTCAAAAAAGAATAAAATTGAAACATAAGTTCCCCTTGAGCCTTAATTACTTTTCAAAAGATAAGATCAAGCATCTAATTAACTTTGTTAAACAAAACACCTAGGGTTAAGGCATAACCCAGGTCAGGGGTATTACAGTAACAGGCTGATGGCATACATGGTAAGTACCTTCTGATATGAAAGGGCTGATATGTAAAGGTTTTTGCTGTTTGGATTTGGAAAAAAAAAAGTTTTCATTTCCCGTACTTTCTGGTAATCTGTTTGATTAAGTTTGTTTCTGTGATTAGTTTTGAGTTATCTCGTGGTTTACGGTGTTGGGACGTCATATGTGACTGTCGTGAACTTGAAATTTGGATCTTGATATCCAAAATATCATTTGTTGATATACATGGAGTAGAATGGTTAAATGATGGACTATGAGGTTTGAATTTGTCAAACGATGCAATTTGAACTCATTTTATCAAGATTTAATAATTAATTGAATTGTATGTTAGGTTTATGCAATTATTTGTGAGGATAATTGAGGAATTAAGTTTAATAAACAAATGTTGGAACTTGGATGTCAAACTTAGTGGAATGATAGATTACATGCTAAGGAAGTAACAGTTAAAATTTCATGGTGTTTTTATGAGCCATTAGAGAGAGAAATAGATCTCATATTTTGATCTTTAATAAATCATTAAAGTTTCATATGATTTTATACCTGAGTTTAATTAATCTATGTGTCGCACATCTAGTCTTATTAACATGGCTCTATAACTATATTGAAGCTATAGTTTGGGATCGTGCCACCATCCAAACCCTAGAATAAATAATCTAAGTCCCATGGTTCCTCATCGACATCGTTTCGTTTGGGAAAGTTGGTACCTTAGAGACTGAGTGACTTGGTGCCACACATCTGAAGTGGAAGGAGCAAGATTGAGAGGTGGTGTGCACCTTCAACTATGTTAGTCTTGGATCTCTTAAATGACCTATGTCTTAAAGGTTATGGACATTGGATGAATGAATTCATGTGAAACCACTTCCTTTGAGTCGACGATCTAGTTTAAGCCTTCCTCGTTGGACATCACAAAAACCTAACACCTCAGATTGTAGCATTTGAAGCATCTTCATGGAGGGAGAATCTAAGGGTTCAATAATCCCCTTCCTCTGGTCATGTTGCTCCATAACACGGGTCAGGGAACACTTATGAGTCAATTGTGGCGTATGTGGGAGACTCCATGGAGTTTTTCGAGAACTTTCAGAGTCCTTTATTCTTTTAGCCTGGGTTGATAAGGAGTAAGTCCACTTGCCCCTTTTTGTGACCTTGTGGTAGTGGAGCTTGAGGTTTAGCTTGTCGCAACTATCCTTCCGCCATCCTCTCATGTGGATAGAAGATGCCTCTAGCTAGAAGAGTGATGGTGAACTTCTAGGACTACTAGTGCCATCTACAAGCCTGGATATCACACAAAAGATGTCACTGATCCATATAGAACCATCACTGACTAGAAGGAGGCTTGTCTCTGTCGGGACTCCTCATTGCTCATTCATGTTGTCTTGATACTCAAGCATGAAGAACAAAGTTCTAATGCAGCTGTGGCATTGACAACATGACAAACACACGATCCAAGATGAAAGAACAGAATTGGGGGAAGGAGAAGATGAGGTCGGTCCAATAGCCTGACCAAATCAGGAACTGGATAAGTCGGGAGGTATTGAGTTTCATCCTATTTTGATGATGTGGCATGCATCAACATTGCCTGGAAAAGGATCCAATGACCCATTTAAATCCCAAAGGTAACCATAGGTTTATATTTAAAAATATACATTAAAACTTAGGATATGTTTAGAAAATAGAACCAATATCTCAAAAATACCCCTAGATTGAGAAAAAGGTCCACTTTATTACTGGATCATCAGATCAACCTTTTAAAGAAAAAATAATGATGAATTCTAATTTTCATATTTAGGCCTCTATTTGGGTGTTGATTTAATGGAATACATGATATATTCTTGATATAAATTCCGTAAAATATAGATTTCATGGTGAATATGTTCAGATCACATTATTGAACTCTAATCTGAATAATGTTTCTAAATGATAGGTGTATTGTTATTAAAGTTTAAATACATGTATTTCACATAATTTTAATTTTTGGAAATTGATAAAGAATCAGAAAGGTATGATACTTGTACTAGAGCCTAAATATGACCTTGTCATCATTATAAAAATATTTTAGACAAGTTTAGATTAGACTAAACCTAAGTTTGTATCAAAACCCTAATATAGACAAAATATCAATAATAATGTTGAGCCATGTATTAATGTTCATTAATCACAATTAATCTAGTGATGACCACAGAGTATAGGTGGTCAAGGATAATTTAGGTATCTCTAACTCAGGTACATGGATTAATATAGTTATGTGATTATGGTTTTGTTGGTTGAAATCATAATATGTATGTATGTTCTTTTCTATTTGAAAATATTAGATGTAGTATTTCTATGTAGTAATCCATGTTTTGTAACTTGACAATAAAATTTTTGAGTAGATATTTTTTCGTTATTAATGTTTTCATTATCCCCCTTATGATGGAATGCATTAATGTTGACTGATACACCTCCCTAGAGCACATGTTGTATAGGGAGTTCCCTAGAGTACTTGGTACATGTGATAGGGCCCAACATATATGTTTTGATACAAGTCCACCTTAATAATGAAACTCATCTAGAAAAATGATTAAAATCAGCATATTTCACATATTAAATAATTGTTTTCTATGATCTTTCTTTCTGTCTACTAATCTTTTCTAAGTTATGAAAATTATAAAGATATGATTCTTTCAACCCATGTAGACAACACCTTGTTCGTTGATCCTCTGTTTTACATATGTTTTAGTTTCAGATCTAACATGGGAGAAAAAGAATGGAAATTAGCAATTGTACATGTTGTACCTATCATATAGGATCCTAGCATACATGTCCAACTTTGTATAAAATCTCCTTTCAATATGAAATTCTAATCTATGTTGTAATTCATTTTGTAACATATACATGTTGAATGATGAGAATGAATGGTGTATGCTTTTTATAGTTGGATATTCATGTATGCACATATTTCTTCCACAACACACTCTGATACAACTTCATAACATGTTCGGATAATGTCCTATGGGACCCATGGGGTTTCGGGATGGCAGAATCCTGGGGTGTCACATATACATATTTGTAAATGTGTTTCATGTTCATTTATTTGAAAGCCATTTACTTAAATCACGATTATATTATTCATAAAATGATAAATCACAATTTGTAGGATACAAATATATTGAATTTTACTAATTGGTAATGACCCTTACATACAATTAAAGTACCTAGCTACAATTGTTTGTCTAGAATAAGAGTCAACTCATTTAGACAAAATAAATACAATGGAAGGCTAATTATATCAACTGATATGGTGAACAAATATAATGAAACGAGACTTACATGAGGGATTTATTTGCAAATGAAAAAAAATGTAAAAATTTCTATTTTATAGCTCAAAATAGATTTAGTATCCAAATTTTGGTATGTTGAAACACTCCACCACAAAAATAAATTTTTTCCTTGAAATTAGTATGTTAATGGCACAATTAGTTACTAATCTCCACCCCTTAAAAGTATTAGACTAAATGTCTACATAGGCTTGTCAACTACAATGTAGTATCCTTCACTTTATCTTATCTATTACCCATACCAAACCCTAGGTTTCTCTTTTAGGATTTTCTCATACAACCTTGATTGTGACTTATCTCAAGAAATCATCTTTAAAATTCCATAAGATCATTTTTCTTTGTACATATGTTATTATCAAGAAAATAGTTTCTCAATGGGAAACCTATCTGATAAAAAACTTGAAAATTGGCCAAAATCAATGCAATTACTAAGTGACAATCACCTCTTACCAACATTGACCCCCTAACTACTTGAATCAATTGTGAAATAACATTTTAATGGAACACAAAGAGTCCCTAGAGCATCGTCACTTATGGTATAGTAGAAATCTATATTGTTCCCTACCAAATGGGAATTTACAAATTTAACCTTGGGCATCCCATCCAACTTTTCACCTTACAAAATAGTCAACTACTACGTGTTTCAATAAATATAATCAAATTTGTTATCTACAATATGATTTTAGTTGGTTGTAGACTATTCACATAAGTTCCAATTGTATTAGATATTTTATCCTAATTTCTGTGAGACATGCATGAGTGACTATTATTTATAGCTCTAATACCATGTTATAATGACTTAAACTTTATGATGAAATTTTTAAAAAATATATCGCAATTCATATATAAATTTGGTTATGTTCATGCTTTGCATTAGATTATTCATGGAAGGCTATACAAAGGACTAACAAAATATAAAAAAATATGTGAGTCTTATCTACTATTTAATAGAACAACTCATGTACATCTCTTTTATGTCTTCATTGTATCACATGCCCATGAATTTCTGTAGAGAATAAATCCACACATGGACCAAAAGAAAGTTTGGGACAAAAAATTGGTAGTAAAACAAATTATTGAGCTATTCGAATAAATATGAAAAATAGTAGTTTCAAAGTATTTATAAATTAGGTGAGGACTATATCTTAGACTATTGTCAAGAAATTAGGATTTAATGAAAGTAAAAGATGGATTCATAATAGTATTCAAAATACCATATTTGTAATATTATTCTTAAAAAAATGTACTCAAGAGTATGAATAGTCCCAAATATCGATATATAATACACAACATTTGAGAATTTATCCACTGACATATACAATCTAATATTTTTTCCTCATTAGGGCGAGGTGCCTAGTGTTCTCCCCTTTGTGATAAAATATCAGTTTTTCCTATGGGTGTATCCAGTATTGGGGGACCTCTAATCATCCAATATCCACTTTATAGAGTTGGAGGATATGACCCACCAAATCTAGGATACAAAGGTCTAGCCAATATTCAAATTTTGTGCCAATGTTATAAGCAACGATTTTGCCTAACATAATGAATCTAAAAATTATGAAAATATACATATTTATAAATATATTTGATGTTTTTCATTGGTGATGAAGCCATTTACTTAAATAAAGAGAATATGATTCATAGAATGTCAAATCAAAATATGTAGGACCAAAAATGTTGAATTGTTCAAATTAGTACTGACTCACTAAATGAATTTGAAGGACCAATCTGCAACCAATTATTTATAGGAAAGTGTCAACACATTTAGACATAATAAACACAATTAAAGGAAAATTATATTAACATAATGATAATGGATAAAAATAATTAAAAGATACTTCAAATGAGGATTGATTCACACATGGGATCAAGTTACAGAAAAATTTATGAATTATATCTAAAAATAGATTTTATATCCAAACTTTGGTACGTCACATCATTTTACCAATCCAATTAACTTGACAATATGAACTTTCTATCTACATCAGTAGTGTACAGTTCTCTCATAGTTTTGTTGGAGGATACAGTCTAACCATCCACAATAAACTTTTTGATACTTAATCAACATCAAACTCGTATATACTAAATCTTTCTTGGTAGATATTGGATACAACCTCCCAATCCAACCCAATAAGGCAATGCGAAATGATAATGTCAAAAGGACATCGACTACAAATTTTTTTAGTGCATTGACTTTTCTGGGCTATAAATGTTGATAATGGAGTGTTCAGACAATCAAATCAATCGTGGGTCTAGAGATAAATGTACACATGCAGGGTAAGTCTCACTAATTGAAGCACATAAAATAAGGCTTGCTGAAATTAAAACCAAGTTTTTTTATCCAAAAGCCTCTATCATGGCAATAGTTACTAGACTAATTATGTGATATATATGGAATTTAGATGAAGGCTTCATGCTTGAAATATGCCACCATTTAATATTTGAATTTTAGAATTGAGGACTAATAGAGGTCCTTAAGCATTCTTGGAGCATTGGTTATAGGAGGGATGGGTGTAAAGTGAATCCAAACTTACTAATGATGCTCTTAATGGGCTTGTTTATTGCAAAATGAATCTAAAACACCAATTACTCTTATTCATGGCTTCACGCCAGATGCATTGGAATGTTATGGCTACTGATAATTTCAAATAAAGAATGCAAGAGAGTACTCTTATTGATGGCTTCATGCATATGGATTTCCAAGTTTTGTAATGTTGGTTTCAGAGAAGCAAACCATATGGATGCATGTTTGGATAAGATGAACAAGTTTGTTGTTCTATGTCTTAGTACCCTAATTCTCCTCCACTAGAGATCACTGTCGATCTTTCAATTTTGATACCTTAGAGGTAAGGGTAAGTGGAGTTGTTAAAATTTACTTATGTTGTAGTATGGTTATAACAAACGTTTTGGATCCGACATGGATAGAGGGAGGCTTAAAAAAGTTCGCTCAACTTCCTCTAAATTATAGAATTATTATTCCATGTAGGGTCATCCTAGTTAACCATCTAATTTGAATGTTACGTGAATGGGAGAACATAGGTTGCAAGTCTGGTAGTTGCACTTCTTGGTTTGTGCGATGACGTGGTGACTATAATGCAATATCCAATATTTTTTTTCTTTTCCTTTTAATTGTTAAAGAGAATCACGTATTGAAAAAAGAGAAGCTGTAAAGAATATCAGGGATGAGGATAAATCAAAGCTCATTGCAACGATTTATGCCATTGAGAAGAAAATTACGATGATGTAGCATGGTGTCACCTCCCTTGTCATGTACAACTATTTTGAATCACATATGCGTCCACTACTAAAAAATACTTAATTGATGACATTTTAGTATTTCATCTTTTGCTTAATAGGTGACGTGGTTGGCAGTCATCTGCCAAATGACTGTCATCTTTTTAGTGTAATCTATGCGCTATGTAGGCTTTGAGAAGTATGTCACCTATGCTTGTTAAAGATTACATTTGTGAATGTCATCTTTTTCTTAAAAGTTAACAGGAAATAATGTCACCTAAATCATGTAAGATGACATACTTGTACATAACATATGCATGAGATAGATGATAACCCAGTCATTATCTACCGTAAGAGATTACATATATCATCGTTATCATATCCAAAAAATCATATTTACAAATGTCACCTATTCCAGTGCATTAATGTCAAATTTTCTTATGAACTGATGCCATTTATTGGGTGGTTTACATATTGTAAATCTCGCACTGTCACATAGAAATAATGCAATGGACATGAGTATAGAAGTGAAGAAATATACACCAAAAGTCAAATGTATTGATATGTCCAAATAGATGTTTACAAAGGGGAGGATATAAGCCTTGCCCCTTGACATATTTACAGAAAAACAGATCTTTTCAGCTGACCATCTTATTTACAGTTGTGTGTAGCTATGAAGATTGAGGCGAGTACTTTTTTATGGTGCTTTGAACATTATTTCTCAAGCTCATTCTCCACATGCATTGTCTGTCTCAAGTGGGATTTGATTGTTGTTGGGTGGTGGTACAAGGTATTCTTAAACGTGCCTACCCATCTTGGATGTTGTTTTGGCTAGGAGATAAGGGAGTGAAACTGACCAAGAGGTCTTAGTACTTCAAATGCTCGTCTTGGTACCACATCAAATTCTGAAATCATGCCTGCAAACCAAGACTGCATGTTTTATCTGTTGATACAAACTGTTCCATAGTAGCTCCATGAACAAACTGTGAAGCCAGAAGAGTCGATCAATACAAGAACAATAGAACAAGATAATATACTCAAGAAGTTAAGTGTCCAGTAGGACAGACAATAATGTTACAGCTAGGACAGAGAATAATCTTATAGTCGCCAATGTTAACATAGGCCACTCTCAGTGTCCTTGGAGCTCGTGCGGCCAAAGAGCAGTACGTGTAAATATTAATGATGCATAACTGTGACAATCTTTCTTGTTTAAAGTCAAGAACACATATGTACATGGTATATTAAATATTATAATAAGAGCAAATACAAATATTCAGTTCAGGCCAGATCATAGTAAATTCTTCATGTGCACAACAATCTTTCTTAGTCGTAGGAGCATCAACATTGTTTCCGCAGAAGGAGTGAATAACTCATCCATGAGACAACAAAATAAAAATCGAATCTTGTGCCGCTTATATAGTGATTTGTACTAAAACAATCAAAGAATGGAGTATGAATCAGGTCAGGAGTTGAAAATAAGTCATACGGAAAGGGCAGATCGCAACCTCTAACCAAATCTGATAGAACACACCGACCTCTTACACAGATTAGGTACTAGTTGTAGAAATTGATGGTAGCTTTGGTCGCAACCTCTAACCACGCGGTAGTGTTTGATGAGCCATGATTTACCTCTCCACATGTATAGATGTGTGCTTGTCGATGATACATAGCTCAAATAGTAGTTGTTGAGCTCCGACCTTACTAACGATGCACGAGTCTCCCACCACGGACCGTCTGAATATGGCAACAAACCCGGCTCCGGGTGCCGACTGCGACCGGTTGGGTGCTGGGCTATTTTCTTGGCCGCTAGGGTTTGTAGAACCAGATGAGAGGGAGGAGGCGTGAGTGAGAAAACTGAGTGGGAGTTTTTTATATTTAGGGTAAGTTTTTTCCCCCAAGATCCGAGCTATTTTTCCTGATCGCTGTGGTGAAGGGCCGCAGTTCTGCACTGAAAGCCCGCTCCAAACAGCCCAATATCGTGAATGTACATGAGATTAATAATTTATATACATCATATATAGTATATAATACGGATTCAAATATTTCTTATAGTGGATATTACTATATCCGATATCCTGGATACTATATTCGATATCCGAATTCGATCTGAAATATAGGGGTGAGCAAATAATGATCCAGACCGCAAAACCGGACTGGACTGCTCAATTCGATCTGGTCCGGTCCGGTCCATTTTGAGTTCGGTCCGGTCCGTGGTCCGAGAATTTCGATAAGTTTGGTCTTCGGTCCGGTCCGGACCGTAGATTGAGTTTTATAGAAAATTCATATATATTTGAAGGTGTATTCTATAATAACTACAAATAAAGTACATATATAAGCACTACTACTATAATTATTTGATACTAAAGTTATATAATTGTTCGAAGTGACTAATATTATCAACTTTGTACAATTAAATAAGTTGTAAACTATGTACAAAAGGCTGATTACGGTCCAAACGGTCTGGTCCGGTCCGGTCCTAGCACAAAACGGTCTGATCCCGGTCTGGTCCTACCTCGAAACGGTTCGGTCTGCGGTCCATATATTGTTGAAATTCGGTCCGCGGTCCGGTTCGATTTTGGACCGATGCTCAGCCCTACCGAAATATGTCGAATACGGATTTTTTTCATGATTTTCGAACTCAAATCCGAATCAAATATGTGGATTTCAAATATCCACTTACAGGTCTAGAAACCACACAGAACTAGGACATGATACAGATAAGAAGGGAGTAGTAATAGCAGATAATACAGCATACATAAGCACATTGATGAGAAACGAGGGATTTGCGCACCTCAATCTTGCGCAACGAGGTTATAGGAGCTTCACAACGGCCTGGGAGGTGTGGGCTTGGAGATCTGCTTGTTGTCTTGGGGCCACCGGCAACTAGTTGACTTCCTTGTGTGGAACTTGGACAACAACTTAGTGACGAGCTGCTTGCCGTGGAGCTTCTTGGCGTCGATGAAGCCTGACGACTGAGGAGCTTTACTGCGGTCTGATAGCCTGATAGGTGCATGATTGGAGATCTATTTGATGTCTCAGCACTACTGGCACTTTGTTGATGTCATCGTGTGGCATCGGGAGTCGGGACAACAGCTTGACGCTTGGCATCGGGGTAGCACGGCAACAACTCATTGCTTGCTGTCTCGACTTCCTTCAAGCATCCTTCACGGTGTGCTTCGAGCCGCCCCATCGCCTGAGAGGGGACGGGGGAAGAGAGGGGATGGGGGAAGAGAGGTCGCGGACGCCGCAGAGCGACTGAGCAAGGCGTGGAGTTGATGAATTAGAAAGGGGACGTGGTTCAGGGCAATTGATGGGAGATAATGGATCCCAACGGGGATCTGCTAAAAACCTACCCCATATTGGCCCACCACGTTTAGGACATAGAATACAAACCGGACCCAAAATACCCATTATAAATTGGGTCGAGTTGCCTTGGGTTAGTTGGGTATGGGTTTAATGGGAGAATTTTCCATCCCTACTTGACATCGGGTACCATTGGTCCAGAAGGGCACTCACGACCATTGGCTATGTTGTGGGCACACTGAAGGCCTTCGATTTATTGGGTGGTGGCAAGAAGGTGGGATCAACCTGCATGTGTGTGGATATCTCTACAGATAAGCAAGCCCCACCGGTGGTCCTGATTGACCTGTCGGATGGAGAGAGCTAGAGATTCGAGTTCATTATGAGGCTTTACTTGACTGATGTGATGCTTGTAAGGTGCTCGGCCATCGGTCTAGACACTGCCCAAGAGTGAACAAGATGGTAGATTGCAATGAGGTTTGTGGGAAAGAAACTAGTAGAAGGTCGAATAGTAGGAGGATAAGAGGATCAAAGGCTGGTGTCCCAGTTCAACAGGCATAGGAAACTAAAGAGGCGGGGGACATCGGTGTAAACAAGGTTGGGTGTATGGAAGTTGCCTCGGAGGGCAACTCTACAATTGCTAAGACTGATGAGTAGGAAATTGAGCATACTGATGTTTAAGTGTCTATCCGTCATGTTGAGGTTGAGAACCATAAAGGCAAGGAGAAACAACATACGTTGGATGAGGATCCCCTGGATACGTTGAATCTATTCTCTATCTTGGGAGACCTTGGTGAGGAAGACACTCATGTGCCATCACCTACAGTGTTGTTAGAGGCAGGGCAAGTGAAGGACAGAGTAATGGGGGGAATGCACAACTACACTCATGGAAGGGGTGGAATCTCCATCTATATCACATGAAGATTCTCACATGGAACGTGTGAGGAGCTTCCCGACTGTATAAGCAAAGCAAGGTCAGGGAGCTAATAAGGAAGTTGGAGATGTCAAATTATGTGAGCCTAGAGACTCGCATCAAACAACATTGCCACGATAAGATGAAGGATATGTTCTTGAATGGTTGGGAGTATACCTCAAACCATGATCATATTGAGGGTGCGAGGATTGTGACGGGGTGGAACCCGATGATTTGGGACATACAAGCAATTGATTCGATGGATCAAATGGTCACTATGAGCTGTATTAATAGGGGTGGCACCACCACAAGGAAGAAATAAGGGATTAGAGTATATAGATATAGAGGGAAAATGAAGGATTAGAGGGATGGAAAAGGAAAAGAATGAAGAGAATTGTTGTTTCTAACATGGAAGACGCGCCACCAGCAGTGTTGTCTAGTGTCGGGATGATGGTGGTTTCCAATTCTGAGATGACATATGGATTGTATCATTCCTCTGGGGCTACTTGAACATTTGTGTGATCTAAACTTACATTCATCATATTATATTTACATCTCTTTAACCTAGTATTGGGAGGGAATATCCATTTTACCTAACATTTCAAGGTTTACATTTGGGTCCCTGACAAACTAAATAACTTCTATAAAGAGGATAGTCAATGCTCTATCCAAATAGTGAATTCAACCCGATTAGACCTCGAACAGGCTCAAAATAGGACATTACAAATATTAACCATACGACTAGCTTTAACCCTGCCCTCCTCGTGTTGTGTCGTGACCCACCACCACAGCAGGTGTCATGACCACCATGCAACATGTGTCTCACTGGCTACAACCCAAACACAACGCAATGTTATGCCCATCATGAAACAATAACAACACGATCAAAGCAAAAAGGCAACGTCGCGACTGAAGCCCAAGAACAATGTTGCGACTAACTACTACACCTAGGTGTCATGACCCTCTCACAACACAACATCGCGACTGTCTCCACGATAGACGTAGTGACCATGATAGAACCTGATACAACAACATTAAAGAAAGGCTTTATGACCAGTGTTACACATAGGCCTCATGACCAACCCACAAAACAAAGTCGCACCCCACCCTCATAGCACAACATCTCGACCGCAACATACGCAACGTCGTGACCAGACCAAAATGAAGTGTCACATCGAGAAGCAGAATGGACCATCATGACTGAAACAAGACCAACCATCACAACCAAAACCATCCCAAGTCCTTGAAAAACATTTAAGAGGTTCCATGGCATATATGAAGATAATGTCATCTCACAGTAAGTCCTTAAAAATACATTTGAGAGGTGTCAGGTCCCATATCATGACAACATCCTCTCACAACAAGTCCATGAAAATGTATTTGGGAGGTGTGAAGGCCCATTTCAAGACAAATATTATCTCACATCACATCCCTAAAAATGCATTTGGGAGGTGTCTGGGCCCATTTCAAGACAAATGTTATCTCACGTCAAGTCCCTAAAAATATATTTGGGAGGTGACACGACCCATATCATGATAGTGTCCTTTCATAACATTTCCCTTCAAATGCATCTAGGAGGTTTCAGGCCCCATTTCAAGACAAATGTTATCTTGCATCAACTCCCTAAAAATGCATTTGGGAGGTGCCATGACCCATATCTCACAATGCAACATCGTGACTGTCTCCACGATGCACATCACAACCATGATAGAATGTGATACAATATTGTTAAAGTAAGATATCATGACTAGCATTATCTTTGCGGCCAACCCACAACACAACGTTGCGACCCACCCTCATAGTACAACATTGTGACTACAACAAACACAGTGTCGCAACCAGACCAAAATGAAGTGTCACGTCCAAAAGCTGAACAAACCATCCCAACTGAAACAAGGCCAACCATCACAACCAAAACAACACCAATTGTCTGACCTCAAACACACAAGATGCACATATTTCTTGACCCACAACACAAGAGAAATGATAGTCTTGACCAAAACAAGGCCTAACAACAAGAACACAAGTGTCATAAAGGTCAAAACTCATAGACCCAAGATCATCAAATCCTACAATGAGCATTGATGTTTTTTGCCAATGATGCCAGGTCTCGTATCATGACAACGTCCTCTCATAACAAGTCCATCAAAATGCATGTGGGAGGTGCCAGGGCCCATATAGCGGCAAATATTATCTCACCAAGTCTCTAAAATGCATTTGGAGGTTCCATGACCCATATCGTGATAATGTCCTTTCAAAATATGTCCCTTCAAATGCATTGGCGAGGATACATGGACCATATATTGGCAGTTTCCTCTCATAATAAGTCCCCGAAAATGCATTTTGGTGAAGTTTGGGCCCATACCATGACAATGTCCTCTCACACCAAGTCCTTGAAAATACATTTGGGAGGTACCATCACACATACGATGACAATGTCATCTCATAGTAAGTCCTTAAGAATGTATTTGGGTGGTATCAGGTCCCATATCATGACAACGACCTCTCATAACAAGTCCATCAAAATGCATTTGGGAGGTGTTAGGGCCCATATCATGACAAATGTTATCTCACATCAAGTCCCTAAAAATGTATTTGGAAGGTGCCACAACCCATATCGTGATAGTGTATTTTCACAACATGTCCCATCAAATGCATTAACAAGAATCCATGGCCCATATATTGGCAATGTCCTCTCGTAATAAGTCCCTCAAAATGTATTTTTTGTGAAGTTTGGGCCCATATCATGACAATGGCCTCGCACGCCAAGTCCTTGAAAATATATTTGGGAGGTGCCATGGCGCATATGATGACAATGTCATCTCATAGAAACTCATTAAAAATGCATTTGGGAGGTGTTAGGTCCAACATCATGACAACGTACTCTTACAACAAGTCCATGAAAATGCATTTGGGAGGTGTCAGGGTCCATATCATGACAAATTTTATCTCACATTAACTCCCTAAAAATGCAATTAGGAGGTTCTATGACCCAGTTCATGATATTGTCCTTTCAAAATATGTCCCTTCAAATGCATTATGGAGAAGTTAGGGCCCATATATTGACAACAACTTCTAATAAAAAGTCCCTAAAAATGTGTTTCGGTGAAGTTTGGGCCCATATATGACATTGGCCTCTCACACCAAGTCCTTGAAAATACATTTGGGACGTTCCATGGAGCATATGATCACAATGTCATCTCACAGTAAGTGCATCAAAATATATTTGGGAGGTGTCAGGGCCCAAATCATGACAGCGTCCTCTCATAACGAGTCCATCAAAATGCATTTGGGAGGTGTCAGAGCCCATATCATGACAAATGTTATCTCACAGCAAGTCCCTAAAAATGCATTTGGGAGGTGCCGCGACCCATATGATAATAGTGTCCTTTCACAATTTTTCCTTTCAAATACATTAAGGAGGAAACATGACCCATATATTGACAACTTCCTCTCATAATAAGCCCCTAAATATGTATTCGGGTGAATTTTGGGCCCATATCATGACAATCTTCTCTCACACCAAGTCCTTGAAAATATATTTGGGAGGTTCTATGGCACATATAATCACAATGTCATCTCAAAGTAAGTCCTTAAAAATGCATTTGGATGGTTTTAGGTCCCATATCATGAGAACGGCCTCTTAAAACAAGTCAATGAAAATACATTTGGGAGGTGTCAGGGCTCATATCATGACAAATGTTATCTCAAAATGTGTCCCTAAAATGCATTTTGAAGGTTTCATGACCCATATTATTATAGTGTCATTTCACAACATGTCCCTTCAAATGCATTAAGTCCCTAAAAATGCAAGTGGGCGGTGCCAGGACCCAGATTATGATAATGTCTTTTCACAACATGTCCCTTCAAATGTATTAAGAAGGAGCCAGGGTCCATATATTGACTTCATCCTCTCATAATAATTCCATTAAAATACATTTGGGAGGTGTCATCGCACATATGACAACAATGCCATCTCGCAATAAGTCCTTAAAAATGCATTTGGGTGGTGTTACGTCCCATATCATGACAATGTCCTGTCAAAACAAGTCCATCAAAATGCATTTGGGAGGTGTTAGGGCCCTTATCATGACAAACATTATCTCACATCAAGTCTTTAAAAATGCATTTGGGAGGTACCACGACCTACATCATGATAGTTTCCTTTCACAACATGTCCCTTCAAATCCATTAATGAGGAGCTAGGGCCCATATATTGATAGTATCCTCTCATAATAAGTCATTGAAAATTCATTTGGGTGAAGTTTAGGCCCTATTATGACAATGTCCTCTCTAGCTAAGTCCTTGAAAATACATTTGGGAGATTCCATCACACATATGATGACAATGTCATCTCACAGTTAGTCCTTAAAAATGTATTTGGGAGGTGTTAGGTCTCATATAATGACAACGTCCTCTCACAACAAGTCCATGAAAATGCATTAGGAGGTGTCAAGGTCTATGTCATAACATATGTTATCTCCCATCAAGTCCCTAAAAATGCAATTTGGAGGTGCCATGAACCATATCATGATAATGTCTTTTCACAACATGTTTCTTCTAATTCATTAAGGAGGAGCCAGAGCCCATATATTGACAACGTCCTCTCATAATAAGTCCATGAAAATGCATTTGGGAGGTGCCATGGCGCATATGATGACAATTTCATCTAACCATAAATCCTTCAAAATGCATTTAAGAGGTGTCAGGTCCCATATCACGACAATGTACTCTCACAACAAGACCATAAAAATACATTTGGGAGGTGTTAGGGCCCATATCATAAAAATACATTGAGCTCTCATATCCTATGAAGTGTTCCACTCTATGAAGAGAGAAAAGGGGAAGAAAAAAGGCAGTCTTGCTATGAAGTTGGACATGTCCAAAGCATATGACATGGTGGAGTGGAGTTTCCTTGATGTGGTGATGGAGAAGATGGGTTTTGGGATGAAGTGGAGGAGTAAATTCAAATATTGCATCACATTTATCCATCACACTTTTGCTATAATCGGGGATCAGACCAAAAGCAGAAAGCCTGCACATGGACTTCACCAGGGTGACCCTCTATCCCATATCATGAGAATGTCCTCTCGTAGCATGTGGATGGAGGTGTATATGGGAGGATATATGACCAATATCATGTCAGTGTTCTCTCACAGCAAGTCCCTAAAAATAAACTTTTGAGGAGCCATGACTCATATCATGATGGTGTCCTCTCACGGGAAGATCTCGAAAATGCATTTTGGAGGATCCACATCACATATCATGAGAATGTCCTCTTCCAACATGTCATTGTAATTACATTTGGGAGGATATGTGACTACTATCACGATAGTGTGCTCTCATGGTAAGTCCCTAAAAGTAAATTTATGAGGAGCCAGGGCCCATATCATGATGGTGTCGTCTCACAACATGTCACTGAATATGTTTCTGGGAGGAACCAAGGCCCATATCATTATGACATTCTCTCACATCAAGTCTTTGAAAACGCATCTGAGAGGAGCCACCTCTAATATCATGACGATATCCTCTCCCAACATGTCATTGTAATTGCATTTGGGAGGATATGTGACCAATATCATGATAATGTGCTCTCACGGTAAGTCCCTAAAAATAAATTTCTGAGGAGCCATGGCCCATATCATGATGGTGTCGTCTCACAACATGTCATTGAATATGTTTTTGGGAGGAACCAGGGCCCATATCATTATGGAATCCTCTCACATCAGGTCTTTGAAAATGCATTTGAGAGGAGCCACATCACATATCATGAGAATGTCCTCTCCCAACATGTCATTGTAATTGCATTTGGGAGGATATGTGATCACTATCATGATAGTGTGCTCTCACAATAAGCCCCTGAAAATAAATTTTTGAGGAGTCAGGGCCCATATCATGAAGGTGTCGTCTCACAACATGTCACTTAATATGTTTCATATAATTGCTAAAAAGATTACATAAAAGCTCTCACAGAAGCGCAAGCAACAAACTGGGTTTCCAATCCTTGTTGGATGGCAAAACCAAAGGACCCAAAATTAAAATCATTACATGTAGATGAAGGCATCATAAGATTCCTATTTATATATGTTGAAGGCGTCAAAGAAGAGAAACTACATCGCTGGAAGGCACCCCAAAGGTGTCAAAGGTGAAAGGTAGAAAATGATGTTGATTGGCCTCACATGCTGTTCCATGTTTATGAACTTTTTGTATTGTTGCCTCGGACGCTGCTTGCCCTACTTTAATGTTTTTTGAAAGGATACCTGTCAAGGGAGAAACTCCTATTAGGTCAACACAAGCATGTTTTCCATTCATCCAGTGGAATAAAAGAATGTCTATAGGTTGCAACGAATGAACACCATCAGATTGAGTGCCAAGGAAGGCCAAAGGAGCTTCTTTCAAAACCTTTAAACCAGATCGAGTGCCAACATCATGACAAAACTTATAACCAGGCCGCGAGTGGCAGTGCACTACATGATCACCAAATGCATCAAGATCTATGATGTTGCAAATTAGACAACGTTCATCACCTGGATACAAGGGAATCATAAGCCAATACTGAAGGATAGCTCGATACTCAATGGGTAACATAGATAGACCAAGGCCATCAATAGGAAAAACCCTAAAAAAAATTGTGCATGATCGGCTTGTAAAGAAGTGAGAATAGCATGTTGCCGTAAGGATAGGTCACTTGCCATGATTTGCTGGATGACCGTTTTGTAGTAAGCATCTACCAAAATAGACTGGGTCTTTGGGGTGGTAGAATGTGTACTTGTCAACATAGACCAATATAAAGATGGCAAGATATTGCATATGCAAGCATGTGCTTGGACAAAGGGGAGCCCTGCAAGCACGCATGTGACCTCACACAACATATGGTCTTTGAGATCTTTAGTGTGTATCTAAGAGGCAACAAAAGCAAATTTACTGACATCATGAGAGGACTTGATCCCCAATCCCCCTAGATTCATAGGAAGTGTAGCCAAACACCATTTTAAATCACCAAAACATGGGCCATCACCAACCACAATATGCTCCAGATAACGACGAAGACCGTGATAAAAAATATCCAACACAGGTGTGATAGAAGAAGGAGGTGTTGTATGAAGATCAAACAATAGTTTGGGCATCCCAACATAAGACCTAAGAAGAAGCTCACACTGTGGGTCCTAGAGTGAGGACATGTGATCCATCATATCAAGGGTCTTCATCACATGTTTCTGGAGAAGTTCCTTTGTAAAGGATGTGTCTGTAGAAAATTGGGACACCTAGAATCTTCACTCCATGCTCTGGATGAGAGATGTCAGTTGGAAATAAGCCCACATTCGAGCCTCATCTAGGGTCATCAGATGGCCAAAAAATTTGTCTTCTTAGTATTGAGATGAAGACCATACATCGGGCCTCACTCCTGAATGAGGGATAGAGCCTTCGAAACAACCTCTGTGTCCCCAATGAGGGTACCATCATCAAGGTATAAAGAAAGGAGGTCAAGTTGACATGCATCCTTTGCCTATAAAATAAGAGGGTGGAGTCCTAGGGAAAAAATAGGGGGCCTAATGGGTCACCTTGTTGTACCCCGACAGAAGAAAAAAGAGTCTCACCATGATCCATATAGAGAGGAGATGGAGAGATATAGAAAAACTCAACCCATCGTACAATAGAAGGGAAATGAAGACGAACCTCTCAGAATATGGTAGATCTATCAACCATGTTGAAGGAATTGTTGAAGTCAATAAGAGCCATGGTGATTGTAGTGTGGTGTTGTTGTTCATAGACAAGTCAAGTGACAACATGTAGAAGGGCCTCAACACCACCAGAAATACCAACACCATACTGATGATCCATAAGATAAGGGATGACATCAGAACTTACACCCTTTGCCGCAACTTTGGATACAAGGCGCTGCCAAATAGTACCCATAGAATAGGATGAATGCCATTGTTTGGTTTGAGAAATGGAGTCAATGGAGCACTGACAATGTCTAGGGAATCTGTACAACAACCAATGAGCCAAAGATTCATCACAGTTGAAACTGCGTTAAAAAAATCATCTTTCACTACAGTGGAAACCCCACACATATAATCAATAAGATGTTTTGATCGTAGGCCATCACATGCGCAAGTGGTCCCTTTATTGCATTATATAATGGCTTCTTCAATCATAGAGCAAGAAGCAACAAATGGAGAGCTAGAAATTTCAGACTGAGGTTGTACCAATGGCAGTGGAAGTTGAGGGTGTTTAGCTTCAAGATAAGAATAATTAGCAGCTTTTGTGGGGTAACACCACTAGAGGATAGAACATGGATGGTAGTAGAAAATTGGCTATCTTTGATCTTAGACTTGGCATGTGAAATACAAGCTTCAGAAGAATGGTCTTTAAGGATCAGATCCAACAATGAGCCAAACTCTGAGCCAAGAGTTGTTGAATGCCATTAGATCCTGAATTCCAAGTCTCCAAAGCCTTAAGGATCATAAGTTGTTGTAGAGAGATGCATTTTCGAGAAGACTATTCTTGAACAGACTTAGGGGAGAAGCGATACAGAACACATGCTGGAAGCAAAAAAAGACAAATCCATGCATCAATAGAGCATGGGCAAGAAGCCATCTAGAGTAAGAAAGCATGAAGAGTGTCGACAAAGGGCAAACGCCAAAGAAGAGGGATGATCTTTACCGTAGGGACACCCGTGTGGAAGATAGAATGTAGAAGATCTATGTCGAGCTATAGTCGGTCAACAGGCAGAGGTGGTGGCTCAATACGCTGACGAGCTGACAGGGTGCAAGGAACAAAATCTGGAAAGCCAAAATTGATGAGAGTAGGCAAACCAACTATCACATCGAGTGATGTCTCACTAGGATATCGAGGTAGAGTGGTAGTAACATTAGAGCCATCAGAAGCTTGATGAGGACATGCTTTAGACCATGGCACGATGCCAAGGCATACACCACACATCCAATGCTTGGAAGAACAAAGAGCATACACCAAGCCCTCCCAAACATCTGCATACTCCAACACCTTACGGATTCCATCAACATGACTCAGTGAAGATAAATGAACAACCCAAAGATGATTACCAAAATTGTTAGCTGCTAACGGTTTGCCGCGACATGTATGGAGGCTCCTAAAAGGACATGAAACTTGTGCAGCATGTCCAACCATGCAGGATGTAGGCCCCACATGGTAAAGGACCACAGGAACAACCTCATGGCTTTTCACTTGTGACGCAGCAAGATGGTCATAATGTGTCATTGCTGATGTGGGAAAACTAAATTTTGCCATTAAAGAGAGTGGAACTAAGACATAAAGGGAACCCTCTCGTATATGGTGGCCAGTAGGGTAGTCCTTCCTGCTGGGTTGACTAGTGCTAAGCCTGCTTAACACATGACTGTAGGGAACTGTGTATGGGCTGTCGCCTCTGGGGATTGATGGTGGAATCTATCGTATCGATCCTCGACGTGTTGAGACCTAGACGACTAGGCACCAGGGACGCTCTGAGCATGTTTTATGCCCTAATCCCTTGTTGCTATGGACGTGGTTTTTGAAAAAAGGGCAGCCACCACCGGTATGGCCAAGTCCAACAAAAGTTGATAAGTTGAATCAGACTTGAAGTTATTGATGCAAATTTACCGTGTGCAAAAATGCAAGTGAACGTGTCGAAGTAGTACAGGGCTTTGTGAGGCCCAAGTCAAACTCAGTGATACGTGAAATCGTCGGGGACTCCTATTAACTGCTCGCGATCAGCTAAGCCGATTAAAAAGTTGAGAGTTGTTGTTAAAATTAAAAGAAAATAAAAATAAAACAAAATAGACAATCGATTAAATGTTGGTTTAATCAATTCAAAAGGAGATCTTTAGGGTTGCAGTTTCACCGCGGGTTTTCATTGTATTAAATTCTATATAGCTACTCAATTTTATCTCTCTATTTGGGTAGTGTCCTAAAATCAGAATTGCCCACTGTCGTGGTACAATTCACTACCTATGTCTAGGTCGGTTCCACCGTCGTAGTAACCTATACCCTAAACTAGGTGCATTATAAACGACCTCTTGGTATCCACCATTAATCTTACACCGCCTTGTTCAAGGGATTTGTCAATTAATGTAAATTCCGTCTTTTTTCAACCGATAATTCTTCTTTCAAAGAAATTAAGGGCATTAGATTATTATTATGGTGATCAAGCATAACAATATATGGGAGAAAACGAAACTATACCACGGATTTAAGAGATAATATATGAATTACTATTATAAAATTGTCATACAATGAATCCCCAGGCTACTCCTAGTCCTAAAGATAAAGGGGATTAGCCCTGCATGTTCATCTCAGAGTACAATGTGGAAGAGAAACAGGGAAACATGAAGAAAAACGTGATTGAGTGATTAAACCCCTGAACAGAGAAGGTCCAATCGATCCTTGGCGTGGAATATGCGTTCTGCCGCCTTTCGGTGGTGGAATTCATCTTCTTCAGCATTCGGATCAGCTGGGGCGTGCTCTCGTGCTCCATTCTTCTCTCCTTGCTCTCTGGGATGCGTGCAACAACTAATGACGTGATCTCCCAGTCTAGGGCGCCATCATTAGGTATATCTCCAAAATTAGGTCGCCAATTAACCACGGCCGTCTGATTAAGATCATTCTGAATCAAACTGATATCTGACGGTGTCGATACCATCGACGCGGGTCGATGGTATTGACCTAGCGTGGTAGCGGCAATCCTTCTTTTCTTTCGTCTGAGTGCCTGATGTCATCTCGATACCATCGACGCGGGTCGATGGTATCGACGAACCTGTAGCGACGGTTTTGTCATTTTGCGTCGTTGTAGCTCCACCAGTCGATAGTATCGACATTTTGGTCGATAGTATCGACATTTTGGTCGATAGTATCGACGCACTTCTCGCCAGCAACCTGATGGTATCTCGATACCATCGACATCCCTATCGATAGTATCGACTTTCTTCTGGTCCTTGCGGCTGGCAACCTGTGGTCCGGTCGATGGTATCGACCACGGTTGAAGGTATCGACTGCAACAGATACTTGTTTTTCCTGAAATTAACACACGGAACCACACAAATTCACACAAAATATATTCTTTCGATAATTAATGCTAAAAATGCTTAAATAAATGGAATTTGACATAAAGAAGTAGCATAGACCAAAATGAATGAATTATGCAACATTAACCATGAAAATGACTAGTAAATGCATAAAACACATATCAAACAAGTCTATAAATGCGACTCAAAATCATCACATCAAACTCCCCTAAGCTTGAACATTGCTCTCCCTCGAGCAACTAATCCTTAGAATAGAATTGCCAGAGTCAACTAAAGAACAAAGCATCACAACAGACATCCCATATGACTCCCACCAGACATTCGCATACCGGCCCTTGCTAACCACAGAATGATAATTACCATAAAGGCGACAATAATCATCCATAAAAGATATTAACCTCAAACTGATGAACACTATCACATAAGGCAGTTAACATAATAAAATTCACCAGTCCAGACTTAGTGCATCTTGTGATCTTCTATACTACGTTGCTCTCCCTAACTACCATCTACATGGAAGCAGTTCTCCTGATATTCATTAGTGAGGAGAAATTCACGGTGGCCTACCAATCCGAGCAATGGTTAGATGAAATAGGTGGCTCATGGAAGATGTGGAAGTATTATACAATTTCAACATGCATTCAACAAAAATGCCCTAAATGATGCAAATGCACATGAAAAATGCCCTAATGCCTAAGATTAGGTGGAATGATGCATGCACTAACCATTCGTCTCAAAATGAGATGGATATCTACTTAAGCTACATCATGTACTCACTTATCTTGAAATACAGGTGAAATTATGTTCCTTTCTCCTTCCTATTCTTGTTTCTGAAAATAACTTTTTTTTTATAATATCAGATTTATTTAGAATTTTTCTCTCTTTTTTTTAAACCCTTATATCCATAATTGGCAATGAATACTTATTGGGCTTATTTTTTCCTACATAGCTCGAATATTTGCACTATTTGTAAAGTATGGAACAAATTAACTCACCATTAAAGAAGAAATGAGGTACATGACATACTTTATGTATAAAAGTTATGAATGCAACTACATGACATGCACCTAAGGGTAATGTGCATGTATACCTATTCTAAAAATTTTATTTTTCATGCAAACATATGAAGGTGGCTGCAATGCAAGTCCTATCTAAATGCCATGCAATCAAAAAGGGTTCAAACCGTACTTTACTTCCAAATCTTGGGTGGATTGTGAAAATCAATGAGGTGGACAGATCACAAGACTAGTTGACTGAACCTTAGAAAAAATATTATGTGTCCCTCCTTACTGACTTGTGTAGTAGTTAAGAGGTTTTTTCTCTCTTACTTCAAATTAAAGTCTCATTATCATTTGGTCAGTTTAGGCTCAAACAACCATTTCCGTCCACTTTCATGAATCATTAGGGATATACAGTTGTGATTTCCTATTTTAATGTTGACAAAACCAATCATTTTCTAAGTTAAGTGATCAAGGTTAAACAACACTCAAGCTTGTGAACACTCAAAAAATTTTAGTTTCCCTCAATTCCCCATGCACATGCAACTAAGATGACTCAACATTAAAGACATACACGATTACACTAGATAGATTGTGGATCCTAAAACAAACTAAGACTGCAGAAAGCAAATGACAGGAAACAAAAGCAATAAAACTAAAAATAGAGAAAATGAAAGATAGAACTGTTCCAATACCCCCCCCTAAGCTTGAATTCGACTATGGCCTCATAGTCAAAAACAAACTCAAAGGTTGGAACAATGATACCGGTTTTACTCTTCAGGTGGAGGTGGGTGCTGCGGAGCCGTAGGGTCCCAAGAAGGATACTCCCCCTGGAAGCTTGGATCAAATTGGGCCCTAGGTGGAGGTTGTGGATAGCCTCCAAAGTAATCTTGGCTCCAATAGTGGTCATAAAAGGGCTCCTGTTGCATCTCCATCTGTTGCAACCGATTGTGGATTTGATGTTGGTTGTCAAGGAGAAGACGCTCGTTCTCGAACATTGCCCGTTGATTGTCTAGTAACTGGTTTGTAGTGTCTTGAATATCAGTATACATTGATATGTGTTGCTGCTGCGTTTGATGGATGTCTTGCAGCATAGTATACATACCCTGCATCAAGTAGGCATCCTCACTTGGCTGCGAGGGTGGTGGTGGTGGCGGCGTAGGCTATGATGAAGAAGATGCACCTGGATGCATCCGAGGACGCTTATGTGGTGCCACTCGAGCTCGAAGAGGTGTAAATGCCTCCTCTTCCTCCTAATCCTCGTCATTGTTGTTGTCGTCATCGTTGCCGCCATCTTCATCGGAGTCGGCGATGGCTATGATAGGCCATCGGAAATGTGGCGCCCCTTCGATATTGAAGACTGGATCGGGAAGCGAGCACTCCTGATAGGCGTGGTTGACGTGGCAATGTGCATACGCCAAACCATCTCAAAGAAGTATGAGATTGGACCGGTGCAGATGTTGCAAGTTCACCTTGCTCCTAGTAGATAGAGGAGTGAGGTTCTGGAAATTCAAACTGAGGTATGAAGCCAGCTTGGTGATGAACCCGCCAAAGTGAATTTGTGCTTTCCTCATGCTCCTCTTCATCGCCAATACTCTCTGTAGAAAGAAGGCACCCCAATTGCATTCTTGATGCTTCAGGAGATTATACAAAAAGAATAAGTCAGTCTTCTGCAACTTGCTGAGGGCCAAATCACCCCGAGCAAACAATGTCGAACTGAGCATCCGATGCAGAACCCGGATGAAAGGGTGCTCGAAGTCAGCTACTGCATCATTATGGTAGCTAACCGACTTCCCCGGCGGCACCGTACCCATCTCGGAGAAGATGGCGTCATAGTCGGTGCAGTTGTCCGGTCACCGGTAATCATGTTGCGAGTGATTCCAATTGAAGATCTTGTTGAACTATCAGAGTGTAAGTGTATAGTCATTGTTGTACAGCCAGAACAACACCCGACCCTTGATCCACTCACGGTCGGTGGCTATGATGTCGTTGGGCAGGACGTAGACGTCCAGTGACGTCATGAACTTAGCCACCAACTCCTTGTAAGTAGGCCACTCGCCGAAGAACGGCTGGCCATCAGCATGAAACTCCAACTCGTCATGCCATCTTCCCGTGTGTCGGGCCTGACCCTTGAGAACATAGTTGAGGTTGGCTTTGAACCCCAAGTTGCAGATTGTCGCCCGATCAACATATCAGGTCGGCTCTATCTTCCTCTTCAAGATCTCCTCGTAGATCTTCTTCACCTCCGCAGATGGATGAATCAGCCGCGGGCGTGTGATGGGTGTCGTCGGAGGTGGCACGAACTTCGGGATGTCCATCGGGTTCGCGTGAGACGACGATGCTCCAGCAACATGCACCATGATTGCGATAGAAAGAGGATTAGAAAAGAGCTCTGTGAAGATCGGAGAATCGAATATCTGTTCGATGAAGAACTAGCTCGGTGTTTCTTGTCGACGGGCTGCACAGCTATGGAACTCGCTCGACACAAGTGGAGGAAGATTGCACTGAAGGTGTGATGTCATCTGACGCAACTACTCCTCATAAATAGCCGTGACCGGCGCTACTGTCCGCCCGTCGATACCATCGACGCAAGTCGATGGTATCGACTCGGGTAACATGATCAGTACCTCTGCGAGTATCAACCCATCCCCCAGATCAACTTCTTGGCTGCTGCGATCGCCGTTGATCTTTCCTCGCGGATCGTTGATGTGGCGCGTCGATGGTATCGACGCTCGGATTAGGGCAAACCCTCGCCAGGCCCGGCCGCTGCCTTCTTTGCTTGAATGTGTCGATACCATCGACAAGCCCGTCGATGGTATCGACTTCACTTAGCCGATTTCTTCTAAAAATCTCCAGAGATCTCGATGGTATTGACTGGCATCTCGATACCATCGACCTTGACTTCGCGATCTGCCTGTAGGTATGTCGATACCATCGACGAGGCCGTCGATGGTATCGACACAGTGCGATTACTGCAGTCGTCAACCTGTACCACGGTCGATACCATCGACACAAGGGTCGATGGTATCGACTCTGCCTTAGCCCTGCACATATAGAAAATGATAACGGTATCTTTTTTACACTAAAAACTAAGTAAAAACAAATTAAACTACGAATGTAAATGAACTAATCTAAGGTACCAATGGTTGGGTTGCCTCCCAACAAGTGCCCTTATTTAACGTCTTCGGCTAGATGACTTGAATCACATCATGCATCCAAAAGTGAAATGAGTTTGACCTCATTCACCTTCCTTGTGTAATCTTCACCAAAATATAGCTTCAACCTCTGTCCATTCACCAAAAAGGTCGTCTCACCATTACGCACCAAGATTGCACCATGTGGTTTGACCTCTTCCATCGTGAATAGCCCACTCCATCGGGATTTAAGCTTCCCGGGATGCAACTTCAGCCTTAAATTAAACAGCAACACACGATCTCCCTTTTTGAAGGTGCACATCTGAATGTGGCGATCTTGGATCAACTTAGTGCGCTCCTTGTATATCCGAGAGTTCTCATATGCAGTCATGTGCAACTCATCCAATTCATTAAATTCAAGCAATCTCTTTTTCCCCGCCTCATCATAACTCAAATTGAGCTTTCTTAGCGCCCAGTGTGCTTTATTCTCTAACTCCACCGGTAAGTGACAAGCCCGGCCATATGCCAACCTAAAAGGTGTGGTGCCTATAGGTGTCTTGTATGCCGTCCTATATGCCCACAAGGCATCCGGCAGTAAGGCACTCCAGTTCTTCCTCATGGAAGCCACTGTACGTTCCAAAATCTTCTTAATTTCGCGATTGGAGACCTACACCTGTCCTTGAGTTTGCGGGTGATACGGGGTACCTATGTTATGTTTCACCCCATATTTCTTCAACAATGCCGAGAACTTTTGACTCTTGAAGTGCATACCCCCATCACTGATGATCATTCGGGGCACTCCAAACCTACAGAAGATATTTTCTTTTACAAATCTGCACACTATCGAAGAATCATTAGTCCTTGTGGGTATTGCTTCTACCCACTTTGACACATAATCAACCGCTAGAAGAATATATAAATTTGAATTTGAGGACACAAAGGGTCCCATGAAATCTATACCCCATAGGTCAAATACCTCAACCTCTTGGAAAACATTTAGAGGCATTTCCTGTCTCTTTGAAATGTTACCCACCCTTTGGCAGGAATCACATTGTCTCACAAACTCATAGGCGTCTCAGAACAAGGTAGGACAATATATGCCACTTTCCAACACTTTGGCCGTTGTACGAGAGCTCGCATGGTGTCCGCCCGTAGGTAGAGTGTGGCAGTGACGAAGAACACTATCATATTCCTCCTCAGGTACACACCTGTGTAGAACACCATCCCTGCATTGCTTCAAAAGAATGGGGTCATCCCAAAAATAATAACGTAGAGAATGGAAAATTTTCTTCTTCTCTTGATATGTCCAATCTTCTGGGATGATCCTGCAAGCAAGATAATTCACAATATATGAAAACCAAGGATCTTTAGAACTCCCTTTCAACAATTGTTCATCCGGAAATGTCTCGGTTATGGGTATGTGTAAATGTTTTTCATCCACCCTCTCTAACCTAGACAAATGATCCGCTACGACATTTTCAATCCCCGCCTTGTCTTTAATTTCGATATCAAATTCTTGTAGGAGCAAGATCCACCTAATCAATCTAGGTTTGGCATATTTTTTCTCCATCAAATATTTAATAGCGACATGATCAGTCCACACAACTACTTTCGATCCAACCAAATATTTCCGGAATTTTTCAAAAGCGAAAACAACGGCAAGCAATTCTTTTTCAATAGTTGTGTAATTTAATTGAGCATCATTCAAAGTCTTAGAAGCATAAAAGATTATGGCGGGTTTATTGTCCACCCGTTGCCCCAACACAACTCCTACAGCAAAATCCGATGTGTCACACATGAGTTCAAACGGCTTAGTCCAATCTGGTGTTTGAACAACCGGCACGGAAATCAATTTCTCCTTCAGCACGTTGAACGCGTGTAAACATTTGTCATTGAAATAAAAAACGACATCTTTCTCAAGCAGCTCAGATAGCGGTTTGGCGATTTTTGAAAAATCTTTTATGAACCGACGATAAAATCCGGCATGTCCTAAGAAGCTTCTTACCCCTTTTACCAAATTTGGTGGGGGCAAGTTAGAAATTACTACAATTTTCATCGGATCTACCTCCAAACCTTTGCTAGACACCTTATGTCCTAGCACTATCCCTTTACTCACCATCATATGACATTTCTCCCAGTTGAGGACCAAATGTCTGTCCTCACATCTCTGTAAAACCTTATCCAAATTATAAAGGCATTCATCAAATGAAGCACCATAAACGGAAAAATCATCCATAAAGACTTCAAGACAGCGTTCTACCATATCATAACAAATGGCAAGCATACAACGCTGAAAAGTCGTTGGTGCATTGCATAATCCAAAGGGCATGCGGCGATACGCAAAAGTTCCATAGGGACAAGTGAAAGTAGATTTCTCTTGGTCCTTAGGATCGATTGAAATCTAATTGTATCCCGAATACCCGTCTAGAAAACAGAAATGAGATCGGCCGGCTAAGCGCTCTAGAATTTGATCAATAAATGGTAGAGGAAAGTGATCCTTCAGTGTAGCGGCATTAAGACGGCGGTAATCAATACAAACTCGCCACCCGGTTACCAAACGGGTGGTGACAGGTTCATTTAAAATGTTTTGAGTGACAGTAATACCCCCCTTTTTAGGGACTACTTGCGTGGGACTTACCCATGTCGAGTCTGAAATAGCATATATGATACCTGTGGAGAGAAGCTTAATCACCTCTTTCTTCACCACCACCATCATGCTCAGATTCAGTCGACGTTGCAGTTGGATCACCGGCTTGGCTCCCTCCTCGAGATGAATCTGATGCTGACACAAAGTAGGAGAAATCCCCTTGATATCTGCAACAGACCACCCAAATGCTCCCCGGTGGTTTTTCAGCACTATCAACAATTGGTCTTACTCTTCCGCACTCAGATATGCAGAAATGATCACAGATAACTTTTCTTCCTCCGCTAGAAAGGCGTACTTAAGATGTGGTGGAAGTGGCTTTAACTCCAACTCTGGCGGGCTGATTAATGATGATTGAAGTGGAGGGGGAGTTCACCTAAATCTTCATAATACCTCGCATAGAAACATGGAAGCATCTGAAGCATCTTGGCACACTCCTTGAGTGATTTGCTTCTCATCCAATCATGAGTGATGTTGACCAAACAAGCCTCCAATGGTAATTCCAGATATGCATCAAAAACTGAATTTTCTATAGCATCATCCTCCATAGAGGGAGGAATGTCCTCATTCTCATCATTCGGAAACCCAACATCTTTGTAAAGGGATACTACTTTGGTCTGCTCCATGATGTCTACAGCCAAAGTCCCTTTGTCCACCTTGGTCATTACATGAGCCATATCTAGAAATGGCTTACCTAGACAAAGTGAAATGGTATTATCAAAATGTTTCACCATGTGGCATGGCTCCTTGGATTTAGGTGAAGTAGCGTTGGAAGGCATGACCATCTCAAATCGGTCATCGGCTATACCCAAGGTCAACCGACCTCTCCCCATCTCGAGTATCATATCGGCTGTATCTTGGAATGGTCTTCCGAGTAGTAGCTCGTTACCTTGTTCATCTTGCATCTCCATAACGACAAAATCTGCAGGAAATACAAATCTATCCACTTTTACAAGCACATCTTCACAAATTCCATATGGTTTCACTACAGAGTTATCCGCCAATTGAATTGTCATGTTACTTGGCCTTGACTCCTTTAATCCCAACTTTTTGAATGTACAAAGGGGCATTAAATTGATGCTTGCTCCTGAGTCACATAGTGCTTCACCAAATTTGACTTTCCCGATGTAGCACGAAATGTTGAAACAACCTGGATCTTGCCTCTTTGGTGGCAATGTTCCCATGATGAAGGCACTCACCTGCTCTTTAAGCACAACTACTTCCGTGTCCGGAATTTTTCTCTTCTTAGTGATGATGTCCTTCAGAAATTTCCCATAAGACGGGATTTTCTCAATAGCTCCAATAGAGGGATGTTGACTGAAAGCTTCCTGAAACTGTCTAAGTACTTTTTGAACTGGTCATCTACCTTCCTTGCCTTAGCACTATTCGGATAAGGGACCGGTACCGCCTGTGCCCTTTGATGCGGTGGCACATAGGGTGTCTTTTTCTGAGGTCCCTCCTCCTCTGCAATAGGGTCTTCAGAAGCCTCCACAACTGTTTCATCGACTGGTTTTGTGACCGGTGCGGGAAGCTCCTTAGTGGCTTGAACTTCAATTTTAGCTTGGGGTTTGCTTGCTTCATCAGCCCTGGGATTTAACAATTTCTTGCCACTTCTTAGCAAGATGGCCTTAGCTTGTTGGTTCCCTCCTGGAACATTAGTATATCCCGGGAAACCTGGATGTGCCGGCTTCTTCAAACTGGCTATCTCCGCAGCCATATGTGCCATAAATGTCTCTATTGTCCTCATTTGAGCCCCATGGCTCTGCAGTGTCTGTCCGAATTGGTTCATGAACTCCCCTTGTTGCTTTATTTGCTGGCCGAAAGTAGCCATGAGTTCTTGGTTTTTCTTTATAACTTGATTGAGAAGCTTTGTGCTCTTATCCTCCGCTGCTGGCTGGGGTTTAGCATCCGAATCTTGCAAGAAGTTATTGGGATCCTTCCAGGAAAACTTCTTGTCTTTCCTCCATGAATAGTTGTTGTTCCTGTAACCTTGTTGCTGCCTCATGAATTTCACTTGAGCCCCATCCTCGGACTCAGTATCCTCCTTTGCAAGCAATTTTTTTGCAAGAAGATCCATCTTCTCATTCAGCTCCTTTATTGCTTTAGATTCACCTACTGCTCGAACCTGCTCCACGACGCCTCTTTCACCCCATGATTGTTTCTTTGCCATGTTCTTTAAGATCTCCCATCATCTAGTGTCCGTGTTATTCAAGAAGAATCCGGAACCAGCTGAATCGAGGTTGCTTCTATCATGCTCGGAGAGAGAAAAATAAAAGATTTTGACTTGTGTCTCCTTATCCAGACCATGATGCGGGCATCACCTGAGCATGATCTGAAACCTTTCCTAGGTCTCAGAATAGGTTTCTCCTGCTTGTTGGGTGAAGTTATGGATCTTTCTTATCATGTCATTGGTTTTCTCGGGCAGAAATAGCCTCTCGAAGAAAACCTCCACCATGTGGTCCCAAGACTCCACATATTCATCGTCCAAGTTATGTAGCCATTCATGCGCAATTCCCGCTAGTGAACTCGGGAAGAGCTTCAAGTAGAGCACGTCTTGTGGAAATCTGTCGATTTTTACCATGTCACAATTCTCCACAAATTGACTGATGTGCGCGACGAGGTCTTCATTTTTTAGCCCATGGAAGGCATTAGACTTCACCAAGTTGATCAAAGCTGGATCAATCTTGTAGGTCAGAATATTCAGTGCTTGCTTCTTTATAGGCCCCTTAGAAGCGGAAAAAGAAGAAGCCTTGATCTTCTCCCATATTGTCTGTGGCTCATCCATCTCTTCTTGTTCGTGTTCAGAAAGTATATCCTCCAGCTCGTCTTGATTATAATCGCCCTCATCTTCTGGTCCCGGCAGCGGAACCTCTGGTGCATGACCCACGTAGTCAGTACTACGCGTCTGCACCATGCACAGTACCTGAAAATAGAAAGATTAAATTTAATACAGTACTTGACGATTGCAAATATTTAGAAAATAGATTATGAATTTTTTTGGAATGATAAAAAAAATAAAAAGGTGGCTTAGAGTGTCCCCTCACAGCACTCGAAGTGCCAACAAATTGCCGTATCCCCGGCAACGGTGCCAAAAACTTGACGCAAATTTATCGTGCGCAAAAATGCAAGTGAACGCGTCGAAGTAGTACAGGGCTTTGTGAGGCCCAAGTCGAACTCAGGGATACGTGAAATCGTCAGGGACTCCTATTAACTGCTCGCGATCATCTAAGACGATTAAAAAGTTGAGATTTGTTGTTAAAATTAAAAGAAAATAAAAATAAAACAAAATAGACAATCGATTAAATATTGGTTTAATCAATTCAAAAGGAGATCTTTAGGGTTGCGGGTTCACCGCGAGTTTTCATTGTATTAAATTCTATATAGATACTGAATTTTATCTCTTTATCCGGGTAGTGGCCTAAAATCAGAATTGCCCACTGTCGTGGTACAATTCACTACCTATGTCTAGGTCGGTTCCACCATCGTAGTAACCTATACCCTATACTAGGTGCATTATAAACGACCTCTCGGTATCCACCATTAATCTTACACCGCCTTGTTCAAGGGATTTGTTAATTAATGTAAATTTCGTCTTTTTTCAACTGATAATTCTTCTTTCAAAGCAATTAAGGGCATTAAATTATTATTATGGTGATCAAGCATAACAATATATGGGAGAAAATGAAACTATACCACGGATTTAAGAGATACGATATGAATTACTATTATAAAATTGTCATACAATGAATCCCCAGGCTACTCCCAGTCCTAAAGATAAAGGGGATTAGCCCCGCATGTTCATCTCAGAGTACAATGTGGAAGAGAAACAAGGAAACATGAAGAAAAACGTGATTGAGTGATTAAACCCCTGAACGGAGAAGGTCCAATCGATCCTTGGCGTGGAATCGGCATTCTACCGCCTTTCGGTGGTGGAATTTGTCTTCTTCAGCGTCTGAATCGGCTGGGGCATGCTCTCGTGCTCCGTTCTTCTCTCCTTGCTCTTCGGGATGTGTGCAACAACTAATGACTGATCTCCCAGTCCAGGGCGTCGTCATTAGGTATATCTCCAAATTTAGGTCGCCAATTAACCACGGCCGTCCGATTAAGATCATTCTGAATCAAACTGATATCTGACGGTGTCGATACCATCGACGCGGGTCGATGGTATCGACCTAGCGTGGTAGCGGCAATCCTTCTTTTCTTTCGTCTGAGTGCCTGATGTGATCTCGATACCATCGATGCGGGTCGATGGTATCGACGAACCTGTAGTGACGGTTTTGTCATTTTGCGTCGCTGTAGCTCCACCAGTCGATAGTATTGACATTTTGGTCGATAGTATCGACACACTTCTCGCCAGCAACCTGATGGTATCTCGATACCATCAACATCCCTGTCGATAGTATTGACTTTCTTCTGGTCCTTGCGGCTGGCAACCTGTGGTCCGGTCGATGGTATCGACCACCGTCGATGGTATCGACGACAGCAGATACTTGTTTTTCCTGAAATTAACACACGGAACCACATAAATTCACACAAAATATATTCTTTTGATAATTAATGCTAAAAATGCTTAAATAAAGGGAATTTCACATAAAGAAGTAGCATAGACCAAAATGAATGAATTATGCAACATTAACCATGAAAATGACTAGTAAATGCATAAAACACATATCAAGCAAGTTTATAAATGCGACTCAAAATCATCGCATCAAACTCAAAAACTTGACACGTGTAAACCGTGCATGCAAACACAAGTATACGTATCAATGTAATATAAGCCTTGTGAGGCCCGAGTCGAACTCAGGGAAACGTGAATTTTAGTAGACTACTACTAACTGGTTGCGATCAGCTAAACCGATTAAAAGAGTTGATTGGTTTGAAAATGAAAATAAAATAAAGTGAAAACAAAGAGAGCGATGATTAAATGTTGGTTTAATTAAATGAGAATGGGATTCCTTAGGATTTTCGATTTCACCACGGGGTCTCGTTATACCGAATATCGTGCATAAATAACGTAGATTTTATCGAATCTTAGATAAAGAGCCTGTAATCAAGATTGCCCGCTTTCACGGTACAATCCACTACCCAAATCTAAGCCAATTCTACTTCCGTAGTAATTTATATCTTAGATTAGGTGCATTAACGATGACTCTGGGTATCTCTCCACTATCCGTACGTCGCCTAGTCTAAGGAACGCATAAGATAGTGTATAAAAGTGGGTTTTCTGACCTTTAATCACCTTTCTAGAGTAATTATTAGTCTAATTCTTTACCTATGGTCATGAAGCATAAGTAAATCAAGCAATATCCACAATTATATATCCAAGAAATGAGAATTCGATATCAATTCATGCAAAAAATCAATATAATGGTTCCCTGGGCTACTCCCGGGTCCTAAGGAACAAAGGGGATTAGCCCCGCATGGTTGACAATGGAGAATACATAGCAGTAGATAAGAAAAACATGGGAAACATGGAGAAAACTCATGTAACCCCTGATACGAAGGTGCTCCTGGAGATCCTCCTCGAGAAACGTGCGTTTTGCAGTCTTCTGGCAGCAAAATCGCCCGTCGGAGGTGCCCGGATCGCTCAGTTGACGGCCTTCATCTCCCGCCTTCTCTCTCTCTCTCACTCCTTCTTGGATGTTGTGCAACACAATATGAGATCCCCCTCGGGCCGTCCGTGCTCTTCTTAGGTCATAGGACCACTTTATAGCTCCGAAAAAGCTCAACTGTCAGATTAAAACGCTCTGTTTTAGTGCTGAAAATCGCCAGATCCCGACGCTGTCGATAGTATCGACCCATGGTCGATGGAATCGACCATGATACAGGTTTTTCCTTCCAAAATCACGTTTTGGGGTTGCTTTATGATAAAATGTCGATACTATCGACACCAGGGTCGATAATATCGACTCTGGACAATGCAAAAGTGCCTGAAAAAGTGTCGAAACATGTGTATAAGTCCGGGGATTATATAAAATCATATAAATATGATAAAAGAAGTATAATTTGATGCAAAAAGAGTTTAAAGGCCAACTATAGTGAATTATGCAAATATAATCAAGAAAATGACAAATACATGCATAAAACAGATATAAAATAAGCCTATAAAAGTGACTCAAAACCCATGCATCAAACTCCCCTAAGCTTAAACCTTGCTCATCCTCGAGCAACAAAACTTTGGATCTGGTTGAGATAAGTCAGCAATAGGACATAAATACATGAAATCAATCTACATCATCCCCACTTTCTTTCCACAAACTGGCCCTCATTGACCACTGAACACTAACTGCCATCCGGGCGACCAAAGACCTATGTAAAAGATATACGTCCCCCAATCAGTGAAACACTATCAATTAAAGCAGTTAATATGATAAACTCATTTGGTCCATACTTGATGCATCTTGTGATCTCCTATCTACGTTGCTCATTTCCTAACTACCATCTAAATGGAAGCAAATCTCCTGATATTAATGATTGAGGAGAATATCATGGGTGGCCTACCGATTAGAGCAATGTGTGGATGGGATAGGTGGTTGTGGAAGAGATGGAAGCACATAACAATCAATCATGCAATACAAAAATTAATGATCTATCATGACGCAAAATGCCAGTGAAAATGTCATAATGCTATATTTTTGGTGGAATGATGCATGCACTATCATTCCATCTCAAGGTGAGATGGAATATAAAAAAAAAACTACACCATGTGCTTATTCTTATTAATTCTCCGGTGAGAACATGTTCCTTTCTCCCTCTCATTCCTACTTACTTCTCAATTCTTTTTTTTTTCTTTTTTTCCTTCTCTTTTTTTTCAATTTTTTTCAATTTCTTTAATTTTTTTTCAAGCCCTTATTTTCATAGTTGACAATGAATTATTTGTCGGGCTCCACTTCTTGTTACATAACTTATACATTTGAAGCATTCATAAGATATGGAACAAGTTCACCACCTTTAATGTTTCAGAAGACATAAGATGCATGATGTACAATATGCTCAAAAGATGCAAATGCAACTACATAATGATAGTTATGCAATTAAATAACACGCACCTAAGGATAATGTGCATGTATAACTACTCTATCTTTTTTTTCATTTTCATGCAAAAAAATATGTGAAAATAGATATAATGCAAGACCTATCTACAAGAGATGCAATCAAAAAGTGAAAAATAGTAATGTGCTCCCATTTCTTATGGTGGAGTGTGAATGAAATTGCGGTGGATCAGATCACAAGACTAATTGACAGAACCTTCTGAAAATATCATATGTCCCTCTCTAAAGACTTGTGTACAGGGTAACTGAAGGATTTCTCTCTTAAACTTTAGTCTAAGATCACGTTAGCGTTTGGTCAGTTCGGGCTCAAACATCCTTGTCAATCACTTTTCCTTGGACAATAAAGATGGTCATTCATGTCCCCATGTCCTGAAGCTGACTCACCCAAGCACTTCCTCAGTTATGCAACTCAATTACTAACAAGAATAAGCTCAAAAAGTTCTCAAAATGCTCATTTTTTATGTGCACACAACCCAAGAGTAAAACTTGCAATTGAAACCATGCATTTATTGCTCCACAGATTACACTAGATAGACGTGGATCCTACAAAAGTAGTAAACCTAGAAATAAAAACAACTAATATTTCAAAAATAAAAGCAACATGAATAAGTAAGTAAAAACTAAGATAAATGGTTGTTCCAACACCCCCCTAAGCTTGAATAAGACTATGGCCTCATAGTCAACATTCTCACTTAAGAGGTGGAATAACGGTACCATTCGCTTTGAAGTGTGGTGAAGAAGCATGGTTAGATGCTCAAGTAGACCAAGTGATGCTTGCTATCTCCCTCCTTTTTGTGGCCCATTTTTGTGTCTTAGTGGTTCTAACACGTGACTTGCTTCATCCATCTTTCCTCTGCAAAAAACGGTTTGAAAAAATCACATTTCGATACCTTTTACGGCCTATTTTATGTAGCTGTCCTACAGGTGTTGATACTATCGACGAAGGTCGATGGTATCGACCCAGACTCAGCAATTTTGCTAAATCAACGCATCTAAAAGCCTGGGAACTCAAAAGTGTCGATACTATCGAACCTAGGGTCGATGGTATCGACTTTACTGGCTCCAATTTTTCTGTAAATCTTCAGGAATCTCGATACTATCGACCCTAGGGACGATGGTATCGACTTTTCTTCAGCGTTTACTTCTCCAAACTTGATACTATCGACATGGGTGTCGATAGTATCGACCTTAACATTCTGCACACTTCAAAACACGAGTTAGGGTACCATTTTTACAAAAATTATCAAAACCTAAGCAAAAACTAAGTACATAAACATAAAAGAACATAACCAAACATAAAAATGAATCGAAAGTTGGGTTGCCTCCCAACAAGCGCCCTTGTTTAATGTCCTAGGCTTGACATAAAGATACCTTTAACCTGGGTTATCAAGAGATATCTCCAATGAGTCATGTGGTAATTTGAATTTAACTCTATCATCACCAATCCCAAGTGTCAAGTAACCTCGCCCAATGGAAGCGATTACATCAGTCGTAGCTTGGAACGACCTTCCCAATAGCATCTCACCTCCTTCCAGCTCATGCATGTCCATGACCACAAAGTCAACAGGGAAGATGAATTTGTCGACCTTGATTAGCACATCCTCGCATATACCTTGTGGCTTCACAATGGATCCATTTGCCAACTCAATTGTCATAGAAGTTTGTGTTGGCTTCTTCAATCCCAGCTTTTGAAAAGTGGCAAGTGGCATAAGATTAATGCTTGCCCCTGAGTCACACTGTGCTTGTGGAAAATGTTGGCCGCCTATGGAACATGGGATGTAGAAACATCCTGGATCTTTCCTCTTCCTTGGTAGCCGTCCTTGGATTATAGAACTCACTTTTTCATCAACAACACAAATGTCAGTGTCTTTTATCCGCCTTTTCTTGGTGATTATGTCCTTGATAAACATTCCATATGATGGAATATTTTCTATCATTTCTACTAACAGAATATTAATATGGAGCTTCCTAAACATCTCCAAGAATTTCTTGTAGTACCTATGCTCTTTCTTCAGCCTCAGACTATCCGGGAAAGGCACATTTGGGTCCTTTGCTCGCTTGTGTGGTGGCACATATGGAACTTTAGGGGTCTCCTCCCCTAAGCTTGCTTCAATGCCACCTTCTAGGATAGGATGTGACACATCATCTGTGGATGGCATGACTTGTGGCTGCTCCCCTCTCTCAGTGACTGCAGCTTCACCATGACGCATGGCCTTCACCTGCTCCTCTTGCCTAGGTGCGGGCGCGGCCGCGATCTGCTCTTGGCGGATTTTTCTGAATGGACAACATCCGCCTGGTAGTCCATAATGACTGCGAGGATACGGTATTCTTGGTGTAGCCTCCGTATCAAAAATCATTTTGCTTTTGTCCTGGACCTCCACCACCGGGGGCTCTGCCTCAGAAATCACAGATATATATTTCACTTGATGATGTGCTTGAACAACATCTGCATTCCCATCCTGTCTTTGTTGATTTGTATGCTTCATGGCTGCCACTTCATTAGAAATTTGGGTCACAGTCGTCTCTAGTGCCCTCATTTGTGCTCCATGACTTTGCAATGCCTGCCCAAATTTATTCAAAATCTCGCCATGAGACTGTAACTGCTTGGTGAATGTACTCATCATCTCTTGATTTTGTTTCACCACCTGGCTAAGCAATTCATTGTTCTTTTCCTCTAGACTAGGCTGCAGCTTCTGAAAATTTTGTTCCTTCCTCCAATCATAATTGTTATTTCTATATCTATGTTGATGCATATACTTTGCATGTGCTTCATCATCAGACCCATTGTCCTCTTTCTCTAGGAGCTTCTTGGCTATAAGATCCAACTTGTCAATAAGCACTTTGATGGCCCTTTCTTCATGTGTAATGCCAACCTGCTCGGGTGCATCTCTTTCACCCCAAGACTGCTTTTTGGACATGTTCCTTAGAATCTCCCAACACCTTGTGCCTGTGTTGTTCAAAAAGAAACCAGAACCTGCTGAGTCTAAATTGCTTCTATCATGTTCATTTAGGGCGAAGTAGAAAATTTTAGCTTTCTTCTCCTTGTCTAAATCGTGATGTGGACACTTCCTCAGCATGATCTGGAAGCGCTCCCATGTTTCAGAGTATGTTTCACTGGCTCGCTGGCTGAAGTTGCGTATCTTCCTCACTAGATCTTTTGTCTTTTCAGGCGAGAAGAACCTCTCAAAGAACACCTCAACCATGTGATCCCAAGATTCAATGTACTCATCATCTAGATTGTGCAGCCATTCCCAAGCATTGCCCGCTAAAGAACTGGGAAAAAGTTTCAGGTAGAGTGTCTCTTGCGGGAACCTGTCAATCTTTATCATATCACAATTTTCCACAAACATGCTGATGTGGGTCACTGGATCCTCATTTTTAAGTCCATGGAAAGCCTACGATTTGACCAACTGAATAAGCCCCGGATCAATCTTGTAATTGGGTATGTTGATAGCTTGTTTCTTGATTGGCCCCTTCTGCGCAGAAGAAGAAGAAGCCTTAATCCTTTCCCAGATCGTCTGCTCCTCATTTTCTACTCCGTCACCCATTATTACTTTGCTAGTACCTGAAATTTCAAGTGGTAGTGTATGAATCAGTACTAATAATTAAAACAATGAATAAGATTTGCAATTCAGTTCAAAAGATGCAAAAAAAATTACAGGAATTAAAAGTGGCCTAGTGTGGCCGCTCGCAGCACTCGTAGTGCTAAAATTCACCGTTTCCCCGGCAACGGCGTCAAAAACTTGACACGTGTAAACTGTGCGTGCAAACGCAAGTATACGTATCAATGTAATATAAGCCTTGTGAGGCCCGAGTCGAACTCAGGGAAACGTGAATTTTAGTAGACTACTACTAACTGGTTGCGATCAGCTAAACCGATTAAAAGAGTTGATTGGTTTGAAAATGAAAATAAAATAAAGTGAAAATAACGAGAGCGATGATTAAATGTTGGTTTAATCAAATGATAATGGGATTCCTTAGGATTGCCGATTTCACCACAGGGTCTCGTTATACCGAATATCTTGCATAAATAACGTAGATTTTATCGAATCTTGGATAAAGAGCCGGTAATCAAGATTGCCCGCTTTCACAGTACAATCCACTACCCAAATCTAAGCCAATCCTACATTCGTAGCAATTTATATCTTAGATTAGGCGCATTAACGATGACTCTGGGTATCTCTCCACTATCCGTACGTCGCCTAGTCTAAGGAACGCATAAGATGATGTATAGGCGCAGTCTTCCGACAGCAAAATCGCCCGTCGGAGGTGCCCGGATCGCTCAGTTGACGACCTTCATATCCCGTCTTCTCTCTCTCTCCCTCCTTCTTGGATGTTGTGCAACACAATATGAGACCCCCTCGGGTCGTCCGTGCTCTTCTTAGGTCATAGGACCACTTTATGGCTCCGAAAAAGCTTAACCGTCGGATTAAAACGCTTCGTTTTAGTGCTGAAAATCGCCAGATCCCGACGCTGTCGATAGTATCGACCCAAGGTCGATGGTATCGACCATGATAGAGGTTTTTCCTTCCAAAATCACGTTTTGGGGTTGCTTTCTGATAAAATTTCGATACTATCGACACCAGGGTCGCTAGTATCGACTCTGGACAATGCAAAAGTGCCTGAAAAAGTGCCGAAACATGTGTATAAGTCCGAGGATTATATAAAATCATATAAATATGATAAAAGAAGTATAATTTGATGCAAAAAGAGTTTAAAGGCCAACTATAGTGAATTAATGCAAATATAATCAAGAAAATGACAAATACATACATAAAACATATATAAAATAAGCCTATAAAAGTGAATCAAAACCCATGCATCAGTTATCGCCGAACCTTTCTGGTCGCCTTCCGTCCACATTCGACAGACACTATGGTAAGTCGGATTTGGATACTATGGTGTGGGGGAACAAGATGAGCAGAGAACCCCTGCCATCAGCGACACTGGGGTAGGTGCAATAATTAATCAGAGGTAGGTCGGAGTGAAACAAAATATTCATCGATGCCCATGTCACGTGCAGCGGCTCGGCGCCCTCGCATTGTATCATCGTCCAGCGCACGGTGACCAAATAAGTGTTTATATATTCCAACAAAAATACACTCGGGAGGAGCCATGACACATTTCTTCTCATAAAAAGTCTCTTTCAATGCATTTCTTAGGAACTGGGGCCCATATAGTGACAATGTCCACTCACAACAATTCTCTGAAAATGCATATGTGAGGGTTGGGGCCCATATCATGAGAATTTCCTCTAACAGCAGGTCCCCGTAATGCATTTGTGAGAATTCAAGGCCCATATCAAGACAATGTCCTCTCATAGTAATTTTGTAAAAATTCTAAGGTTAGGTGACATGAATTTATGTCATCTATAACTTTGGTGACACACATACATGTCACCTAAATGTTATGTCTCCTTGTATATTATACTTGACTCATATACATGTGTAAACCCCCATTAGAGCATAGGTGATTCAAATGTATGTCACCTATAGTGTGTCACCCTTTCAAGTATGATAAAATGTCTATCACCTATGTTGCACAGACTACACGTGACATACATGCATGTCATCTACAGCATGTCACCTTTTAAAATATACAAAAAAAATGTCTATCACCTATGTTGCACAGACTACACGTGACATACATGCATGTCATCTACAGCATGTCACATTTTCAAATATATAAAAATGTATGTCATCTATTTTACGTAGGCCTACACAGATTATAAGTCATGTATAAACATGTCACCTAAAGTACGTAATTTTTTACATGACTGTCATCTATACTATGTTTTTTTTGGTAGTGGTCAAACTGCACTCTACCCACCTGTCAAAAGATTGCTGCAACTGTCCCAAAACTGCCGCATCCACTATCTCCAAAAGTATCCAACAACTTTGCCATTATTTTGGGCTGCATGCGCAATTGGGAGAAACGCACTCATCGTTTGGATAAACGGCGCTGTCTTCATCAGGGACGCCGGTTTGTCGACCAACTTTTTGTATGCGACCAAATCTCAAATAGGAATAATATATGTACGCGCTTTATGTGTTTGTTTCCTTCTAGAGTTGGGTTTAATTGGGCGTAGTTGGACAATTCCTAATATGATGAATTGTTAGCAAACCAATCCACTTAAATGAATGGATTTACTGTTCGTCGGTTGTTACTGGCGATCAGAGAGTTCACCACAGACTAACAGAGATGAAAAATTCACTGAATGTAATAGCTGGTGGTCTTGGCTTTTCTTTTCCAGAATAGAAAGCTTTTTCGGTGGCATGTCACTTTGTCTTTTCCTGTCTATGGTTATTGGAGCACTACACAAGTAGCGCATGCGTCACCCAACTGCTGCACTGTTGACGGTACGAAAAGAACACTACACAGGATCTAAAACTCATCAGCGCTCATTCATTGCACTCTGCTATTATTGCACCGCGCTGGCGTTGAAGATTAAGGTACTCACAAGTATATAAACACATCTTGGGAGGCAACTGTGGAACCTGTGCTGCAACAGGCGAGCTACCAATCTCAACCGTAACGAGTAAGAGCGTCATATCCTGGAGTGATATCGCGAGAGTTCCGTCAAATCCATTATCCATAGAATTTAACATGGGGATAGCCTGCCTCGCAACGCCTACCGTCGTCTTCTTCCTCTTTGCCTTGCTTGTTTCCACTGCAGCTGCTGCTCCATCATCTGCTGTTTCACTACAGTATGTGCCATTCCCACTGCATTGCAACGGCATCGACCTTAATGGCGAGTGCCGTGTTGAGGATGGATTGGGGTCTTCCGAGTGGCTCATGGAATCAGTCACCACCACGAGGCAGCTCTTGCAGAAAATTAGCATTCCCTACCCAGTCCTGAATAAAGACAAGCCGGTCTACAAACCCCCGGCGCCAGGCAAGCCGTACAAGGCTTGCCTCCGTGTATACAATTGCAAGGATGGCTATCCGCCACCATGATCCAGTTGATATATATCAAGTACGTAGAGAGTTGCAACTCTATGATTTCGAAAAAATGTTTGGTATTAGTATCAGATTTTATAATTAATCCAGGTTGTTCTATATTAAACCAGACTGCAGGTCTGCGAAAGCCATTTAATTAAAGAAACTACAGCTCCCTGGGTTTGATTTCTGATATAATCCAGCTCATGTTGGAGATTGTGGCGTCCCTGCTTCCTGCAGCAGCAAATATGTAGATGCCATAACTTGGGAGTTGTATGCACATTTTACTTCCGCTACGCCCTTGTTTGGCAAAAAAAAAAAGTAAATTAATCAATAATACTTAAGCAGTAGTTTCGTTTCTATTCTATCGAATAAGTTGTGTACTCCCATAACGTATGTATTTGCTTTGGGAGATATTATATACATATACTTTTACGCGCGATATATAGTTTGACGCATTTTACCGTATCTGTTGCGACGGGTTAGAGTAGTAAAGTTTTTTTTTTAATTTCTTTGGTAGAAAAAAATAGAGTAAACAAGCAACATTCAAACAAAACATCTCGTGCGTCCGCCTATATATCGTCGTTCTCCACCCCCCCCCCTAATGTATAATTTAAAATTAATGTACTTCGTTATGGAAAGTAGGGAATCAGTCGCATATAATTAATCATCTACCTCCTCTAACATTTTGATCCACAAAGGGAAAACATTGCACTCCAAGATAGGTGGGGTTGATTACTAACGCTTTGTATAGGCCCGGTCCTACTTTCGATGCAGGCTGGCTGGCTCTCCTGTCACGGATATCACAATGCATCCGGATATTGAATTGAACTATGAGTGGACAACTAGATTCTGAAGGGTCAGAACACAACGAGTACACTTCGCCTCACTCACAAATCACACCGGTCTCCTACACAAACCCAGCCCAATCTAAATATCAAAATTTGTCCCAAAGTGTGTCCAGGTCTGCCTGTACATAGCATTTTCCTACATTTAGGTTTGTGACCCCACCCAGCAAACAACCCACAAAAAAAATAACATCTATTATATATCAATGAATATGCATTAGATTAGTTTTTACTAGTTGATTTTCAACTTGAATAATTTGTGTATCCACAATGTTTAAATTTGTCCACTTTGAGATATTATAGACACTTTAATCATTAATTGTATAATATATTCTACATATAATAGTAAACTAATGTTAATATTGATTTTTTGCAAACTTCTAATTGTACGTAAAGATATTCACTCACCCTGCCTTTTCAACCCACAATTGAAAGATAACCAAAATGATCTTGTATGTCCAATCATGTATTCCTAAATTTTTTTATAGGTTGATGTCTCTATTGTTATGTGCCTAAAAAATTTATGCTCATCAAATTGTAAGTCCAATGTAAATGAATCTTTCACCAACTTGTAGTGAGTATGGTACATTTTATTTTTCATATCCGGATAAGGATCTGATTATGGTACATCATTTATGAGTAAGCGCACCCTTGTTAGGGTTGAGGATATATTGCTTTTAATATATGAGAAGGAGACTAGCCATACTCTAGGTTTTATCTTCCCTCCTTTGAGATCACTCCATCTTTACCCTATTCTCTAATATAGTAAGCATCTCATATCCCCTCTTGGAGTAGGTTATCCTGACTGAACTCTGTAAATCACATATTATTTGGATGTGTGATTGTTTGTTTCTTCTTGTCCATTTTTTGCACACGTGATCGACATTATCTTTCATTAGTCTTCCCAACATTGGAACCTATCTCTCATGTGGCATACCCCTTAGATATAAGATCATAAACATTTTACATCATCTATTTTTATCTCATATCAAGAATTCCATGTTTATGTGCTACACTAACCTTTCATGATATGCATAATTTCTATGCCATATTGAATACCTTACATCTTAACTAGAGGTAGTTACCGAAATTGATATGTATGGCTCTCAACAACACATATCCACATGTCTATTAAGATTCAAAAACTGCCACAAGTTTAGGAATGGAAGGCTACATTGAATTGTTGGTATGTATGCCTAGAGAGGAATAGAAAGCTAAATCGAACTATTGGTATGTATGCCTAGAGAGACAATCATATGATGATTGTAATGGAATCTCTTGTTAATTATTTGATTAATAATAAAGGCAATCTTCATCTATATGTGTGGCATACAACTCACAAAAACAAGATTTACTTAAGCGGAAGCGTTCATTAGAAGCGGATTACTGAAAATCACTAAAATTTTAAACCTTTTTACAAGAGATCCAACAAAGGAAAACTCTTTCAAAAAGAACCAAAGTAATTCCATTGCATTCTAGTTCACAGATACATATCTGGTATCATCTCATCTCAAGGATTACGACTTTATCTGTTGTGTTAAACTATACACAGGAAGTATAAGAACCTCGAGGCATCAAGCCAAAATCTCAGATCGATATATTAAAACCAACTACTGACTCTGAGGACCTGAGAGTACAAAGATGACACATAGGACTCTATGTACACATATACATGACATGATGGCTAGACTCTCCACCTGAGATGTCACTGCTGCCCCTGATGTTGATGTCCTTCCCCTATTGTGTGATCTCTACTTCCTTGTCCGCAACCACCTAAAAAATGTGGATCCCACGAGGGTGAGACAATTGTAAATTACCCCAGCGAGAGATATAACTCTTCGCCAAAAACATTATTATTGCAGTTTAATAGTATAAAATTTGAGTAGAGGAATTATATACTTAACAACAGTTAGATCAATGTCTAAATAGGTTAGAGCAATAATATTATTCAAAGCATTTCAGCTATAATTTGATAAAGTAGCTCATCATTAATCCAATAAGGAATTGAAGCACATATATAACATTTATCCTTCTAGGATATGCTAAGCAGGGTAACATCAACTAGTGATTCTCATATTTCATCCTTAAGAAAATACGCTACTCGAATGATTACATGTTACAACCACACTTAATCCCTGAGGAGATGAAGATATACCGTTCATACTCCAACCGACCATTGCGAAGTCAAAATCGGTACCACACAAGATCAATGGAAGAGTCGGACTCCATGACCTCATCTCCTCCCAGTCAGTATCGGTACATTATGCAGGACATCTAGTGTCTCTACTATTTAGCTTTCCAGGGTATACTGGCACTTCGCTATAGAGCTACGGCGGTGGTTGCACTCTCTTCACAAATCAGGATATTTCATATTTATCTCACCTAAATTCTGGTATTAAAAATCCTCGGGAGATTCATGATACATCCATCCCGACAAATCATTGGGAGATTCGTGATACATCCACCTCGGTATATATAACGAAGGATTAAGAGATTTAATGTTTATCTACCATCAATCCCACATTAGGGTGTAAGGATATTCGTGCCCATTACCCCTGCATACTAAAAAATATGCAATCCGGGTTATGCCGCGGAGCAACCCGTTTCACCATTCAGCAAATTCTGACACTGATGGTTATATGGTCAGGGCAACTACATTATATGATATCACTTGATTAATTAGGTGTATTACTATATTCTTTTAGCATCAATTAGGTTTCCAAACATTAATTATTATAGCAATTACTATAAAGAATGAATGAGTAATACTTTCATCATATACTGTGCAACTAATTAATAAAAATCTTGGGATCTCAATCCCTCATCTCATCAGGTACATTCTCATTTCTCAACAAACTCATCATCATGATTATGGAATAGGGGTATTCAAACCCTCAGTTCATCATAGAACGCTTGTTACCATTCATTAAGTAACTAATACCTGTAGGTCATCTGACCTAGATAAACATAATACTTTATTCACAATCATCTAACATGGCTTACAAAGCCTATTTCATCTCTTGTTACCTCTTACTCGGTCAACAAGGCATGTTATGGCTCACAAGGCCCATGAAACAATTTCAATTAATAATATATCATAGCTCATACCTAGCTATGCGCATCATTTCATGATATCTCCATGGATAGCGATCATCATAGCAGTTACATCATTATCATATATCAGCACCATGCAAAACAAGGTAACACCACTATTCCCTTATTAGGGTTAGGGTTTCCCATTTCATGTCAACTAGGGATATTTATCCCATTGCCCAAAATTAGGGTTATGATTAATCATCACATTGCCCAAAATTAGGGTTTCATATATTATAACCCAGAATTAGGGTTTCACATTCCTTCACCCTGTATTAGGATTAGGGTTTACTATTCACATCAGATTAGGGTTTCTCATATCCCTTTACCCAATTTAGGGTTAGGATGCACTATTCACATCAAATTAGGGTTTATCATATCCTTTTACCCAAATTAGGGTTTATTATCAAATTACCCTAAAATTGGGTTTCTCATATGATTACTCTGAATTAGAGATTTCCATCACATTACTGCATTAGGGTTTCACATGTTCATATTATTGATTTAGACCCCAATTCAGTACTTCACCCATTTAGGAGCATACATAGTTATCATAAGTATTCAATCATACTTATTAATTCTCATCATTTACCATTAAATGATTATCAACACAAGGTATGAGTTTCTCTCTCATCCATGCTAGAGTATGATTACATCATACTTTATTATCTTGGCTTAACCCTTTCTTAAGTATGCTAAGCTTTACTAATCAAAGTACAATAAATTCATTATATCTTAATGTAACAATTTACATTACACACTTCAAGTGTTGCTCATTGATATTGAAGTGTATAAAGGTATATCAACCTTGAAGTGTTGAATATGTTATCTATCATATCTTAAATGTATCACTTTCCTCATTACTCAGGTTCATCTACTTATATTGTGTTAGGGTATTTTCCATCCTAACACTCTATGCACTAAACCAATATTTCACCATGTAATGTATTAGTCATTACATAATAAATTTGAATTGTCTAATTATCATCAATTGATATGAACTTATCATAGGATGAGACATAGTTGATATGAGGTTGTCCATCATCCACAACTTTTCATATAACATCCTCTTGAAATAGAGTTTATTATTAAAATACCCTGAATTAGGGTTTGCTTACATTATCACCCTAGATCAGGGTTACACTATTACCCTAGATTAGGGTTATACTTAACAATGCTCTAAATTAGGATTACACCTAGCATTGTACTCAATTAGGGTTAGGGTCCATTAATCTTCTTAATTAGGGTTTCATGATCTCATCATCATGGATCAATCCCTAATTAATTATTTTTTTGAATCACTAATTAATCTTCTTAATTAGGGTTTGCTTGTAAAGAAGATGATGGGAGAGAGAGAAGGATGCTTGGATTCTCTGGAACTCGATCAACGGGGTCTACCCCATTTATAGGGGAAGGTCTCAATGCCCTAGGACGCTCATCCAAGAGAAATCAAGTTCTCTCTCATAAGGAAACCTATTACTTCCATGAGAAGTAATCTTCTTTCTCTTTCTTATTGCCTTATTTATTCATATGCTTTCGTTATTAGGAAATTCGAGAATTATCTCTTTTAATATCCTTGCTCTTGGGTTTTAATTCATTGGTCTCGAAATTATATATCTCCTTAAGTAGGAAATACTTCCTTTTTATCCATATTACATAATCCATTAATTATATATTCCCATTATCCTTTTATTTTGCAATTTTGGTATTTTCTCTTTCTTTCCTCTTTATTGGGACTCCTTGGATCCCAAGAAACTCTATTATTTCGAAATCCTTTTTATTGGATACTCATTATCCTTCTAGATGCATCTAATTGCATTATTCTTTATTATTTCTCATTATCTTGTTTATTTCTTATTAAAATAGCTCTTTTTGAGGATTTCTCTTTATTTTTCTTTTAGTTTCCTCATTGTTATTCCTTTTATCATTAGGAGTCCTTGGGATACGAAATTCCACTAAGCATAACTCAATTATACCTCTTTTTACTTATTTTCCACATTTTACCATTGTTTTCAATTTCTTTCTTAATAAAGAAATATTTAATTGATCTTTTCTTTTCTTATTGCACACTTTATGAAACTTTGGACTCCTCGGTACCCAAGGAACCCAAGAGGCACGAAATCCCTCTTTGGATTGCCTTCTAGAGGTTTCCACATTTTTCTTTCCTCAAATATTCAATTATTCATTCACTAATTGAATTTTCTTGTTATTTGGGCCCAATATCCAATAAAGCCCACAACACAAACATCAAGGCTATTGTAAACAAAATTATGTATTCAAAACAAATTATATCATTATTTGTTCAAATATCTTTAATATGAGAAATTAAATTTCTCACCAAATGAACCCAAAATCAGGGTTGTAACATCCTTCCCCTCTTATAGGAATTTTGTCCTCAAAATTCTTATCAAACAAACAAACAATTTAGGATAAGAATTTTCCATTTCCATCATTGGCCCCTATGTGGCTTTACTGTACTCATGGCGCTACCAAAGAACCTTTATCATAACATATTCTTTTCTCTGAGTTCTTTCATCCTGGCATCTATAAACTGCACAGGTGACTCAGGTCATTTCAGCCTCCCTCGGGCTCACTAGGTTCATTGCTTCGCACATGGTCTGGGTACCTCACATAGTGCTCTAAATTGGACACATGGAATTCATCACACATTACTTTATCCTTAGGGGTAAGATCAAACTTAAACTTCTCCATCAATCCATTTCAAATGGACCCATGTATCGGGGACTTAGCCTTCTTAGCTATAGCTCAGAGGGGTCGGATTTTTTTTTAATGTCACATATTCTCCCACAGTGAACTGCATGTAAGTCTACTTTGCATCTGCTCATGACTCTTTTTGTCTCTAGGCTCCTTTCAGCCATTGCACAATTAAAGCAACTTCATCTACACGCATTTTGGTCCTTTTCTAACCATCACATGGTCCTTTCACCAACATCACCTTACTGAAGTGGTGACCGACACAACCTCCCTTATAGAGCTTCTTTAAATCCCGATACTGGCTACGGTGGTCATCATTACATCTTTCCTAGGAAAAGAACTGTCCCTATCCATCAACCTGAATGAGAACATATACCCTCATCAGACCCTTTAGTCTGGATCATACTAACCATTAGTTAGGGGTGATCAACTGTACTAACATCGAGTTCTTCATGTACCTACTTCCACCTTTTGGAAGGGAACCTTTAGGTCAAACTCAAGAACCTTTGAACTCGCATCATGGTGTAACGGAACCATCTCTCTCATGGGTAGTTCAACCAAATCTGTCCCTTCACAGAACTCTTTCTTTCTTATATCATCTAGGTAATGCGATCTACCATAACCCACATTGCATCTTGACCTTCCTTGGTCTAGGGGAGACTTATCACCACATCCATAGTGATGAACTCGCATTCCCGCTTGGGAACTCTTTATCCTCTATATCAATGCACTGGGTTACCGATGTTCATCCTTCACCTTCTGTCATGCATGGCAACATACCACATGCAGCCTCATCTCCAACATCCATAGTACTGCTACCACCCATTATCTAAGTAGTACTATGGTGTATGGTGATCTTAAAATCGTGATTTCCTGTATTTCATGATTCCTCAAGATCGATTCCTCGAAACCCTAAGCCACTCTCATCAGGGTTTCTTTACCTTCCTATCCAAAGAAATGTATCTGAGGTTCTACCACCATCCTTTCATTGCATCAAGGACTAGACTGGCTAACCAAACAACCATTAACTGATCTCGTTACATCAGAGTGTTAGCCAAACATATCTTCTTTTACAAACTTAGGGTTAGTCTAACAACCTCTTCTAGCCAAACTAGGCAGATATATCTCAACCAGGGAGTCCATTACCACTTCACATCCTTAGGTATTAGGTAACATTGAAGACATACACTTCCATGTATTTCACTTATCATCTCAAACTCGAACTCTAAGTCTATCTTTTTTTTAGAACACTTTAGATCTCATCTTCTTGGTGATCAACTCAACCTTGTATGACTCATATCTCAAAACATCATCATGAGGTGACTACCTCATTCCTTTTAGTGTTTGCAATCCATCCATGGATCATTCACTTTACCAGGGTATGTTATTCTCTCTATCCTCATATCTTGTGGCAACGTTCCAACCCACATCATCTTTATCCTTGGTGTATGGCATGCGTACTATCCTATCTCTCACTCCCATAACTAGAGGAAATAAGCATTTGGCTGCAATTCAAATATAGAGTTCTTCATGTTCCAATAGTAGAGATGGTACATCCCACCTTGCCCGTACACCTTTAAATCTAAGTTGAAATGTTCCGTTTATACCTCTATATTACAATCATCTTGATATCAGAGTTACATCCATGGAAATTAGTCTCGAACCTACTTGGGTCACCACACAATCCTTAGGCATTTCCTCTAGGTCTATAGGGTGCCGACACTTTTGGGGTCATCCCTCTTCCCTTATGCATTCAGAGAGTGCCCTACTCATCTGCCCTTTGGGTCCCATGAGTTCATGGAGGTGATCAATCTCCTAACCCATGGCCCTCAGATAATGATAGTCGTTACCTCCTGACCCTATGGTCATGTGCAACTAGGGAATTAGGCAACCCCTACTTCCATCAGTCTTATCCCTACCTGACCCTAGGATAGACTAAAGATTCTATCATAGTACATGTCCAACCTAGAACCTTACCCAAGCCTTCATCATCTCTCTTTCTGCATTCGAGGGTTGTCTTTCATCCTTTCATAGGGGTCAGGGTGACCTGCCTACCTTAGTCAGGCCCCATACCGGTTACTTCCATGGTAACACATCCTCATGCACTTAGAGATGGATATCTATGGGTCTACAGGTTCATTCTCATACCATGTTCTTTTCACTTAGCTTCTCAAGATCCTATGAGACCTCTTTAGGTTAACTTAAACCAAATAAAATGGGTATACACTCTACCACAGGGTCCCTCTCCCAGGATGGGAGGAAAACTTCACCTCGATAACAAAGGTCACAAACGTCCTTATGTTTAGGGTTTACATCCACATGAGCATTCTTAACCCCAACAAGCTAATAAGGCACAAGAAGACCACCTACTAAACCATTCCAGGTGACTCTTGTTCTTATCCTCAATATTGGATCAAGATCATACTTTCCTGTGTCATCAACTTAGATGTGAGGGATTCATCAAACATACGTTAAACTCAAGGGGTTTATCTTTACTCTAAACATGAGGAGTACCATGTCCACATCTATAGAAACTCAACTCTTATCATGAGCATTAGGTACACCACTTCCCCTCTTAGGCCAGGAACACTAGGTTCACTTTTGGGTGTCCAACTACATGCTCAATCTCTTAACCATGAATCAAGCATGTCCAAGGTATGTCATGTACTTCCATGATCCTTTTATATAAGAAGAACCTCAAAGTTGAGTCCTCCTCAAGGACAACCAACTAGGTATAAGGCCTCACAACCTATTACTAAACCTCTCTAGGTCTAAGGCACACTTGTCTCATCTCGGAAGGTAAGCTCTTATACCGTAGGCACATAGGTTTTAGAAGCCCCATCCTCTCTTTAGAGTTTGGTTCCTCCAAAGGTAACCAAGATATCATCAACCTCAGGGATCATGCATGAGGCAACCACTATCATCCACTTAGGTCGCATCATCCTCAACTCCCTACTTTTCCTCATATCTCGGAGTCTAGGATTCCAACCTTCTTTCTTGGTTTCCTGCTCTCTCTCTTTAGAGTTTGGTTCCTCTAAAGGAAACCAAGATATCATCAACTTCCAAGGATCAATCACAAGGCAACCGCTATCATCCACTATTCCTCATATCTCAGGGTTTTAGGCTTACAACCTTCTTGCTGAGTTTCCTTTTCTCTCTAGAGCTAACCCTACATCCAACCTCACCATTAGAGGTCCTCTCTTCATGAAGGATCAACCTCAAAAGTGAAAAAACACTTGAAGCAACCTTCCTCCTGAAGTAGCTTCCGTTACAATAGCCTTCTTGAAGTAGCTTCCCGTTGCGATAGCCTTCTTGAAGTAGCTTGAAGTCCACCTTCTCCTCCGAGAAGAACCTTCTCCAATCCGCAGCCTCCAACCCTAGGAGTAGCAAGGAGAATACAAAGAATAAAAGGAACAAGAAGGAAAACAGAAATTACAACTTATCCTTTTAAGCACAAGGCTTGATTTGCCTATATCAAGCGTATTGATCTCCTAACCAATGAGTGTAGAAGTGTAAGTGCTGTGGAAAGGAGATGCTAGCCTATAGGACACGAAATTAGAGCAATGGGAATGAATAGCCAATGTGGGAAATGGTCTATTGCTCAAAACAGATTGCCAATGAGTATTCAAGCTCAAGTGTAGCACAAGTGTAGCTTAGGTGTATATAGGTGTCCTAAGGCATGTGCTATTTATAGGAATGACCTACAAGTGCTTAAGGACGTTCTAGACACTTTCTAGGGGGTTCTAAGTGCTTAACTAGCCGTTAGGTATAAGTTAGGTGCATTAGTAACAGCTAGTTGCTTTATTCTGCAGTTTTTGTCAGAGTCCATCTCGGTCGACAAATATTCGACCGAGATACCTACTCGGTCGAAGTTTTTTTGATCGACAGTCTCTCTGGATCAACGTTCATTTGCAACTGCCAACTACCTTGTCAGCTGTGTCTAACGGCTACTTGGGTCTTTCTCGGTCGAGAAATTTGTCGACCGAGAGTGTCTCGGTCGAGGAGTTTGTCGACCGAGATTTACCCTGTTTCAATCTTTCAATTAAGGCACTAAGTGTATGTACGAGTGTGCATTTGTGACACTATTGAAGGGGATGACATGAATAAGTGTGGTGTTTAGCTAGGGAAGATCTAACGCTTGATTTACATGAAGTCTAAGTACTTTTACATTATATATTTGTACAAGTTTACAATTGATTACATTTTATGACATTTACAATCATTCAAGCATATAGATTCCCTAGAGCTTTGTCATCCACCTTATTCCTGCAACACTCAAGTAGCGCGTTAGATCAACAAGAATGAAATGTTTGTCATCATCGAAACAAAGGGATTTATCATAATGTCCAATTTATCCAACAATCTCCCCCTTTTTGAAGATGACAAACATTTCCTAAATATGAATTAAGGAAATATAAAGCATGTGAGTTTCATACCTGAAGATTACCTTTTGTAGCCATTCTTGTTTTGCAAGTGAGTGCTGGCCAAGATGTTATGAAACTCATTTATATTTTTGATTTTATATTCTTTCTCCCCCTTTGTCATTTCAAAAAGATATCCAAGTTGAATATTTATATTTCTTCTCCCCCTTAATTTTATACTATGCTCCCCCTTAGATAGATATTCTATTAAGAACATGGATTTAATATCATTTTTGTCTAATTTAGCCACAATTTGTTTCTCAATCATTTGCAAAGGATGTTAAGCCTTGAAATGATATGAGATTCCCTTAAGCTTATGATGAATGTATATTGATTTCTCACCCATTTTATAAGGGATGTTAAGCCCTAAAAATGAAATGAGAATCCTTTAATCTTAAAGTATAAAAATGTCTCCAACCAAATGCATGGGATGTTAAGCCCTGATTTGTTTAGAGAGTTCCTTTAAGAACAAGATATATCATTTTTATGAATTTCATAGATTTCGTCATAACCAAGAGTAAAAGTACTAAGGTCTTAATAAGCTCCAAATGATGATTACAATGTTTTTGTAAGCTTCTTAAGAAAATAATCAAATTTGTTTATATGAGCTCCCCCTTAATCTTACAATTAAAGCAATTTAAAGCTTCTAAGGTCACAGATGATTTTAAATTTTGATTTTGACCTTTATCAAAAGTATACTAAGATAAAATGATGTCCAAATAAGCATTTTGTCAAAGATTATTTTAGGTCATCCTTGACTACGACCATAGCGCCCCTTGGCTAAATTTTATTTCAACCAAGAGGCAGAATCTGCAAATTTCACATGTGAAGTATAAATTTTGTAGGTACCTTAAAGAGATATCAATTAAATTACTTTGAATATAAACCTATTATGAATGATGTCCTTTTTACTATGAGTGCATAAATCAAGTCCTATTTATGTTCATATTAATCATGTGATTCTTCATGAAAAGACATATATCCTTGAAGGCATGAATGATATCGCAATTTCTTATAGATACCAATTGAGAAATTTTTTATTTTATGTTTTGCAAACCTTAAAGTTCTTTTTCTAAGCAACAAATCACCAATGAGTCATTTTTCTTGCCTATGTCTCATCAAGGATCCATGCAATAATCATTATCTATTTGTTCTATGTAACATAGCATCATCTTTATGAGCTGAATGATAAAGTAGTGAAAGCATATCCATGATGTAATAATAGAATAATAAAGTGATAATTTCATGAAATACAGTGATTGTGATCATTTAAACTAAATGTCATAACACATGATTTCTATATAGATAGACCAGGAGATGCTTTTATTAGAAAATAGTGATTTCTAAACATGATTTTCAGTTTTACCTTATTTAGAGGATCAATCAAAATGATATCATTTATTTTCAAAATTGATCTTCAACTTGTTTTGCATGTAAAATAGTCATTAACAGCAAATAGATAGCCACTTGATCAATCAAATTAGTCAGCAATTTTACTGCAGACTGAAATCAGTGACCTGTTCGGTCGAAGATTTCTCGACCGAGTGACAGCTCGGTCGAAGATTTCTCGACCGACAAGGTTTCTGTACTGTTTTTAGAACTGTTAATTGCTTCCAAAAAAAAACATAGACTATATTTAATTCAATTTAAAAATCATTTTTAGTTGAGATAAACATAGAAATATCAAAGTAACGTTTAGATCAAATCTCAACTAATCATATTCAAATCTTTAAGTTTTAAGGACATTAATTTAGATAATTTTTCAAAGATATGTCTCTGCGGGTTTGTTTAAGATTGTATATTTTCAAGTTAGAAATTTTAATTACTTGAATCATTTTGTTATCTCTTTATGTTAAGTTGAGATAGACATAAAGATATGCAATTTAAAGTCTTTGGTCATATCTCAACTTAGTCTAATCAATTCAATTTGGGGGTTTTGGAACCCATACCAACTCAACATCCTTTTTCTTGTATGGGCATGAAAAAGAGTAGTGTCCAAGACGTAAGCAATAATGGCAACATATAGAATCAACCTCAAGTCTTTTTCTATGGTTTTGTTCTAGGTTGTTCTTTGGTACAAATGTATTTGTTCCTTTAGGTACATATAGTGATTGATGTGCTTGTGTCTTTCTCCAACTAAGTTGTTGATAAGATTTCCCCTTAGGCTTGTAACCTAGTCCTCTTCTCCCAATTTGATGATAGGAATCATCCAATATTTTATCAAGGATTCCATTGTTGCTTAACCTACTAACTTCTTGGTGCAACTTAGCAATCTCATCCATTCTTTTCTTAATATCTAGTTTTGCTTGATCTAGATTAGATGATAAAGAATTCCTTTCTTTCACTATATTATCATAATCTAGATGTGTACACAAGACAGGTTGTTTTTAAAGATCATTTAATTTTGCAAGTAATCCAACCTTTTCTTGAGATAGAAGATCATAATTTGTTTCTAGAGTACAAATCTTCACATTACTACTACTTAGAGATGATTTCAAAGTATGATTTTCAGAAATAATGCTATCTTTTTCAAAACCAAGATCATTTAATTTAGCATATAAATCTTCATTTTCAGATGTGAGAGCAAGAAGTCTAGCATTTAATTCATCATTTGCTTTATTGGATTTCTTTAGTTTCTTCTTGCACTCAACATATTTATTATGTGTCTCTTCAAGACTAGCAACTAGTTCTTCTTTAGATAAATCAAAAAGACTTACCTCTTCTTCTTCTTCACTAGTTGTAGTAATAAGACAATCCTTGTGTTCATCTTCCTTCTTTGATCTCCATGGGCAGCTAGTTGTTGTGTGGCTTGTTCCTAAGCACCAATTGCAACATATTGTAGATTTGTTCAAGCTGCACCTTTTGTTGCGATTGTAATCACCATCACCCTCCATTCTTTAAGACCTGGTTAGGGTTCCTTGAAGCCTGCTCTGATACCAATTGAAAAAACACTTGAAGTAGCCTTCCTCCTGAAGTAGCTTCCCATTGTAATAGCCTTCTTGAAGTAGCTTCCCGTTGCGATAGCCTTCTTGAAGTAGCTTGAAGTCCACCTTATCCTCTGAGAAGAACCTTCTCCAATCCGCAGCCTCCAACCCTAGGAGTAGCAAGGAGAATACGAAGAATAAAAGGAACAAGAAGGAAAACAGAAATTACAACTTATCCTTTTAAGCACAAGGCTTGATTTGCCTATGTCAAGCGTATTGATCTCCTAACCAATGAGTGTAGAAGTGTAAGTGCTGTGGAAAGGAGATGCTAGCCTATAGGACACGAAATTAGAGCAATGGGAATGAATAGCCAATGTGGGAAATGCTCTATTGCTCAAAACAGATTGCCAATGAGTATTCAAGCTCAAGTGTAGCACAAGTGTAGCTTAGGTGTATTTAGGTGTCCTAAGGCATGTGCTATTTATAGGAATGACCTACAAGTGCTTAACAACGTTCTAGACACTTTCTAGGGGGTTCTAAGTGCTTAACTAGCCGTTAGGTATAAGTTAGGTGCATTAGTAACGGCTAGTTGCTTTATTCTGCAGTTTCTATCAGAGTCCATCTCGGTCGACAAATTGTCGACCGAGATACCTACTCGGTCGAAGTTTTGTCGACCGACAGTCTCTCTGGATCAACGTTCATTTGCAACTGCCAACTACCTTGTCAGCTATGTCTAACAGCTACTTGGGTCTTTCTCGGTCGAGAAATTTGTCGACCGAGAGTGTCTCGGTCGAGGAGTTTGTCGACCGAGATTGACCCTATTTCAATCTTTCAATTAAGGCACTAAGTGTGTGTACGAGTGTGCATTTGTGACACTATTGAAGGGGATGACATGACTAAGTGTGGTGTTTAGCTAGGGAAGATCTAACACTTGATTTACATGAAGTCTAAGTACTTGTACATTATATATTTGTACAAGTTTACAATTGATTACATTTTATGACATTTACAATCATTCAAGCATATAGATTCCCTAGAGCTTTGTCATCCACCTTATTCCTGCAACACTCAAGTAGCGCGTTAGATCAACAAGAATGAAATGTTTGTCATCATCGAAACAAAGGGATTTATCATAATGTCCAATTTATCCAACAAAAAGCATGCCCCTACCTGGATGAAGCCTATGGTCAACTTATGTTCGCTCAAGGTTATCCATAGCCCCTTATGCTTATCACATAAGCTATCCATCAAACTCTCCCGACCAGGGTTTCAACCTATTTCTCACACTACTAATACATTTTGGGTGCCTATTATGCCCATATAAGCTCGTGGGGTTTCCATAGGTTCTTCTCTAACTTCATCAATGAAGGAGATATCCTTCACTCTAACATGCATGACCCTTCCTAGTGTTGGGTCGCCAGAGGTACTAGGTCATCCAACCCCTCATGGCTCATATGTCAGCCAAGGTATGTCCATCCAAACACCTGGTCTAACTCATCATGCCATCTATCTCTCTAACCTTCACTTAGGGTTAGGGTTAACATCATCCTCAGAGGATATGCCAGGTCTCTACTTGTAATGGAGAACTCTATCTCCAAGACTAACTCTCTTTATTTATCCTACTGGCAAGAAGGTCTAGCCTCAGGTCTCTCCTGAGGGCATGACAACTTATGTCATACAACCTAAGCATGTATCTAACCTTTAGTTTGCGCTTAATCTATTAAGCTTATATCCATGACATCTTATTTACATGCTTTTTTTAATTTGATGGAGGATTCCTTGGACCTTATTAACCTTACCCATACCTCAAGAGGGTGAGGAGAAGAGAGAAAACCCTAATCCTTAAGGTCCTTAGCAGAATTTATGATGAGAAGGGATGAATAAGATGAGAAAGTCCTAAAGGTATCTTATGTCGATTCATACCATAAGACTTTGGCCAGGCAGTCACACGGATCTGGGAGTCCTCGTATTCTGACTAGTGGTGCGGAGGAAAATATTGCCAGCCCCCAGTCGTGATCCTTTTCTAGACACCTCCATCTTTCGGATAATCCTCTAATAACTCCCTTGGGTTATATGGAGTTTGTAAAATTTAATAATTACTAATGGTTAAGTGAGGAACCTAGGCTCTGATACCAAATGTTACGACCCCACCTTCCGGTAACCCCCAATTAAGGGAGACCGAGAGGTCGAAGCCGCACCCATAATTTTCTGGATAAAAGGTTCGACAATTAACCAAGAACAATTATTAAATTTTAACTGACTAAACTGAAAAGCTGTAAGAAAATAAACTTTTGCATACCTTTTCGAAAACTTGGATCTCTAACCTTCTATCCACTTATGGATTCTACTCTAACTAATATTCCTTGCATTTTACTTCATGTATTTCACAATATGACGATTTACTATTTGTCCTTTTTGGCTTGTACCTAAAACGCCGACAAACAAAACGTCGGTCAGCCGAAGATGGTATGTGGGGGAAACAATAATCGTGCAACTATGATAACAATTTATTACAACCAATTACCATTTAACAAAAAATTTTACATTTTAAATATAACTGCGCGATCCATGCATTCCCTATCCTCTGTGCTGTGGATACTACTTTCCTTATAGTAGCTCCCCATTAAACCCCTCATGGTCCCACCTATAGGTGAACCCATTTCTAGGGTTGAGTCACATGGCACTACCCGTAAGTAGCCCAGTCCTTAACTCATGAAATGCTAAAGGGTCTCATGGCACTACACTTGGTAGCCCAATTTCTAACCAGTGATAACCTAGACATTACTCTAGGTTACCCCTTTTAAGCCTTTACAAGACATAGTGGTGGACTCGAATCTTTCCAGTTATATATATGTCCATAGTGATAGTCATAGTCACTCTATATAGTTGCATGAAATGAAAGGCATCCAACAGTCAATTTCAAGCAACCGATAAACACATTCAGAAATCACCGTCAAACTAAAGCGTTTACTCATAAGTGTAACCACATACCTAATTTGATGATTTCACAAGCATTAAGCAAATCCAACCAAGAAAGCAATCCAAGCAAGCAATTCAACAATCACATAATTCCTGAAAAGACTATGTCTTCTATTTATTACACACTTTATCAAGAATCTACTTTATTGATTTAGATTCACTTTCTAGGGTTTCTGTATCAATTTTTGGGTTTCATTTTGTAATTAGGGCTTCCCTTCATCTTTTACCATATTAAACCCTAATTTTATACCATTACTCATAAAACCTAATTATTTCATCTATTCATCAATATTAAGGTTATCTTAACAACATATAATCCTATTTTTTGATTTGAAGGTACCATTATCCATTAATTAATTTCATTAAGCTTCTTTTACATCAAAGCTACTATTTTTATCCTTTTAATCCATGCCAAGATCATTATGTGCATCCATCATCAATTCAAAGTTCATTATGGTTTAATCACATATGAACTCGATTTGCCATAATTCTACCTTTTATTCATGAGAAAACCCTAATTACTACATTTAGGGTTTTTATCCATAATTAGGAACTTTAATACTCGAAATAGATTAGAACCATCATTTAACAACGTATTTTCACAATTTTCAAATTATATATGATCTTATCCTCTTTTACCCTAAATTAGGGTTTCTAAATACTTAATCATTCTCATATAGGGTAAAAACCCTAAATCATGTGAATTTCATCTAGATCAGGTTCAAATCTAACATTATCATTCAACAAGTTATTAATACTTCAATTAACCCATTAAGCATACTAGATTGAACCTTTAATCACAGATAGGGTTTTTAAATTAACTTTAATGCATTTTTCATCAAATTATTGTAATTTTGTAATTAGGAATGGAACCAACCTTTAATATCATTTTTATTGTATTCCTCTCGTTCTCCTGATCAAAATTCATATATTATATGTCCTAATCGGAGTTACCAATCTTTAGTTATGAATTTTACAAAAGTTACCTTTTTGGACCAACCAGAAGCCGCCACGTCACCTCATGCATGCAACACGGCCCGCCTTTGAGTTTATAATTGAATTACGCAAATACCCACGACGCAGCTACTAGTTTCTTTGCACTTCAGAGGGCAAAATGGTCCAATGACCACTCCCTCATCTTCAAACTTGCGACAGCGTGTTGCTGCCGCTCTAGCTGCCCCTTGCGCGACTATGGCTCTCAACTCCGGATCCCCCCGAGCCTAGGAGGCTCTTCGATTACCTTCGGCATGCCCTCTTACAGGTGAGGGGGCCTTTGGCACACATCCGGTCGGCCGGGATCGTGCCCAGAAGAGCTGCAACCGCGGACGTGTTGCATCTGACTTGAGGCGTCGTGTGGGAGTGTAGGAGCACGGGGATGATGGCCACATCATTCTATGAGGTCGTGGGGACATCCAGCATCCAACAAGATTGTCCATTGGTTCCACATTCCTTCATAGATTTGCTACTCCTCCACCCTAGGGTTTGCTTGTAAAGAAGATGATGGGAGAGAGAGAAGGATGCTTGGATTCTCTTGAACTCGAACAAGGGGGTCCACCCCTTTTATAGGGGAAGGTGTCAATGCCCTAGGACGCTCATCCAAGAGAAATCAAGTTCTCTCTCATAAGGAAACCTATTACTTCCATGAGAAGTAATCTTCTTTCTCTTACTTATTGCCTTATTTATCCATATGCTTTGGTTATTAGGAAATTTGAGAATGATCTCTTTTAATATCCTTACTCTTGGGTTTTAATTCATTGGTCTCAAGATTATATATCTCCTTAAGTAGGAAATACTTCCTTTTTATCGATATTACATAATCCATTAATTATGTATTACCATTATCCTTTTATTTTACAATTTTGGTATTTTCTCTTTCTTTCCTCTTTATTGGGACTCCTTGGATCCCAAGAAACTCTATTATTTCGAAATCCTTTTTATTGGATACTCGTTATCCTTCTAGATGCATCTAATTGCATTATTCTTTATTATTTCTCATTATCTTGTTTATTTCTTATTAAAATAGCTCTTTTTGAGGATTTCTCTTTATGTTTCTTTTATTTTCCTCATTGGTAATCCTTTTATCATTAGGAATCATTGGGATACGAAATTCCACTAAGGATAACTCAATTATACCTCTTTTTACTTATTTTCCACATTTTACCATTGTTTTCAATTTCTTTCTTAATAAAGAAATATTTAATTGATCTTTTGTTTTCTTATTGCACTCTTTATGTAACTTTGGACTCCTCGGTACCCAAGGAACCCAAGAGGCACGAAATCCCTCTTTGGATTGCCTTCTAGAGGTTTCCAAATTTTTCTTTTCTCAAATATTTAATTATGCATTCATGAATTGAATTTTCTTGTTAGTTGAGCCCAATAGCCAATGAAGCCCACAACACAGACATCAAGGCTATTGTAAACAAAATCTATGTATTAAAAACAAATTATATCATTATTTGTTCAATTATATCATTATTTGTTCAAATATCTTTAATATGAGAAATTACATTTCTCACCAAATGAACCCAAAATCAGGGTTGTAACAATTCCTTTCTCTCTCATCCTCTCTAGGATGTGGAGTACCTCAAAATTGACTCAATTATGTCAATTATTTAATCTAATACACCCAATTAGGGTTAGGGTAGTGTGTTAAGGTTTATCTTCCATACTCTTCAAAGATTAACCCCTTCAAGGGTACTAATTACCCTATCATGTTAAAGGTACATCTAATGTAATCACCCTTGGTTTACATCATTAATAATCCAATAAATAATTGACCTTTAATCAACTTGGGTGTTCAAACGGTTTAGGTTAATTTCCCTCCAAACGGTTTTGGTCAACTAGATGCCAAACAGTCTTGACCCTCTAGACCCCAAACGATCTTGATAGATTGACCCTCAAACGGTCTAAGACCGTTTAGACCTTCAAACGTTCTTGGTCAATTAAGTTTCAAACGGTTTGAAACCGTTTAGCAGAATTATTGGTATTTGAAACCGTTTAGTGCAAAGATACTTGAGATCTTTTGATTCTCAATTGGTTTGGAATCGTTTGGTCCCAAATGGTCTTGAGACCGTATGGTCCCAAACGGTCTTGAGACCATTTGGTCTCAAAAGGTCTTGAGGCCATTTGGTCCAAACCTCCTCAAAATCGATTGGACCATAAATGGTCTCAACCACTCAAATTGATTTAGGGTTTCCAAGATTGATTCCCTGCTCAATTGAATCCATGGAACCACTCATCAATTGAACCTATGCACCATACTTCAATTGAGCTAATGAGTCATCCTTCAATTGATTCAACCTTCAATTGAACATCAATTTAGGGTTTGAAATCAAGAAACCATTAATTAGGGTTTCCGTCATCAAATCAGGTTAGGGTTTGCATTATCCATCAATTGAACCCATCAATCATAGACATTGATTCTTCCATCATCCATAGCTCAAGTTCAGACCTCCAAATAGTTTTGAGACCGTTTGGCCTCCAAACGGTCTTAAGACCATTTGGACCAATTGGTCATAAAATTGATCCAACTCAACTAGGGTTTCACACTTAACCCGATTAGGGTTTGCAGTTGGAGAATCTTCAACCATTGAAACCATTAGATTCAATTCAATTAGAACCCTTGGATCATAATCCAAGTATCTCAATAGGTTCCTCCAAACGGTCTTGAGACTGTTTGGTTTCAAACGATCTTGAGACTGTTTGGTCTCAAGTCAATTGAAATTGTTTGCCATAGATATTTGTGGAGGTGTGTGCTTATGATGATGTCATAATCATCAAGCTCTAAACCCATGAATCTTTTTGTGATTTTCATGGTGATTTCATCAATGAATCAAATAAAATTTGGAGGATAGAGAGACTTTCAACAATAGTTAAAGATATGAAATCAATAATAATATTCAAGGGTTCAAGTTATATAACCCACCTTCAATGAAGCTTCAAAGCTCCAACCTCAAGTCCATAATGGTGAAATAAGCTTTCTCAACTATCCCAAGCTCGTTCTAAACTCTTTGAGTAAAATGAATGGGCAAAGTTGAAGATTGAGTGAAGAAAAGGAGAAACCAAGCATTGATTTTCGATTTCCACCATGAAATCAAGGTGAAAAGAGATCATGGAGCTTACATAGAGGTTGGGGGTCGTCCTACTATTTCTCCTAAGCTTCCTTGGTCGTTTTCCAAGCAAGGAGAGAAAGAAGGATCGAAAAAGCCTTTGAATTGAGTTGGAAGTGGTGTTTTTATAAGGAAATTCAATGAGAGAGAAAGTAGTAATTAATTCCTTTAATTTCTTAAATAGATGCCACATATCCCCCTCAACTCCTTGCCCAAGAAGATATCCTATTTCCCTTTGAAAACCTATTCATTATCCATGAGTTTAAAGGAAAAGAAATTAAGCACCTTAACCCTTATAATAATAATATCCAAAAATTAGTGGATATTACTTTTTCTTTATTTAATGTGAGTGGGTTATCCACTTGCTTGAGATATTTTCGTGCCTTTGCAAGGCACATGGTCGTACATTATTTTGCGAAATCATCCCTCACCTTTTTGTTGAAGGGCTCTTCAATTAATATATTTATTTTTGCATTAAATTGAAGTAAAGTTCCAATTATGCTTAAATCTTGATTATTTTAATATCAAGATTCTCTCTCCTTTAAAGTGATTCAAATGAGGTACCCCTCTGATTTTCTTGCCTCTACATGATGCCAAGAATAATTAGGGACCCTATAAAAGTGATATTTTTCATATTGAACCCTAGGTTTTGGGTAAATTGCACATTACACCAAAACTAGGTTTTAATGCACAAACATTGCTCAACAAGCTCTTTCTTGTTATTCAGGCTTGTGGAAGCCATACCTATGCATCAATATCATTCTTATGATGCTTCAATACTAGAGGAACATTTATCAAGTAACATTTGCAAGTTAACCCCTCATATTGGGTAAATTGCACTTTAGTCCAAAGTAAGCAAACATTGCTTCAACATTATTCATAAAGGATTGAAATTGAGATATAAGTCCCTCTTGAGCCTTAATTACTTTTCAAGAGATAAGAGAAAGCATATAATCAACCTTATTAAGAAAAACATCTAGGGTTAAGGCTTAACCCAGGTCAAGGATGTTACAAATTATAAACACCTAACGAGGATTTCATCCCCGAAATCCCAAGTAAAAGAGAGACAAATATTATTCATTTTACCATACCATCAAGTCTCCACATAACAACTTAATGCCATGGTGATGAGATAGAAATTTGATCAACACAAAGTTCTTCCACACAAGGTTATCTTAAAACATGTGACACATGATACATATCTTACTATCTTTTCATTATTGACTGTAGAGTCAACTCTGTGTCAGGTAACACTTTTCTTATTCAGAGAAATATTATGCATACCTTATTTAACTCAGGTGCTAAACCTTATCAACTTGTCCTTTCTCAAATTAAAAATTTATGTGACAAGATTTCAAATTATGGGGAGTCTCCCATACTCCTCATGTAGTTTATCATTTCATTTTCAAGAAAAGACCAGAGTTACCTTCTATCACCGACTTGTGACTATAAGTCTTATCATATATATGTTGTGCCATTTAATCTATTGATACAACATTAATCTTTCTCATCACTTGTACCAACTATCTTTTTAGTTGTACATACCCTTTTCATAAAGGGAGGTTACTTTATTTAATTAAGAACTTATCCTAGAGGTATCTCTAGATATCATGTATAAATTGTCTTAACATATCTAGATAGGGTATTTTAAGGAAATATTTTTAGCTTGATAAACTTTTTCCTACAATAATTCTACAACTGTTCCTTTAATTAGTACATCCTTATTAATGTTATGTTTATGCAGAGCATAAACCCCTAAGATATGACGATGTACTATTTTATGTAACTAAGCTGATTTCTTAGTTGACCATTTCAGGTAATCAACATAAATCATTTGATTAGGAGTTATGCTTTTAATCCCTCATATCACCTGATATTTCTTAGATACCAAAATTTCTTACCTTGGTATCTATAACATCCCTGACCTGGGTTATGAGTTAACCCTAGGTGTTTTGCCTAATTATGTAATTAAGATACTGGTGATTATCTTTTGGCATGTAATTAAACTCTTGAGGAACACATATTTCCATTTCTGCCCTAATTGAACAATGTTTTAGTATTGTTTTGTAATATAGGGACCTATGTGCAAATTACCCAGCTAAAGGGGTTAACTTGCAATTTTCACATGTAGAGATGTTCCTCTGATGTTGAGACATCATGAGAATGATTATGGTAAAGTTTGAAGGATTTCCCAAGCTTGAGCACCAAGGTGCAGCTGTGGAAGCAATCCTTGTGCTTGAAACCCTGGTTTTGGGGTAAAATGCAATTTACCCAAAATTTGGAGTGCAACCTGTAAATTTCATCTTCTAAAATATCTTTTATAACTTTTGTCATCATTTAGAGTAGAAATGATGAAGAGGGAACTTCATTTGAATAATCATATAATACATGAACACCTTTGTGATTGAATAATCAAGGTGTAAGTATAATAGCCTTTTATATGTGTACTTTAGTAATGGGTTGATCTTCTTTGCCTTCAATTCTTGGCCTTAGAAGGAGATTGTCCTTAGAAATAAGGGGTAGGGACGAGCAAAGAAGAAAGGAAGGAATTAGATGAGAAATGGGATAAAGTAGAAGCTTTATGGAGAAATTTCACCCAAAATATATATACCACTTCCTTTGCAAGCAAAGGAACGTTTCTTTCATTCCCTCACTTATCCCCCTTGCTCAAACCGACTAAGGCAGAGCTCTGGAGCATAGGAGAATGACCAGGGAGTTCAAGCCATTCCTTTCCAACTTTTCCTTGGAGAATTCACCTTGGCCGACCTGTGGAGCTCAAAGACGCCATTAAAGACCTGAAGCTTGGAGCTCAAGGAACAACCTTTAGGCAGGTTTTATAACTCTAAACCTTATTCTTTGATTATACATCTTTTTCTATGCATATAGTTGCTAGTTCTTCTTCCTCCCTATCTTCCTTTGCATCCTTGCAAGCAAAATCGTGAAGAACTGCTACTGTTCTTGAGGTAGAAGCTAAGGGCGTTAATTCCTATGCTTATCCACGGATTTCCACTTTACCAAACAATCTCCACCAATTGCCCATACGGTTTACACAACCATTTGGTGGGCAAATGGTTTCAGGGTCGTATGAAGGCAAACGGTCTTCAAGACCGTTTGGTCACGTTGACCAAGCGACGACCGTATGGGAATCTTGTTTATAATTATGTAGGTTAATCACCCACAAAATTTGAGGGGTTAACTCCAAAGCAATCGTGAGATATAAGCAAATCAATTAGCAAATCCAATTGAATTAAGTTCTGAATTTCAATCTGTTTAAATTTCCCTTTTTGGGCAAATGGTCTCAAGACCGTTTAAGATGGTTGACCAAGCATTTACAGTTTGGGATTATTGTTTGTAATGATGTTGATTAATGACTCACCAAATTTTATGGATTAATTCCAAACGAGTTATGAGTTGAAGGTTAATTAATAGGGCAAATCCTAATTGAAATCAGTGCTGAAATTCCAATGAGTTAATTAGTGATTTTGGGATGATTAGCCCAAACAGTCTCAAGACCATTTGGGGAATCATCCAAATGGTCTCAAGACTGTTTGGGGATCACCCAAGACCGTTTAGAGGTCTGGGGTCAAGAATAGTTGACCAATTGAAGGTCCAAAGGTACCAAACCATATTGCAATTAAGTATTGATGTGATGATCAACTCAATAGATCAAACCTTGATGAATTTTCACTAGAGTCCAAAGGATGGATGGGCAAACGGTCTCAAGACCGTTTGGAACTCATCCAAACGGTTTCAAGACCGTTTGGTGTCAACCTAAGACCGTTTGGAGGTCTAGGATTAAGGTAATTTGATCAATTGAGGGCCCAATTACAATGGGTTATTGAAATAATCAAATTGCTGATTAGTGACTTAATTAAGGTTCAACCCCTATCAAATCAACTTAGATTTTGATGAATTCTTGGGAAAACGGTCTCAAGACCGTTTGGAGGTTATCCAAACGATCCCAAGACCGTTTGGGCCAAGTTTGAGCCCGATTGAAGGTCGATTGATGGGATCAACTTCGATTTGATTCACATTGTTGAGTATTGATGGTTGAACGATTATAGACCTTAATTGAACCAACTCCAACCCTAATTGAATATCAATTGAGGGTCAATTGAGTGACCAATTGGTTAAGGATAACCCTAATTGACTCAATTGATAAGTGGCTAACAAGGATTTGGCCAATTGAAGGCTTCAACATAGAAAACCCCAATCGTTTATAACCTTTAATCCACTTTTGAGGTCCAAACGGTTTGAGCCCATTTGGACCAAACGGTCTCAAGACCGTTTGGATCCAAATGGTCTCAAGATCGTTTGGATCCAAATGGTCTCAAGAGCGTTTGAGGCCAAACGGTCTCAAGACCGTTTGGGGCCAAACGGTCTCAAGACCGTTTGGGCTCAAACGATCTCAAGGTCGTTTGGACCAATCGATCTCAAGATCGTTTAAGATCAAACGGTTTCAAACCGCATAAGCTTCAAACGGTTTGAAAGTCAACTCTCCCCAAACGGTCAACACATCCAAACGGTCTCAAGACCGTTTGAGACCAAACGGTCTCAAGACCGTTTGAGGTCAAACGGTCTCAAGACCGTTTGGTGGTTGAATGTTGAAACCGTTTGAAGGTTTTCAAGGTTGTTTATACTTAATCACTTGAAGGTGTAAATGGTTCAATGGTGATCTAATCTAAACCCTAATGGTAACTTAGGACATTAAGGGACTAAATTACTAATGAATTGACCCATGATGACGATCAATGGGTAATTTACCAAAATGTCCTTCAAGGGTTCAATTGAGTAATACCTTGTTCTAATCAAACCCTAATCACATGATAGTGGTGATTTGGCTTATGATAGTCAATAAGGAATTAACCCAACCTAATCTAGAGTGATGTAATCATCACCTATGAGTAAGAGGAGAGAGAAGATCCCAATTATGGTTGAAATCCAAGTAATGTACCTTCAATATATATATGAATGTGCATGATTAGGGTATGATCCACCTATGTGAGATCATGAAAACCCTATTTATGATAATTGATGAATCTTAATCTTATCTGAGTACTTTAATGATGATGTTCTCATACATGGTGATGTTATGAGATCAATTCACCAATAGGTGAATAGTAAACCCTAATTGATGAAAATCAGGGAAACCTAGCTCTTGTATGAGTAGGGAGATATAACTTCTTTAAGTGAGTTATTTATTGTTATCATTTGATTTAACCATGCACGTTCCTATATGAGGATGATCATATCCAGGTATGGATGATGATATTATATTTAGTGAAAGCATGTTGTTAGCTTTATGAATAGTGATTTATCCTGATGCCTTGTTAATAGCATCTTATGAGATTGATAGGCTGTGAGAGCCATGAATACCATCAAGGTCATGCTTTAAGAGATGACTTGTGATGAGAGTACTGAGAAATGATGATTATGTGAGTTAAACTTGATACATTTAGTATTCTACTTTCATGACTGCTGTTCTAATGATTAATGTTTGAAAACATGTATGATGTTAAAAGAATACTAAAATGTACCTAACTAATCAAGTGTAATCATACCATGTAGAGCCCTGATCATAGATCCATCATTGTCAGGAGTTAAATGATGGTGAAACAGGTTTTCCTAAGGGAACTCCTGAATCACATACTTTTGAGTATGTGGGGAAAATGGATGTGAATGTCCTTACATCCTAGTGTAGGAATTGATGTAGATGTATCTTAATCTATCAATCCTTCACTATGGGTTATGCCAGGGTGATGTAACACTAATCGCCCGAGAAAGTCTTTTATACCGCATCGATGAGAGATAAACAAGCAATCCCTCGATCGTGAATAGAGCACTGAATGCCACTGTGACTCTAATTGCGAAGTACCAGAATACCCTGGTAAGCTATAGTAGCAGAGACATTAGATGTCCTGCATGTTGAACCTCACACTGACTGAGGAAGATGAGGTCATAAGAATCCGACTCTTTTGATGACCTATGTATGATACCGATGCGACTTAATAGTGATCGGCTGGAGTATGAACGGTATACCTCATCTCCGCAGGGCATAATGATGTTTGTAAAACATAATCAACCGCATAGCATATCTGCTTAGGTTGAACTACGAGATACATTGGTTTAAGATACATTACTTAGTATACATTGGCTGACGTTGGGGAAGTTGTAAATAGTTGTAAGAGATGAACCAAACGGTAGTAACAAAAATAGACCAACTAGTGACCTACTATTCTTCTTATTCCAACCTGATCCAAGATGATTCCCACTATTGTTTGCATTTAAGAAACTATTGGAGTCCCCTAACATGCTTGCCTGCATAATGTTGTTCCCTTATAATGGGATTGCTTTTGCTGATCATGGAATCAGAAAATGTAGATTTCACTCAGTTTTTGGGATGAACAATGTTTCTTACGTTGTTATCTGGAGCTAGGCTTATGAAGGGGAGTGTATTCGATAACATGTTTATTGAATATCTAACATGTTTCTTATATTCAGAAGTTGGTACGTCCCATGAGGTGTTGTTTCTATCTAGACCACGAAGATTATTTGAATAAGAAGCACCAACAACAATCTCAAATGGACTGATAGTTGATCAGGACAATTCTATGGAGATCTAATTTCCAAAACCATTTGATAGATGTTGCTGCTACTGATTGGGTAACAACAATGAGTTGTTGCTTTTGGCCAAGTTGAAGGAATTTCCCAAGTCACTGAAAGACATATCAGGATCAAGGAACCCACTCAATGAGGCAATAGTGTTCTGTTGAAGTAGGATCCTCATTATGACATTGTATCACAAAAAGATCTCTGCATTTGTGGGGTTCTTCTTTGAGTATAATGTCCTCATTTTGGTCTATGACTTCTTGTCAAGTGGTAGTCTTGAAGTAATCCTTGAAGGTATTGTATGAGGTTTTTCCTCAGTTTTGGTTTGAATCTTCATAACTTCTTAAAGTCCTAAAGATTACTATTACAATTTCTCTTTTCATTGATAGGTACAATGGACAAAATTAGAAGACTCTTAGCTGGGATACGGGATATATTGTTGCATTGGAATTGTACAAGACCTCGACTATCTGCATAGTTAAGGTGACACCACACAACCAATAATCAATACAAATATTTTACATTCTCCTATTCAGGGATTTTCAGCGACAAACAATACATGATTCTTACATTTTCATTACTACTAAAGATCATCCTTCATCCTACCATAATTCTAACATGTCCATTCATGTAAAGTTTTATCTTCCCTTCTTTTGGATAGCCTTTTTATTCCAGGATAGCTACATGGGTGTTATCCTCTTTAGTCCTTATCTCCTGTAGGGATGCACTGGAACATTTGGGTTTGTATTCTATTATTATTTTTAGCATAACACTAATATCAACTTTATTTACTTAGACATATTTATTAATGATTTTGATATGTATAGATACCTGGCTATTGAGTTTTTAGCCATTGAAATGTGGCAAGAAGATTGACATGGATGCTTTGTGGAGTGGTTCTCGTGTTGTTCCATGTAGGAAGGAAGACAATTGTGAAGACATTTTGTGAAGGCCAGTAGAGCATGATTTTTTAATTAAGTTGGCTTGGTGCTTGTTTTGTGCATTTATTGTTATGAGAATTGCTGGAATACGTTTAAAAACCATTTAATATTATTCAAAGAATATTTCAAATGACCTAAGACGGTTGACCCAAACAAAGAAGTCCTAGGAACATATTATACTTGTCAAAATGTTATGTTCTCTAATGAGTCAAGATCATCATGGATGAATTGGAAGTTCCTTTCAATTAAGTGGATTGAAATGGATGAAACTAACATCATAGTAGGATTTGAGGGAAAAAATAGATGATGTAATGTCTAGGATGGAAATGTATCCAGTTTCCATTTGAGCAATCCAATTAAAAGGATTTATTTTTTAGAAAAATAATTTTCCTTTTCAATGAGTACTTGTACATTAAATTTAGAGATTGGACACACAAGCTATGATACTTTTAGTGCCACGTATGCATGAATTTCAGGACTGCTGCAAATTATTAATTATGTTCCAAGAGTATTTATGCCATTTTTCTACAAAAATCCAATAAATTATAATTAAAAGCCCAATTATAGAGAAAAATACAAATTAGAATAATTAATTTTAAAATTAAGAAAATAATCAATAGAACAATCCTAAAGTGATATCTAAATGATGTAAGATAATGGATAAATACACATTTATCATTATCCCAGAGTTATATGATAATGGTAATAGCCTTGTGTATGTAAATGAGATAATATCATGTGTTATTGTGATCAACTTTATGCATAATACATTTCATATCTACTGGAGTTGCAATTTATCCATATATTTGTAGAATTTATTTAGGGTTTGTATGTTATAACTTGATTGATGCATTAAAACATACTCAGTTGACAATAACCAATCAAGTGAAACTCTAATCATGTAGTTTCACTGTGTCATAAATCCATTCTAGTGACAGAACTTGTTGGATGGTGAAACGAGTATTTCTACAGGAAAGTTAGAGCTCATACTATTCAGTATGTGGAGTGCTTCGGCAGAACGTCCTTGTCATCCAATTTGCAAGTGTTTTGAGAAGGGTTGTCATCGTGTCTCAGATGTTGATATATGTGATTGTGTGAGGCAATAGTGAGAACAACTACGGTAATGCCTCAGTGATACATGTGATTACAACCTATTTTCTAGCGATGTGACCTGTACCAAGGAAGGTTTGGTGTTTTTAACTTGACTATATGTTGCTGGTCGTAGTTGACTGTTATGTCTCTATGGTGTCTCTAGTACTGATTGAGAGGTGGCGGTGAGATCATGGATTCCAACTCTTCTATAGATCTTGTATGGCACATATTTTGACTTAGCAGTAGTCAATTGGATTCGGATGGCACAAATCAAATCCTTAGGACATAATAAAAGACATAATACAACTATGTAGTATACCTTCTTAGGGATAAACATTATTCAAATTGATTGTTGCCATTATCTTATTTATTGTATTGTTTAATTATATTCTAATATAGTAATAGAAATCAGTTACTATACACATTCTTCTTATTCCTTCTAAACACATAACTTGTTATACTCATCACTTATGGTTGTTCAACCTGATTAGCCTGTATAACTAAGTCAAAGTTATTCAGTTACCAAATCTTCTCATCCTGTTAATAATGTTACTTTCCTCCTTAAGTATAATTAATGCTTACAATAGTTGTTGGTCGAGAATTTCATATCTCTTTGGGATATGGGACTCACCCCTGTGGTTCGTCACATGCTTTTAGATGGTCATGCACAATGTGGGAGAGATTAGGTGGTTGTGGAAGAGCAACAAGGAGATCAAATTTTGTTGAAGGTTAGACATGCTGCTAGTGTTTGGTAGTAGACTCCTATGTGTCATCCATGTATTCTCAGGTCCTAGAAGGGGTGTTTTGTATATTTTGTACTACGATACATGTTTTGGCAGTTGATGCATAAACTACACGTCTAAAATGCAAGTGCACATATTAGTGTAATATAAGACTAAAAGAGGCCCGAATATCAAACATGGAGAAAAGTACTCTAGAGACTACCACTAACTGTGATTTGATCAGCTATAGTGAAAAATAGTGATGGAATGATGAATTTACTAATTGAATAATGTAAAATTAAACTAATGGTTTTGTGATCAAAGATGGAATGGATTGTTTAAGATTACGATTTCACCATGATTCACATTGCAATCAATATTGTTTCATTAATATTTTTTCCTCCTAAACCTAGATAAAGGGACTTGTAGCAAGAATTACCCACTCTCATAGAATAATTAACTACCCAATCTAACAGAAACCTCACTCTCATAGAATTTAACTATTAGTTAGGTGCTTTATTGAATTCTCTGGGTTATTCCCTTAACAATAGTAAGACGTCTCTCGAGGAGCGATATAACTTGTGTAAATCAATAATTTTTCCAACCCTTAATCCCTCTATCAAAACTATTAATGGTGTAATGAATCTGATATGGGAATCAAGCATAGATCATTCTTCAAGCAATCATATATTTATGTCCATAAATTAATATAAATATGGATATTAATTCATAATTGTCAATTACAATGCAAAACTGCGCCACTCCCTAGTCCTAAGGAACAAAGGGAATTATCCCTACATGATTTTCATTTTAAAATACATTGGAGAAGAAAAGAAAGCATGGGAAATATTAGAAGACTAAAGTAACCCCTGAAGAAAGCAATCCAGATGACTCCCTCTTTCGAACATACTAATTTGATAACCTCTGGCTGAAAATCCATCCATCAAAGGTACCTGAATATCCTAAAACATGACTTTCTTCTGTCCCTACTCTAGGTTGTCGTGCAATGGAAAGGAACGTGATACCTAGGTCTAGCCACACTTTTTCCAAGTCATAGAATTGGCATCAGATGTCATTAAGTCCCGACCATTGGATTAGCAATGATCTTGTAACATACCAGATCTTACACCCTACCCTGAAAGTTTGACCTTTTGGTCTTAGCCAAACAAGGGTGAGGGTAGATCTAGAATATGTTTTGTATAACCCTAATGAGCTAAAGCATGTATAAATCACCTCAATGTAACCTAATATTTTCATATTAGTCTCTGGCCAATAATGGACACATAAAATATATCACATGATGTAAATGGAGATTTCATAATAACTTGTGCCCAATAATGGTGTATAATTATTTTGGTTGTAATATAAAGATATGGATGAATAATAAAGATGATGGAATAATATGAAAATAAATATAATGAAAACAAGCCAAAAGTGTTATAATTCATAATAGGAGATTCCAAAAGAAAAATATAATGTGAAATTCAGGTTCGTTAGGTCCCAGTTTCCTTTGGAGTCAAATTTCAATTTATTTAACTTATAATAATTAATTTAATTCAATTTGAAAAATAAGACATGATTTTTTCCCAAAATATAAAATAAAATATTAAATGACTCCTAAAGAGTAAAATAGTCTTGGATTCATATTGTTCATAATAAATATAGCCTTTGGGTGAATTTTCATCCAAATTGGAAGATGTTTGATTAAAAAATGAAATTAGGAGAGAGAAAGTGAGTAGAACCTTCAAAAAATTATTTTAAATAATAAATGACATAAAAATAGAAATAATAGAAAATTCGTGCCTAATGCACTTACAATGACTTGTGGCTGAAGTTTAATCAATTTTGGATTATTTTATACGTCTCTAATGCATTAGGAAAGAGAAAAATTGATATACTTTAAAAGAATTAAATAAAATAGAAAAAGTCTCCAAAAGGGAAAACTAATGCCAAAATCAGATTCTGCATGTCCTAATTATGATAGGTATCAATTTCATTTAATTTAGACCTTGTTTGCACCTCTAATTGAAGAGAGAGAAAAAGGAAAATAATTTAATCAACATTTTACAAAATTCGGATTAGGAGACACTAGCCCGCATAAACAATAACCGCAGACCAATGTTTGATATTTTTGGCATAACTCCCTCGTTTCTTAATGAAATTTTATGAAATAACTTGTGTTGGATTGAAAATTTAATTATGCATCTATCTATACTATATTCGTATCCTAACATGGAGAATTCGATAAACAACTCAACTTTTTCAAGTAATCCAAAACAACTTCTCACACACCCTCACTTATAAATATCTCTACCCCAGTCTTCCTTAGTTATTTTGTGAACCTCCTCTCATCCTAGTTTCATCCTTTCTTGAGTGTATGGCGGCTGGTGGTTGTGCTTTGATTTCTCCTTGCATCTTCATTTCACCCAAAAGCCGAACATGGTTCTTTGTTTGAGTTTGCGGCACCATTCCCTGACGTCATGTTTATTTTTGGAGAATAATTGGACCTCAAGTAAACAACTCTGACATGTATTTTTCATGATCAGTTAGTTAGTTTCATGAAATAATGACAAATGAATTGTTTCGACAAACTCTCGGATGATCTTCTCCTTGCCATCCGACCTCTCTTCCTCTCTCACAAATTCCATACTGTTTGCTTTTTCTAATTTTATGATTGGCCAATTTTATAAAATTCATATCACTTAATTCGCTTGTCCAAAAATTTTAAAAAATTTTGGAATTAGAAAAATGTGTTCTTTCAAATAAAAATGGTTTCAAAGCTTGATTTCCATGTTTTCAATGATGGGTTTTTAAGGATCCAATTGATTAATATAAAAGCCCTAAAATTGGTAACTAATTCATATAAACTTCAAATTTAGTAAATAAATATGTTTTCTTTATCAGAAAAACTAAATAAGTCAATTGGTCAAGGTTTAGAGTCCAAAATCTAATGTTTTTTAGAAAGTTTTAGAATTAGGGTTTCATTACATATATATGAATTCAAACCCGAATACATGTGAACAATTTTCATTTAGGCAAGGTTGATCTTGGAAACAATTATTTTGATGAAGAGAGTTTATAGGACCCTGGTTTAAGGTATGTTGTATCCCCTATTACTTCATGTTGATCAATTCACCTATATTATTATTTCTCTTGGTCCTACAGACAATAGCATATACATATTGCTCTTATCTTTTGATATCACGGTTCTAGTGAACTATCTTGTTTGTGGTAATCTTGGATATTCTCTTGACTCTTATCTTGAGCCTTGGTGCATGTTGGACTTTTGATGATATGTGCCCACTATGATGTGGATGTTTATTTGTAAATATGTGATATCTTGTTACCACATGGATGTGGATGTATGCGTTGTCCATTGAGTGATGGGAACATTGTATAAGTTGCCTATACTTTTTACTTACCTCTACATTTTACATACTATGTGTTTGGGACAATAATCCCTTATTGATTATTAAGGAGGGTGGCAGTATACCATTCTCTGTAACTGAGTGTGGCAGTAATCCATACTCAACTTTATATATTGGGAGATTGACAATATTCCTTTCTCGATCAGGTTTCAAGTTTATTAGACTGGGCCAACTTTGTGTTTATATTATTCTAGGGCTATGTTTATCTCACACGAATGCATAATATTGGTGATGATTGTGGGTGTGTGCCCTACCTTCTTTATGTTCCAATATTGCATGATCTTGATCGTTTTGTTTTTATGGAAAATATTATTTTATTTTGATTCTTTTCTCTTGATACCCACTTGAGTGGTACTTTTCTCTTCTATGGGAATCTTGTATTTTTGTTGACCTTTATTCCATATATTGCTCAATTTTCTATTTTGTATGCACATACCAACCTTTACCGATGTCTTCTATTTTTCTCTTCTTGTTGGGGTATGCTTCCAACCCTAGGTGAAGGATATGGAGGATATGGCATAAGGATATGGACTTAGGTTAAGACGTTAAAGCTTGGAGACAATCTTGATTTCGTTTAAATTTCCTTCACATGGATCCTTATGATGTACCTTTACATGTAAGTATAAGGTGTTCTTTTGTAACCTTATGAGAAATTGAATATAGTTAATGTTTTATTTCACTGCTACACTTTGGTTTTTTTGTATACCATAAATAAGATTTAAGAATTTTACAACCACTCCAACATATCTTTTAGGAGTGTTTGGATTGGAGGTTCTATTCTTCGAACTTTTACTAGGGAGTGGATCCCGCATCGGGTCCAACTCTTTACAACATGGTATCAGAGCTCATGGTATCTAGAATCTCACTATTTTAATTTTGTCTCCCTAACTAGAACCCTTACCTTGCATAGTTTCTCTCTTGGTGAGATGTTCACCCTAGAATTGATCTAAGTTAAAAATGTGATGAGGTTTTAGGAGATATTACCCTATGATCTAGATTGATTATGATTTGAATCTCTTGATGCATTAAGGTTTGACTTGAGGATGCAATTAAGTTATGAGGAGATAGTAGGATAAGAAGTCCTAATATGGAAATATTGTGGCTTAGTTTTAAGATTCAATTTTGGCCATCTTGTTGGTTTTCCTTCAAAATGTTTCTTATAAAAAAAATATCTTCATTATACTACTATATGTACAAAAAATTTCTCTGATTTTCTCGATTATTCCTTGAACTATGCCACAATATAGAGATATGGAAGCTTTTGTAGAGAAACCTTTGATATATTTGGAATAGAATCTTAACCCTAGTATTGAAGTAGTGACTAGGGAAATGTGGAATAATATAAAAGGAGTATTAGACCTACCCTTTGTACCCTATGACTATTGGATGTTTTTGTAGGGTTGTTAGCTTAGATACATGAGGACCTAAAAATCAACCCAAGATGGTTCTGAAATAGAGACATTGAGTTATCCATAGACCTTCTTTCGGGAACCACTCCGATTTCTAGGGCACCGTTATAGGATGGCTCATGTTGATCTTATGGAGTTGAAGAAACAGCTACAAGAACTTCTTGACTAAGATTTTATACGTCCTAGTGTTTCCCCTTGGGGTTTGCTTGCTCTCTTTGCCAAAAAGAAAGACTATTCTATGTGTATGTGTATTGACTACCACATGTTGAACCAAAACATTATTAAAAACAAGTATCTCCTCCCTTGCATTGATGACCTCTTTGATCAGCTTTGCACTGCCAAAGTTTTCTCAAAAGTTGATCTTCATTCTGGATACCATTAACTTAAAGTCAAGGACTCTGATATTTCTATAACTGCATTTTGAACTCATTATGGGTATTATGAATTTCTAGTGATGCCATTCAGGTTGACCAACACACCTGACGTATTTATAAATTTGATGAGTAAAGTCTTCCAACCTTATCTCGATGAGTTTGTGGCCATCTTTATTGATGAGATTTTGATCTATTCTAACTCTATGAAGAAGCACCATGAGCACTTGAATGGAATCCTTGAAATCCTTCATGCTCAAAAATTTATGGAAAAGCGCTCCAAATGTGATTCTGGATTGATAAAGTCATGTTTCTTGGCCATGTCATTTCTGGGGGTAATATATTTTTTGAGCTCACCAAGGTGTCTTTTGTTCTTGATTAGAAACCTCTTGAAAATCCTTTTGAAATCTAGAGCTTTTTGGGATTGTCCAGATATTATCATCGCTTCATTCCCAATTTCTCCAAAGTTACACTTTGTCTGACTAAGCTTACTCGAGCACTTCATATGGTCAGCTGCTTGTGAATGTAGTTTCTAAGAATTAAAGAAGTTGACGTCAACTCCTATTATATTTCTACCTTCTAGCAAGGAAGGGTTTGTGATCTTCACTAATGCTTCAAGAAATGGTTTTGGATGTGACCTACAAAAGTATGGAAAGGTGGTGGACTTTGCATCTAGACAGCTAAAGCCTAATGAACTTAATTACCCCACACATGATTTGGAATTATCTGCAATCATTGTTGCTCTAAAAATATGGAGGCACTACCTTTAAGGGATGACATTTGATATCTTCACTAACCACAAAAGCCTAAAGTACATCTTGACTCAGAAGGACCAAAATCTGCATCAATGCCGATGGAGTGAATATCTAAAATACTATGATTTCACTATTGGGTATCATCCTGAAACACGAATGTAGTTGTAGATTCCTTTAGCAAGAAAATGGCATTATGTGCATCCTTGTCCATTCCTAAGTGGAGGAATGTGGAGGATCTAGTGGGTTGGAAGCCACAATTTTTGTCTGATCGTGTCCATGTCAACAACATCTTTGTCAAGTATGACCTACATTCTAAACTTCTTGAGGCACATAAGTCCAGTCTTGATCTTGATGAGATCTTCTCTCTCCTATCAAAACCTCAAATGCATCTGTATGTGGGTCTTGATGATGGTCTTAGATACAAGAATCATTTGTGGGTTCCTGAGCAGTTATCTGTGAGGGTGAAGATTCTCAGTGAGGTACATGGGTCAAAGTTCACAGTTCATCCTGACACAACAAAGATGTACAAAGACCTGTAATGCCAGTTCTGTTGGAGGGTCATGAAGCATGATATTACTAAATGCGTGTCTAGATGTTTGACATGTTAGAGAATCAAGGAAGATCGTCAGAGTCTAGGTGGTCTACGAAAATCCTTGGAAATCCCAGAATGGAAATTGGAATTCATCACCATGGATTTCGTAATGGGATTTCCCAGGACCAGAAAGGGGTACAACACTGCATGGGTTATAGTGGATTGTCTCACCAAGTCACCTCATTTTCTCCCTATAATGACTACATCAAAAGTTTCCAAATAGACTGACCTCTATATACAGGAGATAATACATCTACATGGAGTTCCAATGTCTGTTGTCTCGGATAGGGACCCGAAGTTCACCTCAAAGCTATGGAAACAAGTTTAAGAAGAACTAGGCACCAAACGGAACTTTAGTACAACCTACCATTCACAGATAGACGGGCAGTCTGAGCGCACAGTGTAGATTCTAGAGGATCTTCTATGAGCTTTTGTTCTTGATTGGGAAGGCTCGTGGGACTACTATTTGCCTTTAGCTAAGTTTTCATATAATAATAGCTATCAAGCGAGTATTGGGATGCCTCCCTATGAAACTCTCTATGGAAGAGTGTGCATATCTCTTCTACACTGGGATGATGTCGGGGAATACCCCTTGATGAAATCTGAGGAGATGCAATTGTATACAGAAAAAGTTGCATTGATCATGCATAGTATGAAGCGGATACATGATAGGAAGAAATCTTATGCAGATGCTTACTGGAAAGAACATCAATTCATTGAAGGTGATCATGTCTTTCTAAAAATCCAACCTATTTGATCTTTGGCCAAGAACAAGGGGAATCTCATTCCTTGCCATGTGGGACCCTTTGAGATCCTAGAAATGGTTGGTGAATGTTCCTATCATCTTGCCTTTCCACCTTAGTATAGTGTCATGCATAATGTCTTTCATGAATCAAATTTGAAGCCCTATGTCAAAGACCCCAGTCACATTCTAAATCATGAGCCTCTCAAGATAAAAAATGATATGTCTTATGTTTAGTCCCCAACCAGGATTCTTGATTTTAAGACAAAGGAGATTTGCAGTGATCGGTGTATAGTTATGGTGAAAGTTCTGTGGAGCCACCATGATCAGACAGATGGCACCTAGGAGCACAAGTTTGAGGTCGAGAAAAAATATCCACATATCTTTCAAACTACTTGTATTTTGAGGACAAAATTCTTAAAATGGAGGGGAGAATGTGACAGAGTGAGTTATAATTATATTTTCTCTTTCTTGTAATTTTATTATTTCCAATAATACCTTCAACGTTTACCTTTCTTAATTGAGTAAAAGTGATTATCAATGTCATAAAAATCCAAACCCTAATTTCATAGTAGATGGAATACATTTATTAGGCTACATAGTCAGTTAATATAGCAAACATTCAAGTTTGACCCTCAATTTTATGTCATGGTTGCATAATGACATCATGAAGCTCCAACTAATATTTCAATACAATTGGGTAAACCATTTAGGAGTTATAAGGGATTGAAATTAGATACATTTAATGCCTTTAATTTAGCCAATGACCTATGTTCTCGAGCTAATTGGTTAACTGTCTGACATTCATGTCATGAACAACTTGTCTAACTAAGGGGGTGGCTATTTGATGCACACATGCATCCTAGCCACCTGATCCCTTGGATCCCAGATCTGGGAGAATCTGACACCACAAAGGCTATCTTCAACCTCCCACTTTCTTCGACTAACTATGGAAAGATTTGATCATGACCAAATTTAACCACCGTGGCCATATCTAAGCAATATATATGGATGATAAAATCCTCACATTAAGCTGAGTCCAAAAACCCCTATCTCCTCGTCCCTTATCCTTGGATCACGGAGAACCAACCCCTGACTTCTCATGTGTCTCACCTAACCACGGTAGTGGATTTAGGGCTTCCTCACCCTCACTCCCCCACACCTATATAAACCCACCATTATATCCACCCACACCCTTTTAGTTGTTCACAACCTCCAATTCAAACTAGCAATGCCCGAGCACCATAGTCACACCATTGTCTTGAACCTCCGACAACCTTCACCGCCCGCTTGATGCATGTGTTTTTCATCATTATTATAGGCACATTTTCCCTTGATTTCATGTGTAGATCAGTCATTTATTTGATTTATTATACATGAAATGTCATAGATAGCCTATTTCTATTGAATGCTTCAAACTATATGATTTTTACTATTTTTGTAATATTTTATGCATCCCAATTACTTATGATGTTTTTGTGCATTTTCAGGTACAAGGAAGATCCACATACTCATGCTGCCGACCTGGCAACAGTCAGTGGTACAGACTTGATGTCAGTGATGGACCCAAAAACTAACCCACAATCGGTGCTACCGACAACTATAGTTGGTGGTATCGAATCAACATCAGTAAGCCCCAACATGAATTGAGAAAACTCAATGCTATCGAGTTGACATCAGGGAGGCAGTTTAAAAATCACAAAAATCATTACTATCAAGTCCAATCGATATTACCAACACGATTGGGATCACATGACTAAACCTAAGTGATTGAGTACTACCGACACACCTAGTCAGTACTACCGAGTCTTCCCGATCATGCCATCCATTGATTTCACTCCGATCTAACAGTGGATGTTATTTTGTACACTAAGTGCCTTCTATGAATTAGGGGGACGACATCCAGACATAAGGAAGTAGTCGTTTTCTTTCCACGACAACCAGAGAGAGAAGAGAAGAATCAAGGACTCAAAGCTTCAACCAAGGACAAGTAGATCCGAGCACCTCTGGAGGACAATTTTGCTGCTGGAAGACAACAAAACACATGTACGACAGAGGGGATCTTCCAGACAGACATAGATTTAGGGATTACCTTAGTTTCCTAATGTTTCCCACATTTTTGTACTTCCTTTCCATGTATTCATTGATGAAATCCATGCAAGGATAAAAACCTTTATTCCTTAGGACCCGAGAGTAGCCTGGATTATACACTGTGATTGATTTGTATGCATTAATATCAATTTTATTTATTTTTACTGGATATAAATCTATGAAATCTTTGTGTTCTACTTGTGCTTGATCACCATGAGTGGATTTATAGATGCTTAGTCATCTTGGGAGGGAGGTTGAGGATCAGAAAGCATACATTTACCCATGTACTATGCCCTTTGGGAAAAGTGGAGTTTAAATAGGAGGGGAAACCCATAGAATAATCATAAAGCATCTAACTAATCAACCAATAACAGTGGAAGTGGGATTGGCATTAGATTAGGTAGTGAATTACATTGCGGGAGTAGATAATTCTGGCTACAGGCTCGTTATCCAGGGATTGAGATAATAGATGTTAGTGTATGTGAGGTAAATTATTAGTGTTATCCATGGTGAAACCACTATCCCAAGGAACTCATTCCATCTATGATTAATTGAACATTTAAATTTGTTTTGTTTCTACATTTGTTCTTTAACTCAAACCAATTCAACCTTTTACGACTAGATTAGCTGATTTAACTGTAGTTAGAATTAGATCTACTAGAGAAATGCTTCCTCATGTTTGACTCGGGCCTCATAAGGATTTATTACTCTGATACATTCACTTCTGTATTATGCACAGTAAATTCGTGCCATGTTTTTGGTACTATTGTCAGGGAAGCGAAAACATCCAGCATTACAAGTGTTGTGGTCGACCACTCTAGGCCAATTTTTTGTTTTTATTTTTATTTTATCATTTTTTTAAATTTCTTCAAGTTGAATCATAATATATTTTTGATACATCATAGATTTCTTGTGCTAATACCTACTTTTTACTATTTTAGGGAAATTAGTGCATGGTGCATACTAGAGCCATAGAATACAGAGAATAGTCCTCACCAGGCTTTAGACAAGCAGAGCTCTTATAAGGAGAAAGGGAGTCCGAAAGATCTGTGGATAGGTTCAATAGAACCCCTCCACCGACACCTCCACCTAAGCGACCTATGACACAAGACGAACTAGAAACAATAGAAATGGAGGGAAAAAAAGAACTAAAAACGTGGGAAAGGATAAAGGCTTCGTCATCTACATCCCAGAAAGGGCCCATCAAAAGGCAAGCCATAAATGTGGGAAGCTACAAGATAGATCCTAGAATTATTGCCTTAATCAAATATCAAGCGTTCCATGGCCATCCTTCTGAAGATGCAATGACGCATATTACAAATTTCATGGAGAATTATGATATGGTCAAGATAGACAGGGTCCCAACAACTACAATATATCTTAAATTATTTTCCTCTTCACTAGAAGATAGTGCAAAGTCATTGTTCAACAATCCTGAAGATGAGATCATTGAGATATGGGATCAGATGATAGATGCATTCTTCGAGTACAACTTCCCTATGCAAAAGATGAATGACCTAGTGAAGAAGATTCAAAACTTCAAACAATAAGTTGATGAGTCGTATTCAGAGGAATGGGTGTGGTTTCAGAATATGATGGGGAAAGTGCCTCATCATGGCATTGATCCACAGGGACAGGCTAAGATATTCTTTTACATCCTACACAAATGGGAAAGAACGACTCTTGATAGTGTAGGAGCAAGCTTATTCCTCAACAACAAGCGCACTCGCTGCCATGAGATCCTCAAGAACATGTCTAAAAGCCAGTCATGGGGAGAAGAAAGACATCCACTGGAAACCATTAAAAGTGTTAGGGAGTCCAAGGTGATATATTCTCTAAATGAGAAGTTAGATCTGATTGCTAAGAAGCTATGTGCTATAGACATATTTCCTACTAAGAAAAAAGAAGAAGAGTGCAAGTATGTGCGCTAGGGGCAATACAGGAACAATGACTATTCTTGGAGGAAGGACCCCAAATTCTCTTGGAAGGATCCTAACAACTTCCAAAAGGATCCATCACAGGCACAACAACAATATCCAAAGCCACAACAATATGCTGGCCAAACACAATATCAATCAGAGTAGTAGAAAATTGACAAGAATGAAGAAATGTTTGGGAAGCTGTCGAGTCAAAATGAGCTACAAATTGCACAAACTCAAAGGGATGTTCAAAATCAAGGGGCATGTATTTGTAGCTTAGAGACACAGATCTCTCAGATAGAGGAAGATGTGAGTGCATTAAAGTAATTAACCAAATATGAATTTTCGGCGAATACCAATGTACCATCCTAGAATCCGCATGTGAAAGTTGTTCTAGTACATAGTGGAAAGAAGCTACTGGATGACACATCACATGTTGCAGCTGTAGAAGAAGCTACAAATCACTCTATACTAGTGGATGCAGACGAACCAGACATGTCAGCACATGAGAAGACTACAGAGGGTCAAGTTGATGAGGTTGGGGGTATTAAACCTCAGGCTTATATCCCGTCTCACCAGAGGGAACATGTAGTTCATGTGCCCTTTATGAACAGTTTGAAGGCAACGAAGATGGACCGACAGTTCAATAAATTTCTAGATAATTTTTGAAAGATATCAGTGAACATTCCCTTGATAGATGCTATTGAGTAGATGCCATCTTATGGGAAGTTTTTAAAGGATATAATTACAAAGAAGAGAAAGATACCGGAGTTTGATGTCGTGGTTTTGAAAGAGCATGTTGGTGTTTTCATCTTGGGGACATTGCCTCCTAAAAGACAAGATCATGGATTCTTAAATATCACATGCTTCACAGGCAAGACAAAATTTGGAGAGGTTTATGTGATTCAGTGGTGAGTATAAATCGGATGCCCCTATCTGCCTTCAAGAAGCTCATACTTAAGGAATCCAGGAAGACAAGCATGACAATCCAGTTGGCAGACAACTCAGTAGTTAAGCCATATGGTATATGTGAAGATGTCCTATAAAAGTGGATAGGTTCATCTTTCCTACAGATTTTGTAGTGATTGAAATGCAGGACAACCATGGAAATGAGATTCTACTTGGAAGACTGTTTCAAGCCACTGCATACATGACACTTGATATGGGAAGAGGATGTCTGACTATGGGAATCCAAGATGACATGTTTGAGATCAAGATGCCGGAGCACTCTCAAGCCATGAGAGATAAGGTGCAATGCAACATACTTCAACACGCAGATGGCAAGTTTTCTCTATTTCTAGGGAAGTTGTACCTAGATATGGCCCATGTTATGACTAAAGTAGAAAGAGGAACTCTAGTAGCAGACATCTTGGAAAATACAAAGGTGATCTCACTGACTCAAGAAATGCGCTACCCAGATGATGAGGGAGAGGATTATGACCCTATTTCCGAAGAAGAAGCCATAGCTGAGGCCATGATACAATCATCACCCAATCTACCCTTAGAAGCATGCTTGATGAATAGAATGGAGGAAAACATCTTCAACAACCATTTATAGGAGTGCATTTTGATGTTGAAGGAAGTGACTTGCTACTATGTAAGACACTTTGAAGATCGCCATTGGTCCCATCTCTATTGAGCCTGCTGGACCTGGAATTGAAGCCATTACCACCACACTTGAAGTATGTCTTCTTAGCTGAAGAGGAAAAGCTCCCAGTGATCATATCATCTTCTTTATGTGGTGAAGAAGAAGGAAAGTTACTCATTGTGTTGAAAAACCACCAAGCTACCTTCAGATGGTCCACAGCTGACTTAAAAGGGATTTCTCCAACCTTGTGCCAACACAAGATTCAGCTCAAAGAAGGAGCTAAGGAAATTGTCCAACCTCAGAGGTGTCTCAATTCGATTATGACTGAGGTGGTGAAAAAGGAAGTCGTCAAGCTACTGTCAGTAGGTATAATCTATGTAATTTCTGATTCAATGTGGATAAGTCCTACCCAGGTAGTTCCTAAGAAAGGGGGGATCACTACTAAAAAACATGAATTAGATATAATTTCTCTAACTATGTCTATTCCATTTGTAGTCAATAAGTACTATTCTTTATATATTAAAAATATGTAAGTAATACAAATATAGTTAATGGTAATGGCTACAAAATTGACTACAAATCCCATTTGAACTCATATAACCTTCCTCTCGATGCCTATTGTAAATAACTATTTTATTTTTCAAGGGTGATGGTGCAACTTGTTGCCCTCCTACTTTCAAATCAGAAATACATATATGTATCTTTATGTATACATTTTAAAAATTATCCATCTAACTTTTCACTTAATTTTTTAGGTGGTTCCAACATTGGAATCCAATCTTCTAACCCCTGTGCACACCCCTGGCCGGCCGAACCTCTTTCTCTTGTGTGATCGCGATCACGATCGATAGTCTATTCATGATCACTTTCCATAACCCATCTCTGCACAATGCACTTCGTCTTCACGCTGCGCTCTGTCTGCACTGTGCTCCCCCAACGACTGTCGCCACTACGTTCTCCCAGTCGCAGGCTGTCTAAGGAAGGCTTCGGGGTGAGGAACCCCCAATCAACATCAACGTCCGAGGAAAGCTTCTGGAGGGCGTCCATTTCTTCCCAATTGTTCAACGATAACACCAAATTTTGTGATGTTTTTGGCCATTATTGCGTTATCAAAACTACCCTTTTTAACTGTTTTCCTCTCTCTTTTGTCATGTTTTTGAATAAACGGGCCACGCTATGCTATTAACTCAATTTTATCATCTTTTGCAGAGTTTTCTTCATTTTTGAACTCATTTAGCAACAAAAAGGCCCGTCCCGGCCCATGAACATGTTCCACCTACATCGGCCTTCTTACCAACCGACCGACCGATACACTCGCTGCCCGACACGGGTGCGCGATACCATACCGCGTGACACAAGGATGTCATGCAAGAAGGAACAAACAAGTGACACGCCACTTACCCGCAAGGGAGCTGGGCTCGCCACGACAACTGAAGCGTGTCGCGCCATATAGACTACCCACCGGCAGGCGCCACTCGTCATGATGACTGACAGCCTGACATCCTTGTGTCGGGTGATAGACATATCGAGCGTCCCTGAAGCCGCAATAATGGAGCTGAAGGAAGAACATGTGGCGTCTGGAGCACCATAACTTCCCCCAACCGCTGCCTATAAATAGCAGCTATAGGACTCTGATGGGACGGGTCGAAAACCCTCGAAAGCCAACTTAGGAAAGCTTCATGGGCTAGCTTATCGTGCCTCAGAGGTGTGTCAGTCGATTCTAGGTGAGCACTTCCCCATCCCGAGAGAGAAGGAATGGTTCACTTAGGGTCGTCCCGGGCACCACTACAGGCCGATATCGGCCAATAAGAGTACCCGATACTGGAAGCAACACTCTGACTCGACACGATACCGAACCCCGATACGTATCACCAGTCGCAGCGTGTTGCCCAAGAGGGTGCCGCCCGACACGATCATATCGGGCAAGGGCGCCGCGCTCGATACGTCCACCCGTCATGAGTGTGTCCCCCGAGAGGGTGTGCTACCCGACACGGGTGTATCGGGCAAGGTTCCTGCCCGATATCAGGTTGGAGGATCTTCTGCTACCAGTTGCCCTTCTAAATCAAGAAGGCGGCATATATATTTACTTATTTCAGTCATTTACTTTCTTTACTTATGCAATGTAATCGACCCTTTATGTTAATGGAAATAGAAGAGCCTTAATTATCTACTGGTTTATGTTTGGTCCCTTTTGTTGGATTATTGCTATGTTTAACATCTGAACTCTAGCTTGTACGCTTGGATCGCGTTTTGATTAGCTACCGAATCATGTTTTCCCATTGCAACAGCCTCAAGAGAGGTGTTGTGGCTCTAGTGTTTGGTCCGATACTGGAGTACGAGAGTGCCCAGGATCAGAGTTTCCGTAGTAACCTTTCCGCTCTAACTTAAGTCCAGAAACCTCGAGAGGGGTGTTGATGCTTAGTTAGAGATACCCGATTCAAGAGGAGGGGTACTGGATGTTTTCTGTTGCCGCTTGTTTTACTAAAGTTTTCTCCTTCATTCCTTGCTAAAGCGATAGTATTATCTCTCTGTTTCCGTTGCACGAAAACCCTAAAAACTGATAAGTGCTTAAAACCTAATTTTTCCTCGTAGCTCCAGTTGGAGATAGACTTCTTCTATTTTATCGATCTTAGCCTGTTGTTCCCTTGGGGAACTTTTATCATCTTCTTGCCCTTACCAGAGTGTAACGTGTCGATTCTACGTTCTCAACACTACCACCCTTGTCCCTGTGTTCAACCCTGTATATCTACTTTGACCCCGTAAACAAAGTTGTGGGGGCCTAAAAGGTTTTAGGTTATAAATTTAAAAGTCTGACTACTTCAAATCCGCTCCACTTTTCAGACGCGCGATTTAGACCGGTCAACTTTTTGGCGCCGTTGTCGGGGACACGACAAAACGGTACTGTTGACGAACCCGAATCCACTAACTACACTCAAGTGCCTCAAGCTTAGAAATGAGCTTGACAAAACTCTCTTTTTCCTTTTTTTTATTATTTTTAACCTGAAATGAATAATTCGTGTTATTAATAACATATTTTCTAACTTGATTTTTACACGCTATTCATGTACTCAGAAGAAAGGCATTCTACTCAACTAAGCACCGACACCATAAAACATGCCGCCTCATGTTGAACTACCCCATTCAGAAGGTGAACGCTAAGGGAGAGCTAGACCTCACTCGCCCCCGCCTGAAGATAATGATCGCTATGGTGGCAATAATTAGCCTGAAGATCGAGAAATGGAGCTGTTCAAGGATGACCATCACTGTGATAGACGTCATCGTCACCAGAGGCATAGAAGAAATCACAATAATCAAGAACAACACTAGGGAGGTAGCGACAACGATGATTCAGATGAAGAAGAAAAGACTCTAATGGAGTTAGCTTCCACAAAGGCTAACAATTCCAGATGCCCTGTCATCATCTCACGATTTAACGCCACTAATTTCGAGCTCAACCCATCAGTCATCTCCATGATTCAAAACAAAAGCTTTAGAGGGAGTTCTAAGAATGACAATCCCTATCACCACTTGGATGCTTTCAAAAACATCTGCGACACCATCAAGATGCGGGGAGTCCCCCAGGAGGTAATCTATTGTAAGGGCTTCATCTTTTCTTTAGAAGATAAGGCTCTATCATGGTATCTAGGGCTGTCCCACCAAGCTCTGAACGGATGGAGTGCACTGGAAGATGCCTTCATGAACAAGTTCTATCCTACTGAGAAGACTGTCTGGAACAAACAAAGGATTACATCTTTCATGCAAAAGCCAACCGAGAATCTCCATGATGCCTGAGAGCGATATCAGGAATATCAGAGGGACTACCCTCATCACAACTACAAGAAAGGTTTCTTGATAACTACCTTTTACAATGGTCTAACCCCTGAGGAAAGGGTTTCACTGAATGCAGCAGCAGGAAGTGACTTTCTGGGGAAGAAGCCGAGCAGATCCGAGAAGATCATCAAGAACATGGCTGAGCTACAAGCTGGCACTGACTATGATAGATCCGACAGGGGACAAGCTAACAAGGCTAGTGAAGGACCTTCCAAGGCTCTGGAGACTATCACCTCTCAGTTCCAGTGGATAGCAACTGATGTAAAGCAGCTGAAAGAATTAGGTGGGAAGGGAAAGAAGCAAGTAGAAAAGGTCATGAAGTGTGTCACCTGTGGAGAGGGTGGACACGGGGTAGATAACTGTATCTACACCCGACCTGATGAATCAAGAGAAACTGACTCTGAGGCTGAAGCGACTGAGAATGTCTCTTTTGTAAATTTCAAGAGGCCAGATCATCCAGGTTTTAGTTATGGCAACAAAGATGTGGCTGAAAACTCACATCAGCTGCATAACTCCTCCAAGCCACCTCAAGTTTTCGAGAAAAGGGGAGGACAGAGTCAATTCGCCTCCTTCCTGTCAAACAAAGGAAATTTCCAAGGACAAGGTAAATACCAAGCCCACCAAGCGATGAACACCATTCAAGGACAAGGTCAAGCCAAAGAGCAGGGACAAGACAAGGTTTCAAACCAATCAGACGTGGTTGGACAATTGTTTGATTTTGTAAAAAGAAAAGATATAATTAATAACCATCTAGCGCAGAGTGTGCTTTCAAATTCGGGGGTTTTGAACTCACTACAAGTTCAGATGGCGGATATGCAGACGCATCAATGCCAAATTGATCAACAATTAGCTCAGATGGCCGAATTGATAAAGAATCCCTCGGGCAAAATACCTTCCAACATCGAAACTGTCAAAAAGGCAGGGCTGTGATCAAGTAAGACAGAGATCGAGTTGCAAGATATGGATGATGCTAGAGGCTAAAAGTGAAGAACATGGAGCCATCAAGCTAGAGATGCAAACTACAACGCTACTCGGGAGGCAGCCCGAGCTTTAATTTTTCCAAGAATAGGGCGTTATTTACTTTGTTACAAGACAAACATTATGAACATTTGGACTCTAATAAGGCCCGAGTTAGTGCATGTGCCACATGCGCTGACTCTTCTGTTTTATGGGCCACCGCTCTATTTTATGGACCTGGATGGGTAATACTATCTGAGGCCGAGAACTTAACCTTAGGCCAATGATGTTTTACTCATCAATCGCTTTTTCCCCAGCTTTGTTTTTAAGTTTTCATCTAGATTTTCTTCTGAAGGCTTCATATCAGGCATCAACTCAACCGACGCACAGAACACGCTCATATCGGGCAAAGGTATATCGGGCATCGCAAAGGCCGTGTCGGATAGCATGCCCGAGCGGCAAGCACCCGTGTCGGGCAACACGAGTATCTACCCTTGTTTAGACAGATGGACTACCCGTCTCGGGGATACTTGTCTAAATGGCCGACGCGCGTCCCAAATTACCCATTTTACCCCCGGTTGGGGTTGCTATATATAGTACAAAGGTTTTACCGTGTCGGGCTACTGCATTTACTCTTTTAGCTACCCGTATCATGCAGTAATTTCTCCCTTTGCTTGTGTTTCATCCAGCTAGCTTTTTCTCTCGTGTCGCGCAAAGTAGCTTCAAGTAGCAAAGATATAGCCCAATAGCCGTATCGTCCTGGCTTGCCCGACACGACCTTCCTATCGGGCATAACGTATCGGGCTGATGGCTTTGGTTAATTTCCTTGTATCGCCCGACACATGTGTCGCATGACACATGTGTCGCGCGACACACCTTTAGCACGCGCTTGCCCAATACGCCATATTAGGCGATAACCATGTTGATCATCGTTATGCCGCCTCATCTGTTTTGTTGTTGGGTGACACATTGTTTTTCTATCAGGAAGGCCCTATCGGGCACTTTGTTTCTCGCGACCGTATCACCCGACAAACTCATGTCGGGCGATGAGCCTGACGCGCAATTTTCTCCGTATCAACCAATTCTGTATCGCCTAAGATGGTCTTTTGACGGACGATACCCAGATCTCGTATTGGGCACGAGCCTACATCTTTGAAACCTTCGTATCGCCTGATACAGTGGTGTCGGGTAATTTTTGTATCGGGCCGAATTTTATCATGCATTCATCTTTTCTCTTAAACGCTGGTATCAACTTTTAGTTCTTCCTACCTAATGTCGGCACAATTAATTGATCAATGAACTTGTTTAATGATAACAGGGATGGCCCGTACAAAGAAAACTGTCGTTCGAGTTGACGAACACAACAGAAGAATCGACACTGAGGCCGCAGCTGAAGCAACAATGGTCGGGTAGAAATGCTCGAATCCCGAGGCAGCGAGACCATCAACAGGTGAAAAGAGAACAAGGACGGGAGAAGTGACGGCTCTAACCACAACTCCAACCGTAGCGGCAGAACCCTAGATCACACACCAGGAAGGTTCGTGCCAAGAGATGATGACATTGGACGCCGATACTCAGAATTGGCGACTAAACTTTATAGGCCGAGCAGATTCTTCCACCAGTCATCCTTCATTCAATTGGGGATTTTTGAAAGACTAGAGAATGTCCTCGCCGCGACAGGACTGAGGAAGATATGCCTCAGCCGTTCTGCCTCCTACACCGAACTCACGAGGGAGTTCATGTCATCTCTCCGTCGGGTGAAATTTTTTACTAAGGACGTTGAAGAATATGGCGGAGCAGACAGACTGCAAGGGCGGTTGTACAACTCGGAGCACGTCATCTCCGAAAAGCTACTCAATGAGATCTTCTCTTTAGTGCGGAGGAGAAGAAGCTGCTGAATAATGGTGAGAGAATCATCGAAGGAGACGGGTTCAACCCCGTGGAGCTTTGGAAAAGGCTGACCAGCGAGTCATCGTTCAAGCTGGGAAGCAAGGTGGCGACAGTGCACTAATGTTTCTAGAGAATAGTGCACAAGCTGGTGGCGTGCCTGTTATTCAGCAAGAACGAGTCCAGCAATATTTACACTGAAGAACTCCACGTCATGTGGCACATGATAGAGGGCAGAGTGATCAACCTGGGGCAGTTTCTACTGAACAGGATGCACCCAATAAAGGATGCCACCAAGGAATATTGCATGGGTGGCATTGTCAACCTGATCGCGGCTGGGCTTGGGTACCCACGGGAGCCGCACAATCTTTCGAGGACAAGGGGCGATGAGTTGATTGACCTCAAGTACCTCATGAGGGCTAGCATTATAAAGAAAGAGGGTAGATGCTACTTCTACAAGTTCACAAGGACGAACACCCTCCTTCCACTCCCCCACTGTGCTGCCTACGACGTAGAAAAGTTGGTCTTCACCACAACAGAAATTAAAGCTGTGGCAGTAGGAGCAGTGATGCGAGGATTTTGAGTCGCATTTATAGACCTGTTTGATATGTGTTTTATGCTTTTATTAGTCATTTTTATGGTTAATGTTTCATAATTCATCCACTTTGGTCTTTGCTACTATTTTATGTCAAATCCCCTTTATTCATCATTTTGAGCATTAATTGTCAAAATATTATTATTTGTGTGAATTTATGTGGTTTCATGTTTGAATTTCAGGGAAAAGAAGTATCTACTTTCATCGATACCATCGACGGAATTCGATACCATCGACCGGACCACAGGTTGCCAGCCGGGAGTATCAACAAAGAGTCGATACTATCGACAGGGATGTCGACGGTATCGAGCTACCATCAGGTTGCTGGCGAGGGAGAAGTCGATAGTATCGACACCAAGTCGATACCATCGACGCACGGAGGCTACAGCGATGCAAAACGACAAAACCGTCGCAACAGGTTTGTCGATACCATCGACCCGCGTCGATGGTATCGAGATTACATCAGGCGCTCAGACGAAAGGAAAGAAGGGTTGCCGCTACCATACTGAGTCGATGGTATCGACACCGTAAGATATGCGTTTGCTTTGGAATGATCTTAATCAGACGGCCGTGGTTAATTAGCGACCTGATGAGGGAGATATACCGAATGACGGCCGCCCAGACTGGGGGATCTCATTAGCCATTGCACGAGTACCGAGGAGCAGTAGAGAGGAGAACGGAGGCCAAGTTGCTCATACCAGTTGATCCGGACACCGAAGAAGACAAATTCCACCACCGAAAGGCGGGAGAGAATGTGTTCTACGCGGAGGATCAACCGGTTCTTCTCCGTTCAGGGATTTCACCTCTCATTTCATGTTTTTCATATGATTTCCCCTATCTCTACCATGTACTTGCTTGAGAAGAACATGTGGGGCTAATCCCCTTCGTCTTTAGGACCGAGAGTAGCCTGATAATTCATTGTATGAAAATTTTATAATAGTAATTCATATTTTATCTCCTAAATCCGCAGTATGATTTCGTTTTCTCAATATATTGTTATGCTTGATCACCATAATAATAACCTAATGCCCTTAATCACTTTGAAAAAAAGGATTAACGGATGAAAAGAGACAAAATTCACATTAATCGACAAATCCCTTGAACAAGGTGGTGTAAAATTAATGGTGGATACTGAGAGATCGTGCATAATGCACCTAGTTTAGGGTATAGGTTACTACGACGGTGGAACTGACCTAGACTTATGTAGTGAATTGCACCATGAAAGTGGGCAATTCTGTTTTCAGGCCACTACCCGGGTAGAGAGATAAAATTGAGGCATTATATAAAATCTAACACAATGAAAACTCGCGGTGAAACCGCAATCCTAAAGATACCCTTTTGAATTGATTAAATCAACATTTAATCGATCGTTTGTTTTGTTTTGTTTTGTTTTTATTTTCTTTTAATTTCAACAACATCTCTCAACTTGTTAATCGGCTTAGCTGATCGCGAGTAGTTAGTAGGAGTCCCCAACGATTGCACGTATCCCTGAGTTCGACTCGGGCCTCACAAAGGCCTGTACTACTCGACGCGTTCACTTGCGTTTCTACGCACGGTAAATTTGCGTCAAGTTTTTGGCGCCGTTGCTGGGGATACGGCAATTTGTTGGCACTTCGAGTGCTGTGAGCGGCCACTCTAGGCCACCTTTTTTATTTTTATCCATTCCAAAAATTCATAATCTATTTTCTAAATATTTGCAGTCGTTAAGCACTGTACTAAATTTAATCTTTCTATTTTCAGGTACTGTGCATGGTGCAGACGCGTAGTACTGACTACACAGGTCGCACACTAGAGGTTCCGCTACCGGGACCATAAGACGAGGAAAGCCACAATCAAGACCAGTTAGAAGAAACAGAGTCAGAACCTGAACAAGAAGAGATGGACGAGCCACAGACAATATGGGAGAAGATTAAGGCTTCTTCCGCATCCGCGTCAAAAGGGCCTATAAAGAAGCAAGCAATCAACATACCTACCTATAAGATTGATCCGACTTTGATAAATCTGGTGAAGTCCAATGCTTTTCATGGGCTCAAGAATGAGGACCCCGTCGCGCACATAAGTCAGTTTGTTGAGAACTGTGACATGGTTAAAATCAACATGTTTCCACATGATGCACTTTATCTTAAGCTTTTCCCGAGTTCATTGGCAGGAGCCGCGCGAGAATGGCTACACAATTTAGATGATGAGTTTGTGGAGTCCTGGGACCATATGGTGGAGGTTTTCTTTGAGAGGCTCTTTTCTCCTGAAAAGACCAACGACATGATCAGGAAGATCCATAACTTTACCCAACAGGTAGGTGAGACATATTCTGAGACTTGGGAGAGGTTTCAGGTCATGCTGAGACGGTGCCCGCATCACGGGCTGGATAAAGAAACACAGGTAAAGATCTTCTATTTTGCTCTCTCCGAGCATGATAGGAGCAACCTTGATTCAGCTGGGTCAGGATTCTTTTTGAACAACACAGACACTAGGTGTTGGGAGATATTAAAGAACATGGCTAGGAAACAATCATGGGGCGAAAGAGGCGCCGTGGAGCAGGTCCGAGCAGTAGGAGAATCTAAGGCAATAAAAGAACTGAATGAGAAGATGGATCTTCTCGCAAAGAAATTGCTTGCAAAGGAAGGTATTGAGTCCGAGGAAGAGGCTCAAGTGAAATTTATGAGGCAGCAGCCAGGTTACAGGAACAACGACTACGCATGGAGAAAAGACAAGAGGTTTTCATTGAAGGATCCAAACAATTTTTTGCAGGATCCGGATGCCAAACCCCAACCAGTAGAAGAGGATAAGAGCACAGAGCTGCTCAATCAGGTGATAAAGCAAAATCAAGAACTCATGACTACGTTCGGCCAACAAATTAAACAACAAGGGGAGTTTATGAATCAGTTTGGGCAAACACTGTAGAGCCATGGGGCGCAAATGAGGACCATTGAGTCATCTAAGGCACAGATGGCAGCAGAGATAACCAGTTTGAAGAAACTGGCACATCCAGGTTTTCCGAGAAACACCAATGTTCCAGGGGGAAACTAGCAGGCAAAGGCCATCTTGCTAAGAAGCGGCAAGAAATTGTTAAATCCAAGGGCCGAGGAGACAAGCACACCACAAGCTGGAGTAGAAGGTGACGTCAATGAGGAGCAGCCCACACCGGTCAGAGATCCAGTCAATGACACAGTTGTGGATTCTACTGAAGACCCGATTGTAGAGAAGGAACCTCAGACAAGGACACCCTATGTGCCACCGCATCAAAGGGCACAAGCGGTCCTGGTCCCGTATCCAAACAGTGCTAAGGCAAGGAAGGTAGATGCGCAATTTAAGAAGTTCTTAGACAGTTTCAGGAAGCTTTCAGTCAATATCCCTCTATTGAAAGCCATTGAGCAAATCCCGTCTTACGGGAAATTTCTAAAGGACATCATTACTAAGAAGAGGAAAATTCCGGATACAGAGGTTGTCGTGCTCAAAGAGCAAGTTAGTGCCTTCATCATGGGCACTTTGCCACCAAAGAGGCAAGATCGAGGCTGTTTTAACATTTCTTGTTATATTGGAAAAGTCAAATTTGGTGAAGCATTATGTGACTCAGGGGCAAGCATCAACTTGATGCCCCTTTCTACATTCAAAAAGCTGGGATTGAAGGAGTCACGACCAAGCAACATGACTATTCAATTGGCAGACAACTCGGTGGTAAAGCCATATGGAATCTGTGAAGATGTGTTAGTGAAAGTGGACATATTTGTTTTTCCAGTAGATTTTGTAGTCATGGAGATGCAGGATGAACATGGCAACAAGCTATTACTTGGACGTCCTTTCCAAGCTACAACCGACATGATTTTAGAGATGGGGAGAGGTTGTTTGACCTTGGGTATAGCCGATGACCGATTTGAGATGGTCATGCCCTCTAGTACTGTGTCGTCTAAAGCAAAGGAACAATGCTGTGTGATAAACATCTGGATAATAATATTTCACTCTGTCTTGGGAAGCCATTTTGGGACATGGCTCTTGTGATGAGCAAAGTGGACAATGGAACTTTGGCTGTGGACATCATGGAACAGACCAAGGTAGTATCTCTGTGTAAAGCTGTAGGGTTCCCTAATGATGAGGATGAGGACATTCCGCCTTCTACGGAAGATGATGTTATTGCAATTTCTATTTTTGATGCATATCCTGAATTACCATTAGAGGCGTGCTTGGTAAATATTACACATGATTGGATGCAGAGCAAATCACTAAAGGAGTGCGCCAAAATGCTTCAGATGCTTCCATGCTTCTATGCGAGGCATTATGAAGATTTAGGTGAACTTCCCCCGGCACTTCAATCATCTCTGATCAGCCCGCCGGAGTTAGAATTAAAGCCGCTTCCACCGCATCTCAAATATGTCTTTCTAGCTGAGGAAGACAAGTTACCTGTGATCATTTCCGCTTATTTGAGTGTGGATGAGGAGGAACAATTGTTGATAGTGCTGAAGAACCACCGGGGAGCTTTTGGGTGGTCTGTTGCAGATATCAAGGGGATTTCCCCTACATTGTGTCAGCATAAGATTCGGCTCGAGGAGGGAGCCAAGCCCGTGATCCAACCTCAACGACGTCTCAATCCAAGCAAGATGGAGGTAGTGAAGAAGGAGGTTATTAAACTTCTTTCTGAAAGTATCATTTACGCCATATTAGACTCGACATGGGTGAGTCCCACACAGGTAGTCCCTAAAAAGGGGGGAATTACTGTCACCCAAAATATTTTAAATGAACCTGTTACCACTCGATTGGTAACTGGGTGGCGAGTTTGTATTGATTACCGCCGCCTGAATGCCGCTATGCTAAAGGATCAATTTCCTTTACCTTTTATCGATCAAATTCTAGAGCGTCTTTCCAGCCGATCACATTTCTATTTTCTTGACAGGTACTCGGGGTACAACCAGATTTCAATTGATCCTTTGGACCAAGAGAAAATCTACTTTCACTTGTCCCTATGGGACTTTTGCATATCACTGAATGCCTTTTGGTTTATGCAATGCACCTTCGACTTTTCAGCGTTGTATGCTCGCTCTCTTTTCTGACATGGTAGAACGCTGTCTTGAGGTATTTATGGATGACTTTTCAGTGTATGGTGCATCGTTTGACGAATGCCTATATAATTTGGACAAAGTTTTACAGCGCTGTGAGGACAAACATTTGATCCTCAACTGGGAAAAATGTCACATGTTGGTGACTGAGGGGATAGTGCTAGGACACAAGGTGTCTAGCAAAGGTTTAGAGGTAGATCTGGTAAAAATTGAAGTTATTTCCAAGTTACCCCCACCAAATTCTGTTAAAGGCGTAAGGAGTTTCTTGAGACATGCCGGATTTTATCGTCGGTTTACAAAAGATTTTTCAAAAATCGCGAAACCTCTATCCAAACTTCTTGAGAAAGATGTTGTATTTGATTTCAATAACAAATGTCTACATGCATTCGACGTGTTGAAGGAGAAACTGATTTCTGCGCCGGTTGTTCAAACGCCGGATTGGACGAAACCGTTCGAACTCATGTGTAACGCTTCTGATTTTGTGGTAGGAGCCGTGTTGGGGAAGCGGGTGGACAATAAACCCGCCGTGATTTTCTACGCTTCAAAGACTTTGAATGACGCCCAATTAAATTATACAACTACTGAAAAAGAATTACTAGCCGTTGTTTTCACTTTTGAAAAATTTCGGCAATATTTAGTTGGATCTAAAGTAGTCGTATGGACTGATCATGCCACAATTAAATATTTAATGGAGAAAAAAGACGCAAAGCCTATATTAATTAGGTGGATTTTTCTCTTACAAGAATTTGACATCGAAATCAAGGATAAAGCTGGGATTGAAAATGTTGTGGCGGATCATCTGTCTAGGTTAGAGAGGGTGGATGAAAAAGATTTACATATACCCATAACCGAGACATTTCTGGTTGAACAGATTTTGAAAGTTAATTCTATAGACCCTTGGTTCGCTGAGATTGTGAATTATTTGGCTTGCGAGATCATCCCGGAAGATTGGTCATATCAAGAGAAGAAAAGATTTTTCCATTCTTTACGATATTATTTTTGGGATGACCCGATTTTTCTTAAGCAATGCAGGGATGGTATCCTACGCAGGTGTGTGCCTGAGGTGGAGTACGTGAGTGTTCTCCGTCATTGCCAAGCACTACCTACGGGAGGACACCATGCAAGCTCTCGTACGGTAGCTAAAGTTCTGGAGAGTGGCCTTTATTGGCCAACCTTGTTCCGAGACGCCTACGAGTTTGTAAGGCAATGTGATTCCTGCCAACGAGCATGTAATATTTCAAAGAGACAGGAGATGCCCCTAAATGTGTTCAAAGAAGTGGAGGTATTTGATCTGTGGGGCATAAATTTCATGGGACCCTTTGTGTCCTCAAATTCAAATTTATATATTCTTTTAGTAGTTGATTACGTGTCGAAGTGGGTAGAAGCAATACCTACAAGGACTAACGATTCCACTGTAGTGTGCAGGTTCGTGAAAGAAAACATTTTCTGTAGGTTTGGAGTGCTCCGAATGATCATTAGTGATGGGGGTACGCATTTTAGGAATCAGAAGTTCTCGGCATTGTTGAAGAAATATGGGGTCAAACACAACATAGGTACCCCATATCACCCGCAGACTCAAGGACATGTGGAGGTTTCCAATCGCGAAATTAAGAAGGTTTTGGAGCGTACGGTGGCATCCACGAGGAAGAATTGGAGTGCCCTACTACCAGATGCATTGTGGGCATACAGGACGGCTTACAAAACACCTATAGGCACCACACCTTTTAGGTTAGCATATGGTCGGGCTTGTCACTTACCGGTAGAGTTAGAGCACAAAGCACATTGGGTGCTTAGAAGGCTCAACTTGAGTTACGATGGAGCGGGGTGGAAGAGATTGCTTGAATTGAATGAGTTGGATGAGCTGCGGATGACGGCATATGAGAACTCGCGGATATACAAGGAGCGCACCAAGTTAATCCACTATCGCCACATCCAGTTGCGCACGTTCAAGAAAGGAGATAATGTATTGCTGTTCAATTCACGACTGAAGTTGCATCCCAGGAAGCTCAAATCCTGGTGGAGTGGGCCATTCATGGTAGAAGAGATCAAACCACACGGCGCAATCTTGGTGCGTGATGGTGAGACCACGTTCTTGGTGAATGGACAAAGATTGAAGCTCTACATTGGTGAAAATTACCAGAGGAAGGTGAATGAGGTCAAACTCATTTCACTTTCGGATGCATGAGGTGCCCAAAAGTCGTCTAGCCTAAGACGTTAAATAAGGGTGCTTGTTGGGAGGAAACCCAACCATTGGTACCTTGGTTTAGTTCATGTACATTTGTAGGTTGATTTGTTTTGGTTTAATTTTTAGCGTAAAAAAAAAAGATACCGTGATCGGTTTGTTCTGTGTGCATGCTGAGGCATAGTCGATACCATCAACACACTGGTCGATGGTATCAACCATTGAACAGGTTGACGACTGCAGATTTTGCACTGCGTCGATACTATCGACGACCTCATCGATGGTATCGACATACCTACAGGCACATCGTAAAATCAAGGTCGATGGTATCGAGATGCCTATCGATACCATCGAGATCTCTGAAGATTTATAGAAGAAATCGACTCAGCAAAGTCGATACCATCGACGGGCGTGTCGATGGTATTGACACATTCAAGTGAAAAAAGGCGGCGGTCGGGCCTCACTAGGATTTGCCCTAATCAGAGAGTCGATACTATCGACTCTCGTCAATGGTATCGACCATCCACGTTGCCGATCCGCGCGAACAAATCAACGGCGCTCGCCGCATCAAGACGGTCGATCCGGGTGTAGCGTCGATACCATCGACCCATGTCGATGGTATCGACACGTCAGCGATCTGGGTTTCAAGATCCAGCCATCGACGACCGTCGATACCAGCGAGGGGGCGGATAGCATCGATAAGTGTCGATACCATCGACTCCCATCGATGGTATCGACGGGTCAACAGTGGCGCCGGCCACATCTATTTAAGGGGAGTGATTGCGTCAGTTGACATCACGCTTTCAAAGCAAACTCCTTCTCTTGTGCCGAGCGATCCCCCGAGCCATCCAAGCCCGACGACGAGCATCACTGCACGAAGGTCTTCATCGAGCGGAGATTCGATTCTCCAATCTTCACCGAGCCCCTTTCTAATCCTCTTTCTCTCGCAAACATGGTGCATGGAGCTGGTGCGTCATCTTCACGTGCGCACCCGACAGAGATACTGGAGTTCATGCCACCTCCTCCCGCGTCGATCGCACGTCCCCGACTTGTCCATCCTTCCTCGGAGGTCTGGAAGATCTACGAGGAGATCATGCAGAGGAAGATAGAGCCCACCCGGTATGTGGACTGGGAGATGATCCGAGATCTCGGATTTGAGGCCAACTTGGCCTACGTTCTGAAAGGGCAGGCCCGCCACACACCAATAAGGCCTGGCGAGTTGAAATTTCATGCAGATGGCCAGTCGTTCTTCGATGACTGGCCCACGTACAAGGAGTTGGTGGCCGAGTTCATGGCGTCGTTGAACGTCTGTGTCGTGCCCAACGACATAATAGATACCGACCGTGAGTGGATCAAGGGACGGGTGTCTTTCTGGCTATACAACCACGACTACACCCTCACGCTCAAGTAGTTCAACAAGATCTTCAACTGGAACCATTCGCAGTACGACCACCGGCGGCCGGACAACCGCACCGACTACGACGCCATCTTCTCTGAGCTGGTGACGGTGCCACAAGGAAAGTCGGTGAGCTACCACAATGCCGCGGTAGCCGATTTCGAGCACCCTTTCGTCGGGATCTTGCACCGGATGCTGAGTTCTACACTTTTTGCTCGTGATGATATGGCCCTCAGCAAATTTCAGGGGTCGGACCTATTCTTTATGTATAAACTCCTGAAGAAACAAGAATACAATTGGGGTGCCTTCTTTCTGCAGCGAGTATTGGACGTGAAGAGGAGTACGAGGAAAGCCCCGATTCACTTTGGCGGGCTTATCACTGAGCTGGCCATCTACCTGGAGTTGAATCTCGAGTAGCTAACTCCTCTCTCTACAAGAAGCAAAGTGAACTTGCATCATCTACATCGGTCCAATCTGTTACTTCTCCGAGATGGCGTGGCGTTTGCGCACTGCCCCGTCAATCAAGCATATCAAGAATGTTCTCTTCCCGATCTCGTTTTCAACATCGAAGGTGCACAAAACTTCCGGTGGCCAATCATAGCCATCACCGACTCTGATGAAGAAGGCGGTGATGACAGAAATGATGACGCGGCTGAGGAGGAAGAGGAGGCATTTACACCTCTTCGTGTACGAGTGGCACCACAGAAGCGTCCTCGGATGCATCCGGGTGCATCTTCATGATCACAGCCTACGCCACCACCACCACCACCCTCGCAGCCAAGTGAGGATGCCTATTCTATGTAGGGCATGTACCCGATGCTACAAGACATCCAGCAGACCCAACATAGCCACACAGCCACATATGCCGGTATTCAAGATACTACCAACTGGCTCTTTGTCAATCAGCAGGTGATGTTTGAGAATGAGCACCTTCTTTTTGAGAATTAACAGAACATCCATGATAGGTTGCACATGATGGAGGTGCAACAACAGCCGTTCTTTGATCATTACTGGAGCCAGAATTATTTTGGGGGTATCCACAGCCTCCGCTGATGCCCCAGTACGATCCGACATTCCAGGGGCAGTACCCGTCTTGGGACCCCACAGCACCGCAGTACCCGCCTCCACCACCACAGGAGTGATCCGGTATCACTGTTCCAATCCTTAAGTTTGTTTTTGACTATGAGGCCATAGTCGTATTCAAGCTTAGGGGGGTAGTTGGGACAGCTTCATCTTTTATTGTTTTTAGTTTTTAACTTTATTGTTTTTGTTCTTGTTATTTGTTTATTGCAATTTTAGTTTTTGTAGGATCCACATGCTATCTAGTGTAATCGTGGATGTCATAAATTTTGTGTCATCTCATTAATTGTGCATGGGAAAATCAAGGGAAATTTAAAATTTTTGTGTGTTTGGAAAGCTTGTCTTGTTTAACCTTGGGCACATATCCTACAAAAATGATTGGTTTTGTCAAATTTAAAACAAAATTTCACAATTGTACTCCTAATGATTCATGAAAGTGGACGGAAATGGTTGTTTGAGCCTAAACTAACCAAATGGTAATGAGACTCTAATTGGATGTAAGAGAGAGAAACCTCTTAACTACTACACAGGTCAGTAAGGAGGGACACATAATATCTTTCTAAGGTTCAGTCATCTAGTCTTGTGATCTTTCCACCTCTTTACTTTTCACAATCCACTATAAGAATTGGAAGTACTTTACAGTCTTAACCTCTTTGACAACATTTCATATAGATAGGTCCTGCATTAAATATATTTCCATATGTTTTGCATATAAAAAAAAGAGAAAGAAAAATTAGAATGGGGATACATGCACATTACCCTTAGGTGCATGCCATGTAGTTGCATTCATAATTTTCATACATAAAGTATATCATGTATCTCAATTTTTCTCTAAGTCTGAATTAAATTGTTCCATACCTTCTAAATAGTGCAAATTTCTGAGTATGAAGAAAAATAAGCCCAATAAAATATTCATTATCAATTATGGATATAAGGGTTGAAAAAAGAAAAAAAAAGAAAAAAAAGAAAAATCTGCATAATGAAAAAAAAGAAGAAAAGAGTTATTTAGAAGCAATTAGAATAAGAAGGAGAAAGGAACATAATATCACATGCATTTCAAGAGAATTGAGTAAATGATGTAGCTTAATTAGATGTCCATCTCGTTTTGAGATGGATGGTTAGTGCATGTATCATTCCACCCAATTTTATGCATTAGGGCATTTTTCATGCACATCTGAATCATTTCGGACATTTTTGTTTTATGCATGATGAAACTGTAAAATACTTCCAATTTCTTCCATGAACCACCCATCTTCATCCACCCGTTGCTCGGATTGGTAGGCCACCATGAATTCCTCCTCACTAATGTATATCAGGAGAACTTCTTCCATGTAGATGGTAGTTAGGACGAGCAGCGTAGTATAGGAGATCACAAGATGTACCAAGTCTGAACTGGAGAGTTTTATTATGTTAACTGCCTTATGTGATAGTGTTCATCAGTTTTGAGGACAATTTCTTTTATGGATGATTACTGTCGCCTTCAGGGTAATTACCATTCCGTGGTTAGAGAGGGCCAGTATGTGAATGTCCGGTGGGAGTCATATGGGATGTTGGTTATGGTGTGTTGTCCTTCAGTTGACATCAACAATTCTATTCTAAGGATTAGTTGCTTGAGGGCGAGCAACGTTCAAGCTTAGGGGAGTTTGATGCGATGATTTTGAGTCACATTTATAGACCTGTTTCATATGTGTTTTATGCTTTTATTAGTCATTTTTATGGTTAATGTTGCATAATTCATCCACTTTGGTCTTTGCTACTATTTTAAGTCAAATCCCCTTTATTCATCGTTTTGAGCATTAATTGTCAAAATATTATTATTTGTGTGAATTTATGTGGTTTCGTGTTTGAATTTCAGGGAAAACAAGTATCTGCTTTCGTCGATACCATCGACGGAAGTCGATACCATCGATCGGACCACAGGTTGCCAGCCGCGAGTATCAGCAAAGAGTCGATATTATCGATAGGGATGTCGATGGTATCGAGCTACGATCAGGTTGCTGGAGAGGGAGCAGTCGATAGTATCAACACCAAGTCGATACCATCGATGCACGGAGGCTACAACGACGCAAAACGACAAAACTGTCGCTACAGGTTCATCGATACCATCGACCCGTGTCGATGGTATCGAGAGTACATCAGGCGCTCAAACGAAAGGAAAGAAGGGTTGCCGCTACCATACCGAGTCGATACCATCGACTCGCGTCGATGGTATCGACACCGTAAGATATGCGTTTGCTTTGAAATGATCTTAATCGGATGGCCGTGGTTAATTAGCGACCTGATGAGGGAGATATACCTAATGACGGCCGCCCAGACTGGGGGATCTCATTAGCCATTGCACGAGTACCAAGGAGCAGTAGAGAGGAGAACGGAGGCCAAGTTGCTCATACCAGTTGATCCGGACACTGAAGAAGACAGATTCCACCACCGAAAGGCGGGAGAGAACGTGTTCTACACAGAGGATCAACCGGTTCTTCTCCGTTTAGGGGTTTCACCTCTCGTTTCATGTTTTTCATATGATTTCCCCTATCTCTAACATGTACTTTCTTGAGATGAACATGCGGGGCTAATCCCCTTCGTCTTTAGGACTGGGAGTAGCCCGAGAATTCATTATATGACAATTTTATAATAGTAATTCATATTTTATCTCCTAAATCCGTGGTATGATTTCATTTTCTCAATATGTTGTTATGCTTGATCACCATAATAATAACCTAATGCCCTTAATCACTTTGAAAAAAAGGATTAACGGCTGAAAAGAGACAGAATTCACATTAATCGACAAATCTCTTGAACAAGGTGGTGTAAAATTAATGGTGGATACTGAGAGATCGTGCATAATGCACCTAGTTTAGGGTATAGGTTACTACGACGGTGGAAACGACCTAGACTTAGGTAGTGAATTGCACCACGACAGTGGGCAATTCTGTTTTCAGGCCACTACCCGGGTAGAGAGATAAAATTGAGGCATTATATAAAATCTAACACAATGAAAACTCGCAGTGAAACCGCAATCCTAAAGATACCCTTTTGAATTGATGAAATCAACATTTAATCGATCGTTTGTTTTGTTTTGTTTTTATTTTATTTTAATTTCAACAACATCTCTCAACTTGTTAATCGGCTTAGCTGATCGCGAGTAGTTAGTAGGAGTCCCCGACGATTGCACGTATCCCTGAGTTCGACTCGGGCCTCACAAAGGCATGTACTACTCGACACGTTCACTTGTGTTTCTACACACGGTAAATTTGCGTCAAGCAGCTTACGCCACCACCACCAGAATTCAAGAAAGGGCGGCTGCGAGAGGAGAACCAATCCCTCTCGACCCAAGGCAGGGCAAAACTCCAACTACCTTCGCTGAGCCAGCCGCCACTCTAGAGTCACCGACGGAAGCAGTTGATAGAGCTGTCATCGCCTCTACCATACCGGCCATAATCACGACGACACCTACCGTGGCTGAAAAAGAACCGGCGATCGTCGAGGTCGCCATGACAACCGGGGTAGAAACAACAGAGCAGGCCCTTGAGGGAGCTATCGCGGAAGAGACAACCACAACTCCCGAAGCTTCTGTGATGCCTGTAGAGGTAGAACAAGAAGCACAGCCAGACGCCAGTAATGAGGTGCTCGCTGAAATCCTTGAGATGGAGTTCGGAGCTGCACAGCTAACGCTGACACCACAGCCAGTGTCCCCTATAGCAGCTGCTGAAGAGATCGCCGACAACATAGAGGTGGAGCAGCATCCACCCATACCACGACCATCTCCTCCATGAAAAGAAGGCGAGGCAGTGACGGCCGTAAGGGTGTCGATACCTCGCCTAACAACATCTACCACACAGACGATCGAGATCAGTTCTACCTCGTCAGGTAGACTCTCACGAGAGAGTGGTATCGTGAGGACATAAGGGAGGCCTACAGGAGCCCCTCCATCGCTCGGGAAAATGTTGGGGCATGAACTAGACCACTTGCGGGAGGTAACAGAAAGCCACTCGGCTACGTTTAATTCTCTAACCTGCAAGTTTTCATTTTTCCAGCAGAGGCTGAATAGCCAGGAAAGGGAACTGCTGACTCTAGTTGGCCTTCCTGGCCAACTAGAGGCACTCAATGCAATGCTTCAGCAAGCCCTCCAGCGCGTTGATGTGATCGAGGAGAGGCTGAACCGGGAAGACGACCATCCCCGTCGAAGGTAGCCGAGAAGGCCTCCATTGCCCCCTGGCTTAGGCTCTCCACCGTCCTCATCAGCAAACTCCTCAAGATCATCGTTCTCTTCCTGCTCCAGTGGGCCATCCATAATGCCCGAGGAAGGGACGCAACAAAGATCGGCCAACGGAGCTCCAGCAGGACAAGCGAGCTCCTACGGTCTGGAAGAAACAACTCCCTCAGTCCCCCTGAATGAAGCTAAAGATGACAACGAAGACATCAATGTCGGGGAGGACTCTTCTGATGAATCAGAGGGAGAGGGGGGGACATATGTGCCGCCAATGAAAGACACCCCCCAGAGGAAGACGCTCGACGGAAGATGCTTTCTCTGCACCGTTAGAACTACCTTCCTTCTTGATGGCCGACTTCGACAGAAGGGTCATCGACTACCTGTCGATCAGGGACCAAAAATTGCTAAACAAGGTCCTGAGGTCGTAGGAAGATGAAGAAGATGTCATCTGGAGTGACGCCTACTTCTCCTTATGACAGGGAGTGCTCAGAAGAATATTCCGCTCACCATCCATCGTCGGAAAAAAGTTGTTCAGGGTCCTAGAAGGTGCAATAATAGAGAATATCAGCACCGGGACAGGTCGGAAAACAGTATACAACGCCACCCCGACCTTGGCAAGAAGGCTGATGATGGGAGTACCAGACTCCATTGCGGTGGCCAACATGCTGCAACACATTGAAAATCATAACACAAACATGGTGTTGGCCCAGTACAAGTAACGCAACATATGGTTCCTCTGTGTGGCAGACCTCAGGAACCATGATGTCCAGCTGCTGAGCTGCAGCAACAACGAGGTGCCACGCTTCAGGCTTATTTTCAATCGCCCAGAGGACAAACATCTGAGGCTTCTACCGCTGCGTCTTCTACGAGCCATGAAGTAAGGAGTAAAATGTCACAGCGGCGTTTGGAACTTATTTTCTATCCGAGACTTCCCCGTCCAAGTAGAAGAGGGAAGAGGAAGCAGCGCCTTTATCATCTTATGCGCCATGGAGCTCCTCAACATATTTGGATACATGAGGCACCTCCAGGGCCAAAACTTCTACCATCTCAGGAGCATATACGCCCTACTGCTGATCAAAGATGGGCACTATTTCCGAGACGTAGGGGTACTAGAGAGGTTGTTGAACAGTGATCAAGAAGACGAATCTTCACAACCCAACATCACTCCAGAGAAAGAAGCTGAGATGGAAACTTGCACCTACGGGGTAGACAAGCAGTTAGAGATCTTGCGGGAAGTGCACGGATTAGAAGACCCTGCTTCGCCTGAAACACCAGAAGGACTGATCAACAATTTTAACTGCTTCTCGTACGCTACACTCACGCAGGAGTAGGTCAACGGAATACTTCTAAAGTTAGCTGATTCTACCCCGGCAGATGTCATCTACGAGGCAGGCCATGTCATAGTCCCGGTTGATGACTTAAGGGACATGGTAAAAGATGGAGGATGATTGGTGGTATCTGTGGTAGCCGCTTACATCCAGACACTACAAACAAAGTTTGAACACACATACATAGCTCATCCAATGCGGTTCAACGACATCTGCCTCGCCGATGAAATAGGAGGAAAACAATCATTTCTGGCATAGTTGAAGCGCAAGGTTCCACGCACAATCTTCCTGCCCATCCTACATTACAACCACTGCACACTCCTAACGATGTACACTCACCAATGAGCAGGAATCTTCTACAACAGCTCAGACAACAACAAAGATCATCCAGTGCAGTGTACATCAACAACGTTGACATCCCTTGAGCGATGAGTACGAAAATACTACGACGAGGTGACATCGCTGATACAACCATTCGTGGAGATGGCAACAAGAAAATGGCACGAGCTTTTGTTCTGCCACCACAGTCCATAACAAATTCCTCTATCCAATGACTGCGGCATCTTCGTCTTGGAATGGATATCAAATTAAGAGATGCCTCACCAACTCCACCACATGGACTACCATAGCAAACGAGGAGAATATGTGTGGGAACTTCTATCTGGCGCAGGCGCGCTCACCAGTTAATCCCTCACTGTGTTCACATTACCCTACCTTATCTACTTCATAGCTCTGGGACAGAGTGTGGAGTAAGTTTAGGGGGGTACCATGTACCAGTGAGGGAGGTATAAAAATTTTCTTCAAACTCCGCCCTTTTTGTTCTTCTTGTTCTTCTTCTATATATAGTGTACATATAAAAATATTTTTTGAAAAACTTTTGAAATTTTTTGCTTATTTTGTCTCCATGCATATGTACAAAGACACTATATAGTAAAAACCTGATACGACTTCTTGCTAGTTTGTTTTCTACGTGCCCAAGGAGATGCAAGTTTTGTTATGTCTTTCTAATAATGCAGCCTCAAACAACAAAAGACTACAACTTTCCACGCCAAAATTTGCGTAAAATAATCTCGCAACAGCTAAGAGACGTGTATGCAGAAGGAAAAAGCTGCCCAAACAACAACAAAAATTCCTCTTGTTTTCCCTTACCCAACAAAATCCCAAAAAGAGAGAATAGCCTTATGAGAGTGAATAAAAGCATTAGAGTTGTGCCAAATGAAAAGAATGAAAAAAATATATATACACACTTCTTTTCCAAAAGTACCCATCTTTAGGCATGGTAGATCCGGGGCAGTGGTACGTAGGATGTGAAATCACTACTCTAAAGCCAACTGGCTTGGACTGCAGGGACCACTCACCCGCTAATGGACCCGTACCTGGATGGACTGATGGGAAACAAGAAAAAACCCAAAAAGCCTTAGCCTACCCAACACACAACTTTCTATTCCCAAAAAAAAGCTGTTTGGTGTGAAAGGTAACTTCGAAATCATGCACCCAAGTCTCGCTGAAGCTGTGGAGACATTTTTTGCTTAAATAAGGTTTAAGAAATAAAGTCTGTTGTTCGGGCTGCATTCTCTGTGAGTCATCTCACTGCTCGCTCAAACCCATGGTCTGAAAACTATACCGATGAAGAAGAACCATCACAAAACAAAGTTCAAAGATTGATTGAGGAAAATCAAAATGCTAAGTTTGGGGGAGTTGATAACAACAAATTTTGTGATGTTTTTGGCCCTTATTTCGTAATCAAAACTACCCTTTTTAACTATTTTCCTCTCTCTTTTATCATGTTTTTGAATAAACGGGCCACGCTACACTATTAACTCAATTTTATCATCTTTTGTAGAGTTTTCCTCATTTTTTAAACTCATTTAGCAGCAAAAAGGACCGTCCCGACCCACGAACGTGTTCCACCTACATCGGCCTTCTTCCCAACCGGCCGGCCGATACGGTCGCTGCCCAATACTGGTGCTCCATACCATACCGCGCGACACAAGGATGCCGGGCAAGAAGGAACGAATGAGTGACACGCCACTTACCCGACAGGGAGCCGGGCTCGCCACGACAACTGAAGCGTATCACGCGATACAGGCTACCCACCAGAAGGCGCCACTCGTCACGATGACTGAGAGCCTGACATCCTTGTGTCAGGTGATACACATATCGGGCATCCCTGAAGCCGCAATAATGGAGCTTAAGGAAGAACATGTGGCGTCCGGAGCACCATAACTTCCCCCAACCGCTGCCTATAAATAGCAGCTATAGGACTCTGATGGGACGGGTCGAAAACCCTTGAAAGCCAACTTAGGAAAGCTTCAGGGGCTAGCGTATCGTGCCTCAGAGGTGTGTCGGGCGATTCTAGGTGAGCACTTCCCCATCCCGAGAGGGAGGGAATGGTTCACTTAAGGTCGTCTCGGGCACCACAACAGGCCGATATCAGCCAACAAGAGTACCCGATACTGGAAGCAACACTCTGACTCGACACGATATCGAACCCCGATACGCATCGCCAGTCGTGGCGTGTCACCCGAGAGGGTTCCGCCCGACATGATTGTATCGGGCAAGGGCGCCGTGCTCGATAAGTCCGCCTGTCATGAGCGTGTCACGCGAGAGGGTGTGCCGCCCGACACGGGCGTATCGGGTAAGGTTCCTGCCCGGTATCGGGTTGGAGGATCTACTGCTGCCTGTCGCCCTTCTAAATAAAAAAGGCGGCATATATCTTTACTTATTTCAGTCATTTACTTTCTTTACTTATGCAATGTAATCAGACCCTTTATGTTAATGGAAATAGAATAGCCTTAATTATCTACTGCTTTATGTTTGGTCCCTTTTGTTGGATGATTGCTATGTTTAACATCTAAACTCTAGCTTGTACGCTTGGATCGCGTTTCGATTAGCTACCGAATCATGTTTTCCCGTTGCAATAGCCTCGAGAAAGGTGTTGTGGCTCTAGTGTTTGGTCTGATACTGGAGTACGAGAGTGCCCAGGATCAGAGTTTCCGTAGTAACCTTTCCACTCTAACTTAAGTCCAGCAACCTCGAGAGGTGTGTTGACGCTTAGTTAGAGTACCCGCTTCGAGAGGAGGGGCATAGGATGTTTTCTGCTACCGCTTGTTTTACCGAAGTTTTCTCCTTCGTTCCTTGCTAAAGCGATAGTATTATCTCTCTATTTTCGTTGCACGAAAACCCTAAAAACTGATAAATGCTTAAAACCTATTTTTTCCTCGTAGCTCCAGTTGGAGATAGACTTCTTCTATTTTATCGATCTTAGCCTGTTGTTCCCTTGGGGAACTTTTGTCGTCTCCTTGCCCTTACCGGAGTGTAATGTGTCGATTCCGCGTTCTCAACACTACCACCCTTTTCCCTGTGTTCGACCCCGTATATCTACTTTGACCCCGTAAACAAAGTTGCGGGGGCCTAGAAGGTTTCAGGTTATAAATTTAAAAGTCCGACTACTTCTAATCCGCTCCACTTTTCGGACGCACAATTTAGGCCGGTCTGTCAGCCACTTCGAGTTCTATTGGTCTCGTATCCATCACTCTATGGCCGTCTGTGAAGATTCATCCTAGCCACATCCGACAATCTATCTTTAGAACCACTCACAAGGTCCCCGTTCCACTCCTATTGTCTCCGCCCACAAATGCATGTCTGTTCCTTGACTTGTGGTCCTTATCACAACTATATTTTCCTGTGCTAGGGTGTCTTTTCCAACTTTCAGCTCTCCTCCAACCACCTACGACTTCCTCCCTCTCACAAAAGTCATCCAATAGTGGATGTTTATCGCTTGATTAGCTCGAAGGATCAACTTAAGGGCACAATTGCTCATCCTCCTCGTAGTTGGATTCATTTTCCATCTCCAAACTTTGACCAGGTTTGTGTACTTTATGGTATATCTATATATCGTTGGAGGGAATCATGAACAAATATATAATCAATGGTCTTAATATAAATGCCAACTGTTATTTTTGTATGTTATCATAGTTTTGAACATTGATACATGACTGAGTATTACGTCTATAATCTAAAACATTACAGTAGAAATAGTGAACAACTCAATCTCCTACTCAATAACTATCTAATAGATAATTACCATAACTTTTTGTTAGACTCCATCCATGCCATATGATGTCTTTCTGCTATTTGACGTAAATTGCGCATGTATCGAAACTTGGCACACTACTTAAATGCAACAATACATGCTAGGTAAATTTTTTGTATATTACCTCTATAGTTCTATATACATGAAACAGTCTCTTTATTATTTAGATATTTGATTTAGGAACAAAAAATATTAGGTATGTATACATTTCTATCTAGGAAGCACAAACACTTCATGGAGGTTTCCGTGTCTGTGTCTGACACATGTCCAACCCGGACATGCCTTGGACACACGTGGACACACGACGGACACTCCTCCAGCGTGTCCAGATTCATATTTTACATATTTGCAAATTGGACACGGCGTGGACACATGTAGGATGCTTAGTGGACACAACCAACCCAACCCACATAAGATATAACTAAAAAGAAAAGATAAAATAAGAACCAACCATGTAGACTCCTCAACCAAACCCCAACTCCTCACCAAAACCCTCATCCCTTCCATGTAGTGCACACACCTTTGGATCATTGTTTTCATTCTTTGATGGTATAATAATTTAATATATCATTTTGTATGCTAAATTTTGTAGCATCAGCAATATGAAGTGGATATCGTGGTGACCTTTGTTTCTTCTTGTTTCTAAGAAAAATGGAGCTTCTTATGTTCACAAATAAATTATATTCATGTGTCTATAACTATATATATTTATGTAAATTCACAAAGAATAAGGTAGTTCTATAATATAGTTTGTTGATAAACTTTCAAGAAAATCACTAGGGTGCATGACTTAAGCCATTGAAATGATGAAAGAATACATAATTAACTTTATTTGACAACATTTACAAATTACTTGTAAGGTTTTTATATTTTTATAGTTTGGAAAAAACACTTAAGGGAACTTTAGAGTATTTGGCATGTCTTGCTTCACCTCTCCTGACAGTGGTGGACTATGATCTTTACGTAGAATGGCCAAGTACTACTTGACATGCCTCATTGCTTTTTTGCATTATTATTTTGTATTTACTTACTTGTGGGTGATTATAATAAGATATTTATTGTTGCAAATTTGTTAAATTTCCATTTATCATGATGTTGTGTTTCATCTTAATAGGGACTAGTGAGACATTATTATTTTGTATTTACTTACTCATTGGTTGAGGTATATTTCATCTTAATAGGGGCTAGTGACTTGTGTGTTTATACTCATTAATGTGGTTGAAAAGTATTTCCTTTAAGTATTTGTGGCTCTAAACCTTGGTAAGTGTTGAGGTCTCTATCATTCAAGCCAGTTGCTAAGTCAAGTGACCAGGCTGGATGGGATCCTAACTTGTGTGATGATTCTTGATGGGTGGTCACGTAATCATTTAACTCAAATGTTAGACAATTACTAATTCCTAATCTCACTTTGAAATAGTCTTTTAGAATTTGGTAATTATGGCAATGTAGGATCCCAATCACATTTAAGTGTTTCTAGTGTCCCATTCCACAACTAGTAGGTTGGTTCTTTCCTCCAAATGATCATACTCAGTTGTTCCAACGGGAACCATTTGTCAAGGGGATAAGATTATTTCGAGTTGCACTAGCTCTATAATGCACACTTAGTAAGCCAAAGTCTTGCAATGTAATGGGTTTTGAACATGAAACTTTGGACCTAATTGGGTTAAAGAACTATGTTTCGGATACAACTCATGGTCTTTATCGTTGACATTCCTTGATATAGTTTATACAATAAAATATGTACTTATGTTTTGGGTTCCCTTTGGGATTTATAATTGAATATATATCCTTGTTTTTCATATTATAGTATTTTGGACATTGATGGTTAAAAGACTTATCATGGACATTGATTTCTTTGCTTCCATAATGAAAGGGTTATTCCTTTAAAAGGTTCCCTCATTTACAGACGCCATGGTAGATTACAAGTGGGACCTCCCTATTTTTGTGAGATTAGACATGTACATGCCTCGACAGATTCTAATTTCTTTTGCTACTCTCTCATTTTTTTTCATTCCAGTGAGTAAATTAATTGTTACCTTTATTAATGTCCATGCCATACATTTGAATGTGTTTCGGGATGTTTTGGTTTTTTGAGTCTACTAGATAAATTTAGGGCAATGGCCTATAATCACAAGAAAAATAAACTACAATAAGGTTTTTTACATGCTTAGTTGTGCTCAAGGACAAACTACAATAAGCTTGCACAATAATTTGTTGGATGGAAGGGTCTATTCCCCATAGAACTTCTAGCAAATGAAAGGATAACACTACAACTGGATGTTGGGATGGAAATTATGGACTGGGTTGTGCAAGAAATGCAAGAGGTGCAACCAAAGGTATACTTTAGAGAAACAGAGAAAAGGCAGTTTGATGCCCAACATGCCTCATGTTTCTTTTTTTTGGGCAAGTTAGGAAGATATTTTATTCATCTTGCCTTCCTCGTGCAAGCCAATTTGAAGGATTATTACAGGTCAAACTACTAAAACCATAATTAAACATGGTAGTACTACTACCATTACAAGACTCTAATTGAATAATTCCATCCACACTAGGTGGAGGGATAATATAATGGTACACGTACCTCTTGGTTTTGATATGGTGCTTAGCCAGGGTGTCTACTGCCTTGGGTTGTAGTTGATATCCTTGTCTATAATTGCGTTGGCATTCTTACTATCAGACTCAAAGTATGCTTTCTCAATTTGATGTTCACTCACATACTGCATAGCATCAAGCATACCTGCTAATTCAGCTTCTAAGATGCTAAATGTGTTCAACATTCGACCGTAACCACATATCCACTTGCCCTCACTATCCCTTCCTATGAACAACGAAGTTGATTTGTTCTTTCCAGTAGCTGCATTTGTATTGAATTTGATGTACCCTAGTTCAGGCTTGCTCCATTTCTTAAGCTTTTTAACATTTGTGTTCCCCTGATCATCCTCCCATGCTTTCATGTTTAAAGCTATATCCTTGGTGATTTGTCCTACCTGACGATCTGCTGGGAATTGCACACCTTCCATCACTTCGCGACATCTCCTCTTCCATATATGCCAGCAGGTAACACTAAAGGCCACATGCGTTCTGTGTCCTTTCTCCAGGACCATTTTCAACCAAACTCTTATTTCTCCTGGAGCTAGCATGTCCATCAATTGTCCTTGTGTTAGAATTCTCTTCCATACTTGTTGGGCATGGATGCAACCCTTCAAGGCATGGATACTAGATTCTGCATGTTCCTTACACCGGCCGCACTTGTCATCTTCAGTGAGATTTCTGGCCTTCCGTTTGGCATTAGTCAACAATCCGCCATGAGCAACAATCCATAGGAACATCTTTATTCTATTGGATACCTTCAAATTCCAGATCAGATTCCATTCCCATGGAACCTCTATGTTCATCTCTCTTCGTAGAATATTGTAGGCGGACTGCGTCATAAACTGGCCATTTTCAGTAGGGCACCAAACCCAAATATCCTCGTGGTCCACTTGAATTGGAGGTTGAATACCTGTGATGCTTCTACGCACCTCAGCAGGAAGCCACTCATTCAAGAAGTATGTATCCCACACCCCCTCCTCTGTGGCAACACTAGCTACTAGTAAATCTTTTAGATCTTCAGGGATTGTCTTGGATGCATGATCTTCTAACCAGAACCCAGGTTTCACCCAACAGTATGTCCAGAATCTGGTGGAGTAACCACTTATAGGTTGGATTCTCGCATTCCTCAAAATGAACTCCTTACCATCGAACACATCTTTCTTCAGCCGGGAACCTATTTGTGTCCGACTTCCTACAAACTTTATGAATTGTTTGTGCATTCCTCTACACCAAATAGACTTCGATTCGCCCAAAGTGTTCCAGGCATTTCAGAGCAAGAGGGCTTCATTCCACACCCTCATGGCTTTGATGTCGAGTCCTCATTCCTGCTTAGGACTGGTAACCTTGTCCCATGCAACAAGAGACATCGGGTGATTCTTATGACCTCCCCCCCATATAAGTCGCCTCACCATGCCATCAAATCGATCACATAAGCTGACCGGTAGGTGGGTAGATTGCATGACATACCTTTAGGACAGTGGTTAAGGAGCTCTTCGCAAGACACACTCTGCCCACCATGGAAAGGCAGCGAGCAGACCAGGCATTAATGTGAGTGTCTAGCTTTGCAAGAACGTCCGAATAAGTGTTGTGATTGACGCTCGTGTGAAGAATGGGTATGCCTAGGTACCTTCCCAAGTCCTCAGTAGTTTGAATACCACAAATCCGCTCGATCCTCCTTCTCTCTATTCTGTCAACAGTGTGTGAGAAAAATATCTTGGTTTTGGCTGCAGAAACTGACTGGCCTGATGCTTTCACAAACATCTCAAAGCAATATATGATGTTCTTTATTTGTGTAGTACTAGCTTCAGTAAAAAGGTGAGATCGTCTGCAAAGCAGACATGTGACACAACAAGTCCACTTCTACTCAATTTCGCTGGCTTCCATCTCTCGTCTGCACAAATTGGTTTATTATCTGAGTTAGCCTTTCAGGGCACAAAACAAATAGGTAAGGTGCTAATAATGGATCACCTTGTCGAAGCCCTCTAGAGGCTTATTCGAGTGTTCCTTGTTCCATATGACAGAGATGTCCCCCCCCCGTGACTGAGTTCAAAATATATCGCCTGATGTTGCTTGGTAACTCGATTTTATGTAAGGTTTCTTCTACAAATTGCCACGACATCATGTCATATGCTTTGGTTAAATCAACCTTGATTACCATCATTTTCCTACCCGTCTTGCTCCTCAAATTGCAGATTAGCTCTTGAATGAGGGAAATATTGTCATGGATGCGCCTCCTTGGAATAAAGCTACTTTGTTCCTTAGAAATCTAGGTAGGCATGAACTTATTAAGCTTTTCAACGACCACTTTGGAGGCAAGTTTGAAGACTATATTGTTTAGAGAAATGAGCCTCAGTTGCTCACATTTTTCGGGCTTAGGAGCTTTAGTAATCAACACAACCTTTGCATTACACAACTCTTGCTTCAGCGGATGACCTTTCAAGGCATTCATGACCATTCTACAGACTGACATACCCACCTTATTCCATTCTTTCTAGATGAAATAGGTGGTAACTCCATCCGGTCCTGCTGCTTTGTGGGGGTTAAGACCTTTTAGGATCCTATGTATTTCTTCTGTATTTGGTACCCTTTCAAGTTCTTCTTTTGGTTTGCCTCCATCATTTTAAACTCTCCCAGAATCCTTTGTATGTGCTCCTGTCTTCTTTCCCCTGGGTCTGTAAGAACTTGATTCAGATGCATGATCACCATGGTCATCAGTTCTTGTTTGTCCGTTATCCATTTGCCCTGGTTGTTCTTCAGCATAGTGATGATATTTCCCATCTTCTTTGGTTCACCCACACATGGTAGAACTTAGAATTATTATCTCCATCCTTTATCCATTCCAAATGGGCTTTCTGTTTCCAATCCTATTCTTCTTTTTGTAGAATGTTGTCTAACTCAATCTGCATTTGATTGCACAAGTCATCTGTAGTAGTGTCATATCTGCTCGCCAAGTTTTTTTTGCAATGAATTGATATTCCTTATCATCCTGTCTTCATGCTTTCTTCTATCCTTCAGCAACCTCTGATCCCAGTCATTCAGATGCCCTTGCGCTGCTTTCAATGCCTCTTCAAAGAACTCATCTTTGTTCCAGACCGCACTCAGTAGGTTTGAGAAGTGGGTTTCCTTGTGCCAAGATGACCTAGTACCAAACCTTCTCCCGCCATTCATAGTTGGCCGATCTTGTGAGTGGAGGAGAATAGGACAATGGTCAGAGTTTATATGTGGTAGGTGTTCTAGGTACATGTGGGGGAATCACTGAATGAACTCGCTATTTGCCACTACCCTATCCAAACTTTCTGGAAGCATGCCATGCTTGTAGGTGTACTTCATTCTAGTGAATCCTATATCTACAACTCCTGCTTCCATCAACGTATCACTGAACTCATTGGCTTCATTGCAGTAGAAATGTTCGCTTCTTAACTTTTCATTGGTATATAGCATGGCATTGAAATCGCCCAACACTAACCATGGCATATCAACCGCTTGTCCAATCTCCTTGAGGTGATCCCACAAGAGTTTCTGAACAGATCGATGAGGGTTCACATACACAATGGTAAACAGTAACTGGTTGTTTACTCTACAATGTATGAATTGTCGGTGACTGTATATCACCTCCACAGTGCAGCGAGCAGGATCCCAGCCCACCCAAATGCCACCTGCAAATCCTCTGGCTTCCACTCTATATGACTTCCGCAGTCCCAATTTCTTTATCATTCCTTCTTCTTGTTGTCCACTAATGCATGGCTCCAACAAAGCAACAATATTTGGTTTCTTAATGCTCATGAAATCCTTCGAAGTGTTCTGAGTTTTGTCATTGCTGATACCCCGGGTATTCCAACAGAAGATATCAATCATCAGGTGATGTGAGATAGATAGAATTACTGGCTGTCTAGTTCTTTCTGAATGTTTAGCTCAGCTGGTGGACCCTCCTCCATGCTACCATGTTCCTTCCCACATTCCTCGCATGTTGGTTGCTCTGCCTCCTTATCAACTGTGATGTATATTCCCCTACAGATAGCTTCAACCTCCTTATCCTGGGGTCTCCTTAGGTTTCTCCGTCTGCCATCCCGACCTGGTTGTGGTGTGCTTTCCTTTCCAATTCGTTTCATTTTCGTTCCATCTTTCTTGCTCCTTCTGCCCTTTTGTGATGCCACTGCAGCTAGAAACTCATATGAATCCTCGATACTTGATGTTGGGTGTTCTGCAGCTTTGCTTTCCCTCATAGGTCCTTCAACATCCATCTCCTTCATTTGTGCCTCCTCCCACTCCTCAATGTTCTCCACGATGATCACCTCATTTACTTCTGGATTTATAGCTATGTGGTCCTCACTTCCTCCTTTTGTTTCCTTTGTAGTAGCAGTTTTCTTCTTCTGCCCTTGTGCATCAGTATTCATTATGTCTTGGAGCATCTCCTCATTCTAGGTCTGGATTGCAGATTTATTCTTCTTCCTCCAAATATTTGTGCTCCACCTTAAAGTGATAGTAACCTTCTCCTACTGATTACTAGCTCCCTGGTCCTCGTAGAGTCCCTCAATATCCTCACGTACTTCTTTTAGCATGCTATGAAACCTATTATTAGTTGTAGCGCTTGATGTAGTTCCCTCGTCAGCATCTGCTCACTTGTCTCCCCTCCTTCTTTGACCCACTCTCCATCTCTGTGTCTGCCAGCCCTCCTGTGCTTGGATCCCACTCTTATCATCTTCAGTATTTTCCTACTGTCTAACTTCATTCTCCTCCCTACTATGATTCTCTTGCTGCTCTAGACAATTTTTTGAGATGTGCCCCTCCTCACCACATAGTGCTCACACCCGTGGCAATCCTTCGTATTCGACATCATATTCAATTTCATTTATCCAGATGGACGGGGTAAGAGGACGGGTAGTATCCATCTCAATGGCTAACCTTGCAAACTTGCTCTGGGTCCTGCTTGCAGTATGCGTATCAACCTTTATAAGTCTTCCCAATGCTAGCCCAATGTGCTCAAACATCATTTGAACATATAGATGTAGAGGCAGATTGATGATTCGTACCCAAGATACTAGGAGTGTTGGGTATGATTCAATTGGTGTGAACGTTGGGTACCACTCACAAACAACCATGCTTCTTCTGAACAACTTCCACGGACCTCCGGTGAGCGCCATCTCATAGTCCCTGGGGCACGATAACTAGACCACAAAATGGCCAAGATTCAGTTTGAACATATTGAATCTACCAGAAATTCTCCATAATAGTTTTAGTCTATCACGCAGCATCATGTACCCCACCTCTGCCCCCACCATGTAGACTACTACATACTTCCATGGTCGAGTGAGGTTCTCCTCCGCTTCTGGGCTGATGTTCGACACTGGTATGCCTTCGATTTCCTCTAGAGTTACATCCGAGCTTGCCAATGTATCTTCAAAAATTTGCTAAGAAAGAATTTGTTGGTGTCTTGCCTGCTGTTATTATCGGTGAGCACACTGCTGAAAGACGATGCCTTCTCGGTCCATGTGGATCCAGAAGCACCTATAGTCCCTCCTCCTTCACTTACCCCGTCGGTTTGATTTGATTTATTCTTCCATGTCACTATCTTTCACCCAATGAGCGTATGATTCTCCACTCGCATCTCATGTTCTGCCTCCCTCGAATAACCTTGCATGCCTGCATAATTGAATGATATCCCCATTATCGGCATCCCTGTGGTCCCTCCTTGCCTGGCCTGTGTCAATTTCTGATTGTCATCTACACACGGGACCTTCCAAGCTTCCAATCCTTCTTCATTCTCTGACCCTCGATCATGATCTTCGTCGTCGTTAGGGTTCTCCACGCGATCACTCTTTTCACCGCCTTCCCCCCACGCTCCCGATGTTTCACCATCATTCCTTTTTCCTGAAGTTTAAACATGCCTCATGTTTCTATCATCATACAACACTGTTGTTGGTCGAATAGGTCACATGATAAACATACATGTATGTGACATAACCTAAGTAACTAAGTTTGGAATTCAGATGATCAATTTCATAGTATATGAATGCTATCACAACACAGCAGTGAGTAGGTGACTATAGTTGGCTAACAGAAAACCATATATGTTAATTTATGGAAATATGTCAGTTTCATGATTACTGACTAAAATAGTTTCGGTATACATGTTTCACATCAGAAGCATATGTAGGAACTATCTGGAAACTACATGCTCGAGTTCCAAAATTTCAAATGCCATGTATTTATTTGTTAGTGAGGACATAAAATTGTAACATGTGGTTAATAATTATGCTAAGCAAGAAATATCAGATTCACCATATATGGGTGTGTGGTGTTTTACATGTTCATCCTTATAATGGAAGTAGAGTCAACAAATTTTTCCTTATTCACCTTGACAGTAGAATGCATGGAAGGAACATAGTCGGACCATCATAGTTGTCATACAATCGTTCTTGGATCTATTGAAGATGAGAAAATCTCCTGGGTAAACTATTCAAGTATAGCTCAAAGATTCAATTTTTCAAAGTTTAATTTTTTTAGAGGCGGGTTGGACGTGAAATTTCTAAATATATACTATTCCCTTGCCAGTGTCACCAAAATTATAACAATGCCTACACCTAAACATGAGTTTCGTTGTGACTTGTGTCCTTTGAGACACACTTTTTATCAGAACTTCACTTCAAAATCAAGCAATAGATTATGAGGTACATCATACTCAAATACATACTAGGCCTTCAAATGCATTGTAGGAGGCAAAAGTCATATTCAATATTGTGTTGAAGCTATGAAAATATGGTTCCGTGAACCACCTATTATTCCATGAACTGCCTAACTACCTATTATATAGAATGAAAAAATTTATTATGGAGGAATATATTGCATGAACTACGTATCATATAGAATGAACAAAAAAATGTGGAGGAATATATGCCATGAACTACCAATTACGCACAAAAACATAATCAAGGCTACACATTCTTTAGCATTCTAGGCTACACATTCTTCACCATTATATTCAATAGGTCTGTTTTAACATAGAAAGACCATCTTAATTGACAAATATGGACGAAACTAGTGGGACTTACCCATGTGAAAAAGTACATAAACTTAGTTACATCAACTGATATCACCTTACAAAATCCATACTACATGTTATCCAGTAGCTTTATGATAAATTCAAATTAATATTTTATCATTTATAGTGGTTGTGTCAGTGTTTGTGCTAGAGTCATGTCCATGCTTCCTTGGTTGAACCTTATCATCATAGCCCAACAAGATAACAAAACTATTTTGATATTTATTACTAGTACGTCATAGATAAATAGATATATACATGGCTTGTCAAAGTATTATGTATACTATGATTGGCATTATATTTTATTGATTTTCTACTTATTTATATATTTAATTTTTCATTGTGTTTAATTATGCATACTTTTTTACCTTCTTTATTATTTTTTTAAAATGTTTCTGTTTGATTAACAATTTCTACGTATTTATTTTATTGATGTGTTTACTTACATTTATCTAGGGAAGTATGATCGACAAAAGTTGGATAATTGAGGAAGGTAGGACCAGTACAAAGTACTTAACTGGGGTAGTCAAATTCATAGAGGACGCTTTCGAAAAATGTAGTAGGAATGAGACTATCTTATGCCCTTGTAAAAAGTTTCTAAATACACAAAGACACAACTGTCAAGTGACAACCGAGCACCTGTTATGGAATGGTTTTTTCAGCAACCACACTGATTGTATTTTTCATGGTGAGACTTCTTCTGATGCGAAGGAAGATTCTTCTATGCAAGACAAAATGCCATTTGATGATATGAGAGACATGTTGCACGATGCATCTGGAGTCCAAAACTATCGAGAAACTATGGACATCAATGATGATGATTCATTTGTATTTGTTGACGATGAAGAAGTTGAGCAATTCTACAAATTGTTAGAGATTGCTGCACAAGAGTTGTATCCTGGAAATAAGAAAAATTCCAAGCTGTATACCATCGTGAGGTTGTTCCATATAAAATGTAGCAATCATTGGAACAATAAATCATTTACTAAGCTGCTCGAACTTTTAAAGAATTTGCTTCCTGAGGGTGACACGTTGCCTGGCTCATACTATGAAGTAAGGAAAATAATTAGGGACCTTGGTCTTGACTATGAGAAAATTGATGCCTGTATAAGTGATTGCATTTTGCATTGCAAGGAGTTTTTAAATAATATTTCATGCCCACATTGTAATGCTTCTAGATATAAAGAGACTGAAAGTGATGGAGAAGGTGAACAAAGTAAGGGAATTAAAAAGAAAAGAGTTCCTTGTAAATTTCTGCACTACTTTCCCTTGACTCCTAGGTTGAAGAGATTGTTTCTGTCCTCTAGAGTTGCACCACTAATGCGGTGGCACGGTGAATGTCACACCAAGGACGGAGTTTTAAGACATCCAACAGATTCACCTGCATGGAAGACATTTGATAACATGCATGCCGATTTTGCATATGATTCTCGTAATGTGTGTCTTGGTTTAACATTGACGGATTTAATCCCTTTGGCATGATGAGTCAATCATATAGTATTTGGCTAGTCATATTGATTCCATACAATTTTCCACCATGGTTATGCATTAAGACACCTAACTTTATCCTTTCCATGATTATTCCTGGTCCATTCCAACTAGGAATGAAGATAGATATCGACTTACAACCTCTGATTGAAGATATGAAAGAACTCTGGGAAGTTTATGTTGATACCTATGATGCTGATCGTAAAGCTGTATTCAAATTGCTGCTACCTTACTATGGACAATAAATGACTTCCCTACATATGGTTATTTATCTGGTTGGAAAACTAGTGGGCATGATGCATGCCCTATTTGCAATAAAGACACATGGTCTATTAGACTACCACATAGTAGGAAACAAAGTTTCATGGGCCACATGAGGTTCCTTCCTATGGATCATAAATATCGTAGGGATATGTCCTCCGTTGATGGAAAAGACGAATTAAGAACTGCTCTAAAGATGTTGTCTAGAAATCCAGTGTTAGTTCAAACCAAATATGTAGACAATATTCCTTACAATTGAAAAAAACAAAGAATTTTCTTTGAGTTGCCATACTAGAAGTAAACCTTATTCGTCATAATCTTGATGTAATGCATATTGAAAAGAATGCATGTGAGAGTTTGATTCACACATTACTTGGGATGGATAAATCAAAAGATAATGAAAAATCTCGTTATGACCTTTTAGAGATGGTAATAACACCTAGACTACACATTATCAAGAATGGAAGTAAGAATATTATGACACCCTCTTGTTTTACATTGAAATAGGAGGAAAAAGAATTATTCTGTATGTTTTTGAAGTCTGTACGAGTTCCAGATGGTTATTCCTCCAATATCTTGTGAAATGCACGCATCAAAGAAAGAAAATTGTTTGCATTAAAGAGTCACGAGTACCATATATTAATGCAACAATTTCTGTCATTGGCTTTACGGGTAGCGTTGCTGAGTAAGAACGTCATAAATATGATAACTGAGTTGTCTAGATTTTTCAAAGACATATGCTCAAAAGAGATAAATATGTATGCTATTGAGAAGTTAGAATCTAGAATTGCAGTGACTCTATGAAACATGGAGAAGATTTTCCCATCCTCATTTTTTGACATAATGGAGCACGTGGTCAATCATCTTCCACGAGAAGCTAAGATAGCTGGACCACCATTTTATCGTTGGATGTATCCAATGGAAAGGTAGTATGTGTTTCCTATTTCTTTCACTAAAATTTGAACAAATGTATTTTTTAATTTTAAATGAATTATATTTATCATTATAGATACTTGAAAACTTTGAAAGAATATGTGAGGAATAAAGTTGCTCCAGAATCTTCCATAGAAGAATGTTACCGACAGATGAATGTTTAAAATTTTGTTCAAGGTATCTCTTTGGGGTAGAGACAAGGTTCAAAAAATTGGCTAGAAATGATGTTAAAGATGACAATATTGTTACTGATGATGAGTGGTCTATATTTTCACACAAAGGGCGTCGAATAGGAAAGAGTATTCCTGTTTATCTTGAAGATGTGATGTTGAAAACTACACATCAATATATTTTATCTAATTGTGTTGCAGTTGAACCGTTCAAGGAGTGAGTTCATTAAATTATTAAGAAATATGCATGCTCACTGTTAGATGTATGTACACATGACTTATGTACTTGTTAGCAGGGAACACATTCGCCACGTGAAGAAAATGAATCCATGTGCAAGACATTGGGAAATCAGTAATATTCATTTGAACACTTTTAGTTATTGGTTTATGAAGCATGTAAATATATAAAATTAATTTCATTTAATATTGTTATAGAATTGCATTAATAACTCAATTCATAATGTATATAGATTGAAGAGAAGGCCAAGTCAAAAAATTTGCCATCAAATCTACTAATTCTAGATCAGGGACCACAAAATATGGAGAACAAATACAATGGATATAGATTTTGAACCAAGGAGGGGGAACATGGTAAAAAAACCCAGAATAGTGGGATAATGGTGAATGCCCAGATAGAAAGTTTTTCCAGTTCCAAGGACAAAAATCCTAAATTGGGTCAAGTTACCTACTATGGGGTACTCTGAGAGATTTTTGAGATTAGTTACTATGAGCAACTGAAAGTTGTACTGTTCAAAGGTGATTTAGTCAATGCAAATAAGGGCGTCAAAAAGGATGAAAATGAATTTACAATGGTCAAATTAAATCTCATTGACTTAATTGAAAATCCATTTGTATTGGCCTCTCAAGTACAACAAGTCTTTTATCTAACTGACGTCAATCACTGTGGCTGGAGCTTTATCGTGCAGATGACACCACATGATACTTATGACATGGATGAGAAGCTTACTAAAAAATTCATGGATGGGACATGCGTACATGGAGATTCTCATGCAGATGATTGGGAATCTATTTTTAGCAATGTTTCTGATGGATCTGATTTGGTTAGAGAAGATATGGAGCGTGTAACTTTTTACGATGGAAAAAATGATGAGCAACTTGATTGAGATCATTTTGATCTATCATATGTAGTTTTTAATATTTTGTATCTTGATATAGTATTATAAGAATTTAGTTTTATTCATTTATTATTAATTATCAATACCATTGTTCTTCCTTTAATATGCTGAGACAAGGAGAAACATGTCATCATCTAGGGTTTGGTTTCAACTACATGAGCATGCTAACATGTAATTCTCTAATGAGGTGAGGGCTCTAGTCATCTTTAGGGTTCTGTAGACATACTAGAATACATAATCATGTTTTCTACTTCTATTTCTTCATCCTAGGGCGACTTGCATGAATCCTTATTGTTGCCTTAGTGGCCATCAATTTCTCGCTCTGACACCATTAATGTAACACCCCTCCCTAGGGTTACATACATAACCAACGAAAGCACAGCCTAATCCCCAACATTATCCATAATGTGGTGTACTTGGCATTTCAGGGAGGGATTGTCACATGCATGATCTCATCTCAACAAAAAAATAACACTTGGCATTATTGAAACATAGATTCATACATAAGTTCTTGGAAAGAAAAGTAAATCGTGATTCTAAAGCTACACATATTCTAGATAACATATGAAAGATAGGATCTCCATAGACAGACGTCCCACCAGGCAACAACTTCTAAGGTCTTGGATCCTTAGAATATCCTCAAGATGTCTCCTTCCCTTTAGCTCCAACGTCTGCAGACATCTCGTCCCCAGCCATGCAAAGGAAAAACAAACATGGTACGCAAGCGGCATTGGCATGTTATAAAGCATAAAAGTAAACTATAAAGGTGACTTGACATAAACATGGACATACATTGAACATTAATAATTTCTTGGCTTCTTTTACATAAGGAACTTGACTAGAAGTATATGCTCCTCTCTTAATGCCCCATAAGGAGCCCATAATGCTCGGAAAGCCCATAATTGCTCGGAAAGCCCATAATGCTAGGAAAGCCCATAACAAGGTGCTTATAAATCTAAATCAATTTCCATTAACCATGATATTTCTTAGACTTAATTATCTTATAAATGACTTAGACTTGATCTTAATGGGATTTCTCCCTCTTGAACATAGTTGGGATTTCTCCCCATGAAACATAATGGGATTTCTCCCTCTTAAGCATGGATGGGAATCTCTTCCCTCTTAATCTTGGTTTCATGTTCATTAACCATAATTCATAACATAAATGTGGTTTCTATACTTAGAATTAGATTATAGCAAACAAGAATTCAATAATCATATACTTGAAGGAAAACATGCATTTATCATGACTTTAACATAAAGTGCTTAACAATATTCATAAACATTCAATAAACCAAATGTTATCTATGCCAAGGGCATGGCCCACTTACCTTGAGATAAAGCACCTATGTAAAACCTAGTTTGACTAATTGGATCCTCTAAATCACCTGAAATTAGCATGTTTATCATTCATTATACAACATCAAACCCTAATTTGTTCATATAAATAATTGATATGTGAAAACAAAGAAATCAGGCGATAAAAACTAGCAAATCAGATTCCTTATTGAAAATCCTTTCCAAAACATATTTTTGAGTAATTTTCCAATAAACATGTGATTTACTATGAATTTTCGAAGATCAACCAATGAAAATTCAGGGAAAAGTCATGTATTTAAAACTCAACCCAACCAGTGGGTCGGGTCTGAGTTGGAGCAACCGGCCTTGGCTTACTCAGAAATGAGGATTGTCTCTGAGGACTCGCGATCAAAGAAAGGAGGATGGGTGAAAACCCAAAAATACCCTCGCGGTGGGAACCATCAAATAAACAAAAGGCAGGGGCACTATGTTTATTTCAGGACCTCGATTGCTCCTCGCCTTCACAATGCGAGCCATGACTCTAGCAGTAAGGGTGGAGAATCGGTCCCAGGTCTTGTGAGTGGAGGGTCATCATTCTTGGAGAACTGAGGTTCTATGGGGCTTCCTTATGCCAAACCGAACATGTTGAGCTAGAGCTCGGGTCCAAGGGAGACCTTAAGCTTCAGGAGCACATCCCGCCATGGCCAAGGGTGGTTCCAAAAACCAAAAGCTAAAAATGATGGAGAAGGCGTCAACAAAATGATGCAGGAATACTCATGAACCTCAGTCAGAACTGAAGGGTACATTGTGCGAGAAAAATAAGGTCAGATGACCACTACCTCACCGGAGCAATAGAACCAGAGGTGAAGGTCGAAGGTCATTACTGGACCCGTCAATTGGGGCGACCATAAGGAAAACCAGAAAAGCCAAAATGAAGAGGGGCTTCGAGGATGATCACTGAAATTGAAATTTGGCTGGGGTGGTCGAAGCTTTGAGTACTCAATCACCATCACATGTGATGAATGTTGGGTAGGTCAGGGTGCTTGGAGGTATGTGAGGCACAATTGACTAAGGAGGAGGAGAGCTTGGAGGTCAGTGATGCTTTTGGGTGCAAAAAGGCAGAGGTGGGCGCTCTGTGGTGGCGGCTGGGTGCCCATGCAGCCAGGGGGGTCCAAGCCCTATATTGGGTGTTTCATCAACTGAGAGAGATGGAAAGTGAGTGATGGCTCATTTGAATCGGGGGAGTCTCACAAATTCAAAACATGAGAAATCTCTGGAAACGATCAAGTGATGATCGAGAAACGGATTGGGGAATGATAGTATGTGTAACTGTTGTTGTTTTGTGGATTGACCATGGGTAGATGACAACCCCAGTGTCATTGGATCCTGATCCAACGATCACATATGTGCGTGCAAATAAAATAGACGGATCGACCTGTGTAACCGTGTAAATCGAATAACTGTGACAATTAACACATTGATCGGTACTCAATAAACAATATAAAATGTATAATTAACATTTTGAGGGCCATTTGAAGTCCAAATGTGTTCAAATTTCACCCATAGGTTAATGAGGTGCATTAAAACACAATTGTTCAGTTAATTTCATCTTTTAGCCCACCATTACTCTGAATTAGGCAAAGTGCATTCAATACACTTAAGTGAATATATTAAAGCATATAGAGCTATTCTTTAAACACTAAATGGAGATAATTCGTGTAATCAGTCCAAATATCAACAATAAACATCTTGAGGAATATTAAGTAAGCTTCTATGCATAAAAACCCTAATGATAATAAGAGAGAGGAAAGATGATATTAAAATATTCATTTCTATTTTCTAAACAAGAGTGCATAAATATGCAAGGAAATACTTTCTAAAATTAAACCATGGATAATAAAGTAAGTGAACATAATTTTCTTCACATGAAACGAAATTGTAAAGCTATTATGGTAAAATTGCATAAAGGTCCACAAAAATTATGTAAAGAATAAAATAGTTTGAAAATTTGCATAACAAATAGTGGGATGTTACAGTTGCTAAGAAGATGTGTATCCGAATGTGAGGTAGAGAGCATATTGTCACACTGTCATTCTCTATCCAGTGGTGGACACCATTCTAGCTCTAAGACTGTGGCTAATGTTTTAGAGAGTGGTTTTTATTGGAATACCTTGTTTAAAGATGCTCATAACTTTGTTCGCCATTGTGACGCATGTCAACGTGCACATAATATCTCTAAGTGACATGAGATGCCCTTAAATGTGTTTTAGGAGGTAGAGGTTTTTGATCTTTGGGGTGGAAATTTTATGGGCTCGTTTGTGTCGTCTAATTCCAATCTTTATATATTACTTGTAGTTCATTATGTGTAAGTAATTCCAACCCGCACCAATGATGCACAGGTGGTGTGCAAGTTTATGAAGGAATACATTTTCTATAGGTTTGGTGTTCCCCACCTAATTATTAGTGATGGTGGATCCCACTTCACTAACATACATTTTGGAGCTTTACTAAGCAAATATGGTGTGAGGAACCGAGTGGGTACTCCATATCACACACAGACTCAAGGACATGTTGAGGTGTCAAATAGAGAGGTGAAGAAAAGTTTGGAAAGGATGGTCTCAACCAATAGGACAAACTAGAGTTATGTGCTAAGTGATTCTCTTTGGGATCATATAACCACCTACAAATTCCAAATAGTAACAACACCTTTTAGGCTGGTCTATGGCCGTGCATACCATCTACCCGTAGAGCTTGAGCATAAAGCTAAATGGGCCATGAAGAAGCTCAACTTCAACATTGATGAAGCCGGTAGAAATAGGATTTTGGAGATTAATGAATTAGATGAGCTTAGGATGGATGCTTAGGAAAGCTCCAGGATATATAAGGAAATGACTAAGAAAATTCATGATAGACACATTCTAAATAGCGTGTTTTTCCTAGGTCAGAAAGTCCTCCTTTTCAATGCTAGGCTTAGGCTACATCCAGGTAAGCTAAGGTCCAAGTGGAGCAGACTGTTTGTGATTGAAAAAGTCTTTCCCCATGGTTCTATGAACATTGTATAAGGGAACAGTTAATTCCTTGTAAATGGGCAAAGATTAAAGAACTATTTTGGATGGGTGGTAGAGCCACAGATAGAGGGGTGCAACTTTGTAATGTTCCATTATTTCTTTCTCTAAAGACCGTCTTGTAAAGGATGTTAAACAACTATGCTTTTTGGGAGGCAACCCAATTTTTATTGCATTATTTTATGTTCAATTTCCATTTTTAGTTGTCACTTTACTTAAATTTCTGTAAAAATGGTACCTTGACTCTTTATGGAGTGTGTAGGGCTTAAAAGTCAGTACCACTGAGTTTAGAAGTCGGTGGAACCTAAATGATGTCAACATTTTGTCTGCAACTACAGCTCAACTGGTTGGTATCCATGAGTCTCTGAAGATCATTCAAGCGCTCACTGATAAGGACATGATACTACTGACTTTTAGTCCATACTACCAACTTTAGGATGCGCCCAGGTTCAATATATTGAGCCCACAAATTTTCAAGCACCGACAATTTTAACAACTCGGTACTACTGACCCTGAAGTTGATACTAACGACTCGCCACGTAAGCAATCCAGGTGTTCATGATCCAACGACCATGATGTGCTTCATCGAGAAGCATGTGGTACCTATCTGTCACACCAGTCAGTACTACCAACTTAGAACATTTGACACCTTCAATGTTAGCTGATCGCAAGCCATCGCTACAACCGACCACTGATTGTTCTAGCCAACTCGGTACCTCCTACTTGAAAGTGGTAGTACCGACTCTGCCGCATTCATCTATATAAGGAGGGGTGGTGGAGCCATTTTCTTCACACCCTCAACATCCATTCCTCCTACATTTTATAGCAAGGCTGCACGAGGCGCTGACAGTCTTCCCCGAACTTCTATTCTCTTAACTTCATTCTTGCATCAAAGAAATGGCCCCTAGAAGAGGAGTTTCTCCCCCGCAGGGTGAGTTGGTCCCCGGACAACTCGCACTCAACACCCTTTCTCAGAGATAAGGAAGCTATATGACGAGTTGCAAACAAGGCAGATCATCCCAACACAATATGGCGATCGCACATTGACTGAAAGGGTGAGCTTTAGTAACAACATGTGATGGGTATTTCAGAAGAAAGAAATGGATGGAGATAATCCTTTCTTCAGTGATTGGAATACCTACCGAGATCTCGTCCTGGAGTTCTTAGTGTCGCTTGATGTTCTCGTCTCCCCTGAGCATAAGATAGAAGGTGAATGGTGGGAAGGCAAGGTCGAAATTTTCCTCTTGAACATTAATTATTCTATCACGATGAGGGCCTTCAACCATATTTTGAACTGGGCTCATGTCCCAGAATGCTTGGCCTCATCTGACTTCGACTATGACTTGTCTTGGGAGTAGTTGACTGAGCTGCCGACTGGATTTCGTATAAACTAGCATATCAGTTTTGTGACAGATATTGAGCATCCTTTTGCTCATATCCTTTACCTCCTCTGCATCAATACTATTTTTTTCTCGATCTGATCAAGCTCAAGGGAAGGTCCAGAAGGTGAACATATACTTTCTCTATAGGCTACTGGAAGGGGAGACTATTAACTTTTGAGCTTTCCTTCTGCTCCATATGATTTCTATGAGGCACAATGTGACAAGGAAGGTGCTGATTTTATTTGGAAGTCTCATCACCCCTATTTCTCTACATTTGTGCCTTGATTTTTCTACCCTCGAGCGATTGGAGGATACAGTAATGCCAGACTTCCTACACTTTTGCAAGGCGTACCTTCTTTAATGCGACCACAATGTTCAATATACGCATTGCACATGTCGATAACTATTTTGAGAGCGGATCCTCCCCAAACCTATCTTCAATGTGCATGGGGTGAACCATCTCTGGTGGCCATTGAACTAGTGGGAAGCAGAAGATCTGCCTAGGGTAGAAACATAGGGTGAAAATGAGGAGCACAATGGTGACGACGATGATAAAGTTGAGGAGGTGGATCCCACTATCCCCATAACTAGGAGAGCACTCCTGCACAAACGGACCCGCATCTACACTGCCCCAACATCCTCTACCCCACCCCCATCCAAGGAGGAGTAAGACTCATACAATATAGCGGGTATGTATGCCATGCTACAGGAGATCCAGACTGGATAGTAGTAGCATCAGGCATCACTGGTCAGTGTGCAGGACATTCAAGAAAGGTTTTACTAGAACTAGCAGGCCATTTACAAGAATGAACACCTTCTCTTGGATAACTACATGAATCTTCACATGTGCCTACAGTGGATGGAGCAGTACCAGCAGCCTTTCTTTGATAACTACTGGAATTGTGGATACTTCGGGGAGTACCCACAACCATCGCCAATGCCACCTACAGACCTCTCATTCTAGGGGATGTTTCCTCCACACGACCCCAACATGCCACCTCTTCCATGATGAGCCTTGGTACCACTATTCCATCTCTTTGGTGTGAGTATTGACTATATGGACATAGTCATATTCAAGCTTTGGTGGGGGTGCTAGAACTACATTCTATCCTTGTTTTTATTTTTTATTTTTTTAGTTGTTTGTTTTATTTTTAATTGTGCAAGTGTAGGATTCACATCTATCTAGTACAATTGTGGAGTAGTAAATGCATGGTTTAGTGTTCGAATAAATTGTACTCTCTGTGTTGTTGCATGAAAAATGTCATATCCTTAAAATCTTAAACTATAAAGTCTCTCTGTAACACCACTTGAGGAAATGTTTGAACTAGTCAGCATTAGGACTTAGGACATACATGAAAATTGAATCTACCTGAGAATGTAAATGATGAAGATGTTTAGCCTAAACTAACAAAATCATAATGAGACCGTAAATGAAAATATAAGAACTAAACCTTTAGATCACCCTAAACACAGGTTAGGGACACACATAATATAATGGAAGGTATTGTCTCTTAGTTGTGTGATTCCATTTCTTTTCCAATCTTTTTTGACTCACCACCTCAAAAATTCATTGGTACTCCAAGTTATTTTCTTTGATTGCATTGCATGGTATGATTGGAACATATTAGTTAGTTTGCGAGCATTTGAAAAAGAAATAAAAACATTGCATTTGTATGCATGAACTTTAGTGCATCCCATCTTAGCTTGCATAACACAGTTCATGTAGTTGCATAACTTTCAACATCGCATGCATATTTTCCTGAACATGTGGACTTTTATTACAAGTTATGAAGCTAAATTGCAGTTAAAATTAGTCTTTTCGAAGAAAAAAGAGAAGAAGAAAATTGTTCAAAAGAAACAAGGAGAAAGTATATCCCACACATTTGGTTAGTGATGATTTAATCGACATGTTCATTCTTTTGAGTTGTCAAAAAATTTCAACTCATTCATACATACATCATTCAATAAAAAGAAAAAAATAGGCATTAGGATTCATGCATGGCATTCTTTTCATCTATCTAGGTTCATTATTCTCTATGCATAAATAAGTTGGATGTACTTATGAATTTTCATTTGCCACCCATATTGAATCATTAGTTGCTCTTAGTGGTAGGCCACTCTAATGATTTATCTCCACATTCATGCTTATACAAAGATCTTCTTCCAAGTAGTTAGTAGTTAGGAAAGAGCAATTTAGTGTAGGGAATCACACAATGCACCAAGTGAATGTCTGAGTAATTATGATGTTGAGTACTTTCTTGAAATTTTTGGTCACTTTAGAGAAGTTATCGAATCAGTGGTCAGTAAAGCTTGATTTAGGGTTCAATAGTGGATTCAATTAAGACGAGAATGCATGTGTTATGTCCTTTTTCTGTCTCTTGTCAATCAGATCTGAGACAATGTTGCTCGAGGACTAGCAACATTTTTGCTTAGGGGAGTTTGATGCATGTGCTTTTAGTCATTATTATAGGCAAAATTTTCATTGATTTCATGTGTAGATTAGTCATTTATCTAATTTATTATGCATGAAATGTTATAGATGGATGGTTGATGTGGTATTTGAATGCACTAACAATTTCACTCAGGGTTGAGATCCCCGAGCTTTTAGCAAAACCAATGTGCAATAATACCACCCGCAAGAAGACGAGTCTTATCGCAGTATAGTTGAGGATCGAACCCAAAGGACAATGTTTTTAAGAATCTTTGTCAGTCTAATCTAGTTCGAGTTAAGGCTAATATTTAAAACGATTGGTTGATTTGAGTTTGATTGAACTAATTGCAAGAAAGTAAAAGTTGAATTAAAGTTGGATTTAGATCAATGGAATGGTATCACTGGGGTGGTCTCGGGTTTCACCACCACTGCACATGCAAATAGTTCTAAACATATAACATCCATGCAAGCATCTAACTATCAAAATGGAGATGTTGTGAGCCCTCTGCGAGGATAGGCTCACGTAAGCATCACCTTCGGGATCACTCACTTACGACTCCGAAGATACAACATCCAACTAAGGCTGAGCATCCCCCACGAGGGTAGGCCCACATAAGCATCACCATGGGCTAGATGGATCGTTCCCTCACGGATCATACACTTACGACCTCAAGGAATCCCATCAGAAGTTCTCATCAAGGAGTCAACCATGTTAAATAACAAGCAAGTAGGTGATTAATCTACAAACATTATCAATTAACAACGAAATGGAAAGTTACATACATTGCCATAGAAAATGTAAAGACATGCATGTATGGACAACAAGGCAAGTCCCCGCACCCCAGCAAAAGGAAACTACTCGCTCATATTATGACAAACAAGAAGAAGAGAGAGGGAAGATTCCACCATGAGCATGGTGCAGAAGGTGGTCAGAGCTCGGTGAAGATGTTGCGGTCTTCTATGTCATATTGGGGCAAAACTTGGACGAGGAGGAGGAACCACCAAGATGAACTGGGTGGATCTTCTTCTCCACGTTCCTTCTCACATTGGACTCCTTGGTTGCAGCAGGAGGAGCAGGTGAAGTGGTAATGGTGTAGATGTAGAGGATGAAGTGAAATGGAATGGATAAGGGTGTAATGGTTGATGTGGATGGAATGGATGAAGTATGGATGCACAACCCTGTCGCTAAGCTTGGAAAATTTGGTTGTCCTCCAGCAGGGGTCGAGCTTCCCTGAAGTAGCCTGATGTTGGAGTGGAAGATGAGAGATATGTAGATGGAGGAGTTTCCCAGGGGATGTGTGCTTCTCAAGCACATCCTGGAGATGTAGCTGATTGGAGGGAGTAGGGGTCGAGCTTGCTAGAAGTAGCCTGGCAGTGTCCAGATCCAATGCCAAAATGAGGACCCTTGGGGTTCTATTTATAGGCTTGGATGGGAGCTCCACATTTTTTGTGTGAAGTAGCTCAAACGGTATGGGGACCATTTGGATGGCCAAACCGTTTTGAGACTGTTTGACGTCCAAACGGTCTTGCGTTCTATCGATCTGCTCAAACGGTCTGGGGACCGTTTGGATGGCTAAACAGTTTGGGTTCCATTTGACGTCCAAATGGTCTTGAGACCGTTTGACATCCAAACAGTCTTGTCTTTAATGATCTTCCTTTGACCGGTCTTGTGTCTTCTGCAAACCGAATGGATCCAAACGGTCTTGAAACCGTTAGAATCCAATCGATCTTGTGTAACATACTAAATCTCAGGGTCTTTCCTGCAATTTACCCACTTTTGAGATTTTCTTTGCATTGTAGTCCATTTGGACCTTTTTCATAAATTTCACCATCTTTTGAATCCTTTTTGGCCTCCATGTGCAATTTGAGCTTTATGGATGGTGAAATCAATAATTACCCTCATTTATGATAATGAAGGGGTGTTTGCACAAATAACCCACACAATGAAATAATTGGGGTCTTAATATGCAAAATTTACACTTAAGAGAGCAAATAAGTAGATAATGTTAATTCAGAGCTTCTTAGATAAATATATTAGCAATAACGTGTATTTGAATTAATTATGAGTGTAATTAACCTAATTTCCTTCTCTCTCCTAAAAAATGATAATAATATATAAAAATATAATATAATGGTGGGTTTTTGTTCTTAAAGTTGATAATGGATGGATATCTCGAAATTCACTCATGTAATCCATTAAAAGAAGACTTTTCATATAACTCATTCATTTTAATATATTAATATACACTTTAATGAGCATTATATTTATTAAGGGCCAAATAATGAATAAAACGAGAATCTAATTGTGTAGCATTGTTCTAGACTTTAATATGAGCATGTCGTTAAAATTTGGTGGCTTTTGGAGTTGGTTTGACCCCTCAAATCATTTTTACAAGTTTCTAATATGGTGTAGCCATAGATATTAAATCGATTTCATTTATTAAGTCATGTAACGCCATAGTTTTTCTTTAATTGATGTGTCACGCGCACCCCTTAACTGGCGCACCATCGGACGGCCTGGATCTGATCATCATGGACCCAGGCAGGATCGGATGATGCGGAGTTCGTCCCCTACCTCCGACAAGCTGAACAGATGTGGCGTCCCAGCTCCTCTGAGCCGTTCTCCCTCTCCTCTGTGCCTTTTAGCATGATTCTTCTCCCTTTGAGTTCGACTCTTCAAGACAATTACAATGAGCCAAAGATTTCCCTCTCTCGTTCACCAGAGACGAAACGCCTATTAGGGCATTTTGGCCTCTCTCCACCTCTAGTTCACAGCAAGACCTAGGGCTCGTCTCCCGACTGTATAAGGGGTCTTAGAGCATCCTCACTCCAACCCTGTTGCTCCTCTTACTCCAATTCCTTCTGACATAGCCCGAGGTACCTAGACCTGGACGCTCTTCTTCTCTGATGACCTCGACCCGCTGCTCGCAACTCCGGCCTCTTTGTTCAAATTAGGCGCACTGTGAGTTTCTTTGACTTTTGTTCTTCATTTCCGTTGCACCTCCTAGCCTCCCGATGCCCCCGAACACCGGGTCCTATAAGCTCGCCATCGAGCCCCATCGCCACTTGCTAGTTTGCGTTCTTGTGCTCCTCCGCCCGTGCGGAGGGGAGGGTTTGACTCACTTTTCCTCTGCAAACTCGATGGAGTGCCCAGCTTCGATCGCTCTTCTCATTTTGAAGCTTTTTGTTTGGTTTTTGTTTCCCCTATTTCCGGCCACGGATGGAGTGCCGTGTGAGCTCCTGTTTGCATCACCGCCTTCGACCAGGGTCGCTGGTCTCGTCTCGGCGTGAGGAGAGTTTCTGACACATATGTTCCTCAAGCAGGAGCCAAAATCCACACAGAAGGCAAGGTCGAGAGAGAGCTGAGGTGCTGCTCTCGCCGTGGCTAGCAAATGAAGAACACAGGTCATGGAATGACCCTTGTATCCTTGTGCCTTTGCTTCAGTGATTAGCACTGCATGGGCAGTAGAGTAATTTCAGGTTCTATTTGGTTTTCTCGCCAAAGGTTTTTGTGAGGTTCAAATGACTACACTGCCCTCATCATTTTGATTGATTTGATTTGACGAGCAAGGGTGTTTTATTCATTTCATCTACTATTTACATCAAATTTCATTTTGATTTAAATAACTGTCATGCTATGGTTTTCTTGCATTCTGATTGGTCAATTTTACTTAATTCATAGTAAATCGATCCATGATCAGGAAAATGCAAAAATATAGTCAATGGAAAGGATTTTTCGAGTAGAATCCAATTTTTTGGGTTTTGAAGCCTGATTATAAATGATTTTTCGAAGTTTTATTAAGATACTCTTTTGATGATTTAAATGCTCTAAAATAAATTATTAATTCATTTTAAGTCCAATTTGTAAAATAAAATATGTTTTCCTAATCACTAAAGTCTAAGGAATGTCTTGGTCTAAGTTTTGGGTCTCAAATCGAAGGTTTTCCTAAAAAGGTTTAAAAATGGGTTTTTCTTTATATCTTTATGATTAACACATCCTAATACATGATAATGTTTGCAACTAGGGAAATATGGGATTGGATACAATCAAATTGGTGAATGTGATGGTAATTAACTAAAACAGGTATGTGACACCTATTATGTATGTGACCCCTATGTATGTGGACTCTATTCGTATATGCGATCTCTTTGGATGAATGTGAATGATTATTATGCAAACAATCCTAATCTCTCAGTTGGGTCTTTTCCAACCCCACAATCATTATTGTGATAGCCTTGCTATTCTCCTAAATACATTTTTGGCTCTTTTACTTCTTTGATGAATCAATTGCATTTTTGGCTCACTTATGTGAAATATTTAATCTTGTTATGGCCAATGTTGGCCCCTAAATTTATTTATTTCTTGGGTTTTATTCTCAATGCTATGTTGTAATCTTGTTATACTTCTCAATACTGCCAAGTGACTATTAAGCATGATGTATTTTAGGCCAAATGACAATGTAGTGTACATGTGTACAAACCACCCATAGGGCATTGAGGTTTTAGTCCTCCTGCCGGGCACTGGGGTTTTAGTCCCCCTGCCATTTTATATATTAGGCACTGGGGTTTTAATCCCCCTACCACTTTATTTAGGCACTGGGGTTTTAGTCCCCCTACCATTGGTGAGGTCCGGTAGGTGCCTCACCCTACATTGAGATGACTTTATGTCTTAATATATTCATGCTATGTGATTATTATTGTGGTGATTGTTTATGGTAGTTTTCTCTCTCTTATTCATGTACTTGCCTCATTTCTTTTGAAATCTCTTATTGTAGGGAATCTTTTATATTGCAATGCATTAATTGTCCTATTTCTCTTATATAATACATACCTTTATCTTTCTCTTGCTGGATGACCCCAACCATCCAGGTATAGGATCAGAGTGCACATGGAAGCTTGGTGAACCTAAGGCTAAGGATGGGACAAGAAGAAAAGGATCATATAGCTTGCATGATCATAGTTGCTTTTATATATTAAGTTGTTTTGTTTGGAGACAATATTGGCTTAGTCTAAGTATTCCTCTACCTAGATCCTTGTTCTTGTATAAAGATGTACCCCATTTGGTAAAATTTTATATAGTACTCTTTATACATTTTGAATAAAGTCAAGTTTTAATTTCTTTCACTGCCACACATTTGATGTTTTTGTTTATCATGTTTAATAGTAGAGACTTGGTATTTACAACATGGTATCAGAGCATCAAGGTAGTCGGATTCTTGACTAATTCAAATTGTCTCCTAGACAGAACCCTTATCATATATAGTTTCCCTATAGTAAGTTTTTTTACCTTAGAGTTGACCTAGCATGAAAGTTTGATTTAGGATCATAATAATTTCATATTAGAAATAAAATTTGTCAACTTTTTGGTGAATTGTCTATTGAGAATCTACTAGAGCAAGAAGTTGAAGTGATGGTGTCTAGAAAGGGTCAGAGCTTGGGGGCTGGCAATATTTTCCTCTGCCCCACTAGCTTGGTAACGAGGAATCCTGAGCTCATATGACCTGGCCTGGCCCGATCTGATACAGACAACTCAAAATAGTCTATCTTTGGGCATGTTGCCTAATTGTTGAGTACCTTAGGAAAACCATAAGTGACGATCTCTTACACAAAAATCATCCTTAAATACCTTATACTCGTTTGTTTAGGGTTTAGTGTACCCTATGTTACACCATGAAGCTTGGTTAGTAAATCCTTTTAGTGTTGAGTTTTATGTACCCTTTCACCCTTATCTTAGTTTGACTTAGTTAACCCTTTTAAGGGGTGGAGTGAGGGTAATGGTGTTAGTACCCTATTTGGTTTTGCAAATATTATTTCGAGGACGAAATCCCTTTTTAGGGGGATGGAATCCCAATTAAAAGCAAAATCAAATACCTTTGGAGTTAGAAATCCTATCTATGTGGACATATGTACATAATAACTTATGTGAACAAGAATTTACCAAACACATTATACTTGTAATTCAACTTTTTTGTTTATACACACATGAATATGTAGTAAGACATATAGAGATAGTTCATATGCTTGAACCTTCACATATTCTTGATGCACGTAATAATGTGTTACTCATTACTAATTGTGAATATACATAACGTTGACTATGCCACCCTAATGGTAAAATGTGTATGGATAATGCACCCTAAGGATGCTTTAACATGTAATGATCATGTTTACCTAAACCCTAATATGTAATCGTCTAGCTTTGCAACATATACATATATATATCCCTTAATGCCTTTCATGATACATTAGTGACATTAGGTGTCATAATCACATAATATACCTTAATGCATATAAACGGGTTATAGTCACAAAGTTATCAATATATGTAAGGTATATCACCTTGTTCTCTAATGAACACCTCATCATAATTCGATATATGAATATTTCATGGGTTACATTCTATTCACTAAAATGCATATAATGACTCAAACATGATAATGAATGATTGGATTCACATAAATATTCATAAATGCCTAATATGTATTAAAATATGTATAATTTATAATATGAAATGTAATGGATGAAAATGATTAAAGATGTCATTAATATGAGTATGAAAGATGATATGAAAATATGCAATATGAACATTATTGGGAATTATTATAGGCTTAATAACTTGTTGGATAATATTAACTTTTTCTACAAATTAATTTGTATAATTCTACATGATAGTTTTAAGAGAATAATGGAAAAATGAATTCATGTTATTAAGGTTTTTAACCTAATACTTTAATTAATGTTGAAATGGCTTAGTAAACCCTAATTGTGCTTAAAACCCTTGATGAGGGAAATACACATGATATAATATTGAGATGTAATTGTTTTGAATAAAATGTGGCACAAGTGATAGTATAATAAATATTATACCTCTTCATGATGGAGATTATGCCAATAAGGCAAAAATGTTAATTTGAGTTAGATAAAAGGTTATAGGTTTTATGGAAACCTTTGTAACACCTGTCTTTATGTAGATTTTGTGTTGTACCCTAGATTAAGGGTTATAACCTAGTTGTTTAAGGTTGGGATGTTGCACACTCACCCTCTCTTTCCTCTTGTTGTGATTTCGGGGACGAAATACTCTTTAAGGGGTGGTGTGCTGTAACATACTAAATCTCAAGGTCTGTCCTGCAATGTACCCACTTTTGAGCTTTTCTTTGCATTCTAGTCCATTTGGACCTTTTTCATAAATTTCACCATCTTTTGAATTATGTTTGGCCTCCATGTGCAATTTGAGCTTTATGTATGGTGAAATCAATAATTACCCTCATTTATGATAATGAAGGGGTGTTTGCACAGATAACCCACACAATGAAATAATTGGGGTCTTAATATGCAAAATGTACACTTAAGAGAGCAAATAAGTAGATAATGTTAATTTGGAGCTTTTTGGATAAATATATTAGCAATAATGTGTATTTGAATTAATTATGAGTGTAATTAACCTAATTTCCTTCTCTCTGCTAAAAAATGATAATAATATATAAAAAATAGAATATAATGGTGGGTTTTTGTTCTTAAAGTTGATAATGGATGGATATCTCGAAATTCACTCATGTAATCCATTAAAAGAAGACTTTTCATATAACTCATTCATTTTAATATATTAATATACACTTTAATGAGCAATATATTTATTAAGGGCCAAATAATGAATAAAAAGAGAATCTAATTGCATAGCATTGTTCTAGACTTTAATATGAGCATGTGGTTAAAATTTGGTGGCTTTTGTAGTTGGTTTGACCCCTCAAATTGTTTTTACAAGTTTCTAATATGGTGTAGCCTTAGATATTAAATAGATTTCATTTATTAAGTCATGTAACACCATCGTTTTGCTTTAATTGATGTGTCACGCGCACCCCTTAGCCGGCGCACCATCAGACGGCCAGGATCCGATCATCATGGACCCATGCGCGATCGGACGATGCGGAGTTCGTCCCCTACCTCTGACAAGCTGAATAGATGCGGCGCCCCAGCTCCTCGAAGCCGTTCTCCCTCTCCTTTGTGCATTTTAGCACGATTCTTCTCCGTTTGAGTTCAACTCTTCAAGCCGTTTCCAACGAGCCAAAGATTTCCCTCTCTCATTCACCAGAGAAGAAACACCTATTAGGGCATTTTGGACTCTCTCCGCCTCTAGTTCACAGCAAGACCTAGGGCTCGTCTCCCGGTTGTATAAGGGGCCTTAGAGCATCCTCACTCCAACCATGTTGCTCCTCTTCCTCCAATTCCTTCATACATAGCCCGAGGTACATAGACCTGGCCGCTCTTCTTCTCCGACAACCTCGACCCGCTGCTCGCAACTTCGGCCTCTTCGTTCAAATTAGGCACACGGTGAGTTTCTTTGACTTTTGTTCTTCATTTCCTTTGCACCTCCTAGCCTCTCGATGCCCCTGAATGCCGGGTCCTGTAAGCTCGCCGTCGAGCCCCACCGCCGCCTGCTAGTTTGCGTTCTTGTGGTCCTCCACCCGTACGGAGGGGAGGTTTCCACTCACTTTTCCTCTGCGAACTCGATGGAGTGCCAAACTTCGACCGTTCTTCTCATTTTGAAGCTTTTTGTTTGGTTTTTATTTCCCCTATTTCCGGCCACAGATGGAGTGTCGTGCGAGCTCCTTTTTGCATCACCGCCTTCGACCAGGGTCGCTGGTCTCATCTCGGCACGAGGAGAGTGTCCAGCACATCTGTTCCTCAAGCAGCAGCTGAAATCCACGCACAAGGCAAGGTCGAGAGAGACTTGAGGTGCTGCTCTCGCCATGGCTAGCGAACGAAGAACATAGGTAAGGGAATGACCCTTGTATCCCTGTGCCTTTGCTTCAGTGATTAGCACTACAGGGGCAGTAGAGTAATTTCAGGTTCTATTTGGTTTTCTCGCCAAAGGTTTTTGCGAGGTTCAAATGACTATACTGCCCTCATCAATTTGATTGATTTGATTTGATGAGCAAGGGTGTTTTAGTCATTTCATCTACTATTTACATCGAATTTCATTTTGATTTAAATAACTGTCACGCTATGGTTTTCTTGCATTCTGATTGGTCGATTTTGCTTAATGCATAGTAAATCGATCCATGATAAAAAAATGCAAATAATAGTCAATGGAAAGGATTTTTCGAGTAGAATACAATTTTGTGGTTTTTGAAGCCTGATTATAAATGATTTTTCGAAGTTTTCTTAAGATACTCTTTTGATGATTTAAATGTTCTAAAATACATTATTAATTCATTTTAAGTCTAATTTGTAAAATAAAATATGTTTTCCTAATCACTAAAGTCTAAGGAATGTCTTGGTCTAAGTTTTGGGTCTCAAATCTAAGATTTTCCTAAAAAGTTTTAAAAATGGGATTTTCTTTATATCTTTATGCTTAACACATCCTAATACATGATAATGTTTACAACTAGGGAAATATGGGATTGGATACAATTAGATTGGTGAATGTGATGGTAATTAATTAAAATAGGTATGTGACACCTATTATGTATGTGACCCCTATGTATGTGGACCCTATTCATATATGTGATCTCTATGGATGAATGTGAATGATTATTGTGCAAAAAATCCTAATATCTTAGTTGGGCCTTTTCCAACCCCACAATCATTATTGTGCTAGCCTTGTTATTCTCCTAAATGCATTTTTGGCTCTTTTACTTCTTTGATGAATCAATTGCATTTGTGGCTCACTTATGTGAAATATTTAATCTTGTTATGGCCAATGTTGGCCCCTCCATTAATTTATTTCTTGGGTTTTATTCCCAATGCTATGTTGAAATCTTGTTATACTTCTCAATACTGCCAAGTGACTATTAAGCATGATGTATTTTAGGCCAAATGACAATGTAGTGTACATGTGTACAAACCACCCATAGGGCACTGAGGTTTTTGTTGGTATGTATGCCCATAGAGCAAGTCATGTGATGATTGTAATGGGATACTTTGTAAATGATTTGAATAAATAATAAAGGCAATTTCCAATCTATATGTTTAAATTGTTTCTGAGATGATGGTGTAACATGATAGATCTCTAAAGATTTTTTTACTCAATGACATATGCTTCTGGGTTGAGGACCTAAACGATGAGATCATACATATGTTAAGAGTATACATTCTTGTTTAGTCCCTAGTCGGTTGTTATTGTGGAAATAACCATAGACATCAATAACACTGAAGACTAGATTGTGTGTTGGTTGATGACAGAATCTCATTAGTCATAATATAGTGATATCAAACCAAGCATGTGATGGAGTGGACTTTTGGAGTCCTTGATCATCCAATTACATAGGTGAAATCATAAGGTTGAATAATATTGAGAATTCCAAGCTTTTGATAAAGTAAGTGTGTTGAGGCGAGGTTGATGTCATGATTAAGACCTATCTTTGTATGCCTTTTTGATGAATTTAATTGAATGGTCTAATAATTGATTTTTGACACCAAATTCATGTACAAGGTACCATGAGTAGTGAGGAAGCTATGGTCATATTTTGGTGGCAATTGGAGACTCGTAGAAGAAGTTATTTAGGTTTGGAAATAATGAAATAATGTGTATATTGGTGTTTTTGATTGCAAAGTTTGGATTTTTTTAGCCTAAGCTTCTGATTTACTGGAAATGTCACGCGCCCCAGATTTGATGTAATACATATCCAAATTTTCTCGGGAGTCATCCCAGCCACACACAAGAAGCAGACGGTGGTGGTAGTGTGTTGTACCACGTTGTTAAGGCATGTTCATGGGTGACAACCACGATGGTGTAGTGCTCCCTGATCGTGGGTGAGGAGTAGTTGTGAGGGGCTAGACGGGTGAGTCAAAGCAAGGGGATCACTCTGACCCTTCCTTTGGGGAAGACAGACCAGACCCCATATCTACTCCCCACCATGGCTTAACCTGCTATCAGGGGGATGAAGCTGGTTGTGTGATGGGTGTCTACCATACCGATAGCAAGGAAGCATAGAGTAGAGACTGCACTGTCTCACTGATCTGGAGAAGGAGATCCGTACTGCCCTGTAGCCCTCGACAGTGACGGAATATCGGTTGCAGTCCACCGTGGTGCAGTGACGCCCCACACGAGAACACATGAGACCGTCTGATCAAGTTCCTGTTCACACGATGCGAGGAATAGCGTAGGCTTGCGGTGGGCGCATGCTCTTCAGGCGAGAGGTTGAGATCGCGCAGACCATGGAGAAGAACCTCACCGTAGTGGCGGCGATTAGGCAGAGGCAGCGGAGGTCTCGTGCACTGGATCACTGGCGGGCACGAGGTCACGAGGACGAGGTTGACGGACAACCGCACAACGGCGCCAAGAGACGAACGTCGGCGTCGACGGCTGGACTCTCGCGTGGGAGAGGAGCTTTACGGCGGCGCCCTGTGGAGGAGGGGATCTGCAACCAAACCCTAGGATGCGAGCTGCTGTGGGAGCTGCTGGAGGTCATGGACGGAGCTGCTGGAGGCCATAGGGATTGGCGAGGAGCATCTTGGGGAGCTTGCAAACTCGCCGGAGCCAGCCCAGTGGCGGCGCGGGTGACTCGCAAAGAACAGAGTCCCGCTGTGGACTCTGGTTGAGGAGCTCGCGATCGAGAGGAAAGAAGGCCAACCGGGTCCAGTGATGAACCGGCCGGCTCGGTGTCAACTTTGAAACCCTAATGGCCACGTGGCGTGACGGGATTCGTCTAAAAAGGTAAAATACTCAGTTTTTTTCAATAATTCATAGAAATTGCCTCGATTATCAGAAAATGACATATAATATACCAAAATGTTCAGAAAAATGCATAGAACAATGTAAAACTATAATATCAGACTTTTGATGCATTAATATCAGTGATATCTTATTAGTGGTGAAATGCTCCTATAATGGATAATAAATATCAGATGATGTTCTAAAATTATGGAAAAATGTCAGTGAATCCATAATAATGTTTATAATGCACTTGATGTGTGTAATCATGATGTTGATGTACGAAATCATGTAATTTGCTTAGAATGGCTATCTAGGGCTAATAACCCTAAATAAAATGTGGAAAATACATACATGCTCATAAAATCCTGGAAATCACAGAGTAAGCTCATATCAGTAATTGGAAGATAATATGTAGATATGAAATCATAATGATGAACAAAATCCATGTTATATGAAGAGAATCCTTAATAGATGTGATGAAACTCTAATTTGATTAATACACTTAACTTAGGGTTGATATGTATAAATAATGATATGGAACCTGATATTCAGATTATGTATCCTAATCTGGAACATAACATCAGTAACATAAATCCCACATAAGGATGAAGATATAAGACAAGTAATGATGAGAATATCATAATGAGATAAGTTAAACCCTAATGGACATAACTAGGGTTAAGATGAGATGTAAGACGATGAGAACCTGATGGTGATATATGATCTTATCTTAATCAGGGTTGACCAAGATATAGATGACATGAGGAATATGTGATTAGGATATCTCTTTGGAAGGTACGCTATTACCTCTTACTTGGTTTATTATACAATATGCTTGTGTTATATGAGTAGTAAAATACTTGGCATATGGTATTGATTGAAATGATTATTCTTGTATGCTATGTTGCTTGATTCTCCATACTTATTGCTATGAACACATCAAACATAAAATATCAGTTCCATTATATGAAAGCACTAATTCTCTTTGGTAGCATAGTGCTTGAAAGTGATCATTCTCTTTGGTAGCAGATCACATTGTACAATGATCTAACTCTTTGGTAGTAGATCATAAGGCCTTACATCTCATTCTCTTTGGTAGCAGAGATGATGCATTATTCCCTCAGGTGGCAAATGCATGGATATATAATGGAAAATGTGCTTAAAATATGTGTTCTCTTTTGTTAATGAATATCTTTGTGCAAATATACGCTTTTCTTATATTCTTCTGTTAATGCCAAGTATATTAGTTTTATCTTATTGCCAAGATATGATGAGAGGTAAATAAAAGACACGTAGGCGTACTCAGTACAATATTCATGAAATATTGTGCTGACGTGTACCGCATGTAATCTTTGTTTAGGTTGTGGTTATGCTCTTGAAGATCCAGGATAGTTGAGAGTTGTGTGGCGAGCTGATGTACAGGTGGACCTGTTGTCTTAAGATCCTGTTGTTTTAGTTGTAGCTCATGTATATGTATAGCTTGCTGTTCAATATGTAATATCAAATGTTGTAACAATTCATTTTGTAATTATATGTTGAATGGTGAACATGTGTGTATGGTTTTATTATTGTTCATGTACATGTGCTACTGATTGTTTCCTTTTGACTTCCTCTGATTTTCTTCTTCTTAGCCTCGTGTGGGATGTTTAAATTGGGATTCTCGCTGAGGTGAGGGTTTCAATTTGGACGTCACACATCAGATTAAGTTTTAGAAAATCCGGGGACGTCACAGGTGGTATCAGAGCATGAACAATAGCAAAGCCTGACATTTGCTCATTAGGCAACTCAAACTAAAGAAAACCTTGAACTTAATAATCTTTAGGGTTAGATTAGTCGTCTTTTAGAGACTAGATCTGACCTAGCCTCTAGGTTAGCACCTAGATGTCCGAGAACTAAGTCTAGACTGGTGCTTGTTGAGTAGCAAGTCCTTAGATGTCGTTCTTTCCTTGTAGTGCAGCGGTATGGGACGTTGCACTATTTGGAAATGGCGTGCATAAAAGGAAGAGAAACCCTAGACATATTGCGCACGTTGTCTAGAGTATCTACACTAGTCTACACCATGTTCTCACCCTTTTCACTAGCTTTCATGACACTGTACTCTCTACTATGTGTGGGACACTCGTTTCTGGTTTTGGTTTTTGATTCCAAACGGATCGAACCTTGATAGTTTTCTCTGACGCTTGTTTTATCGGAGAAAAACTATATAATATTTTATTATGTATATGTATTACAAAAATGTGTCCCCACACATGTACGAGTAGGAGGTGGTCATGTAATCTAAGTGAGAGTGATGACATCAGTCTAGAAGAGAGTGTAGTTCTAGATTAGATGTCTAGAGCCTTGTCTGGGATATATGATAGATGGAATAGATGAAATGAGCTATGATGTACGTCTTATATAGAAGACTTAAGATGATTTATGTTTGTCTTTGAGGACTTAAGTTCAGTTTGAGGATTTGAAATAAGTTTTGATGATGCAAGTAACTAGGCTTTTATGAGATAAGATATGATAAGTTAAGACTAAGTTGTGAATCGGCATGAGCCTCAATCTCTTTTACAAAGAGAGGACCTCTAGTGTTAGGACCAGTTTCGGGGTTAGCTCCAGAGAGAGTGAGACCCATTGGGAGAAGGTTAGAGAATCTAAACTCCAAGATATGAGAAATATGTGATATGATATGTCCTAAACTAGACTACTCCTGAGTGATTGAGTTGAGTTGCTTAATGCATGATCCCTATAGTCTTGCTGAACCCTAGATGTCCTTGGGAAGACCAAACCCTAGAGATAGAGAGAGGCTGGTTATATATGTGCATGTATATGAGTGCCTACCATCTGGGTGAGGGAGAGAGAGCCCAAGACCCTGGAGGAGGTAGCTATGTTAGCTTCTGTGAAGCCTCATGCTCGGGTTGGTGGATTCCCACATAGGAATCTAGTGGTGTATATAAGAGAATTTTGGGTAAGATGTTCCATGATTAGAGACCTATGAAGAGTATGTCATAGCATGTTTTCGTTTTTGCTTATGTGGCTTGAGCCTGTAAGGCCATCCTTAGTGCCAATGAGGTAATCTGAGAACCCTAGACCGAGAGGAAAGATAAAGTATAAGTGCTTATGAGATACTCGAAGAGATGAGTGAGCTCAGAGAGATGGAGCATGGCACTACCCTCGTGGTATGGGTTAGATGAACCTCTTTTGGCCTAAGTAAAGTTTTGATATATGTTTGATAAGCCACTTATATAAGTTTGTTTAGCACAATCATGACATAATATATGTAAAAATGTGATCTAATCTCAAGATGTGATATATAGACATGATATAATGGAAACCTAGAAATGGTTTAATTAATATGAAAGCATAAATGGTTAACCATATACATGGATAATGAGGATAATGTGAAATTGTCGGTTAATCTTGTGATAAAATCACTAATAACTGTTGCAATTTATTATGAGCGATGAAATAAGATCATATGAATGAAACATGTTACATGAGGTGCTAATCTTAATGATTAATAGAGATGGAAAATATAGTTTGATAGCTAGCACAATATAACGATTATGACACCTTTATGTAAAAGGATAAAGTGAGTTAGTTATAGTTAACTCCTTCCTAAAAGGCATATGTTAATGCTGAACATTTTCTAACAATTAGCTCAATAAAGTGTTGATATAACGAGTTAGTTTTGTTAACTCCTTGAGAACATGTAATATGATGTGGGAACCCTAATGCATGGTAAAGATAAGGAAGCAAATCTAACATATGTGAGGTATGTAATGATATAACCTAAGTTTCTAAACCTTGAGTTCAACCTTGAATGAAGTGTTTGTGCACCAAGATGGTTGTAAAACCTCCTAATAGTGCTTTGGATACATGGTTTTAGGTAACCTTTGCGGATATGTTACACCTAAAATATTGCCTACATGTGGATGAGATCAGGATAAGGTTTTCCCTCGAAGTATGAGTATGGTTTACTTTCGAGGACAAAAGTTCTTTTAAGATGTATATGATGTGACAAAGTGGGTTTTCTGGCTTAATTCCGAGGACGAAATATCTTTTAAGGTGTGTAGGATGTGATGGAGTGGACTTTTGGAGTCCTTGATCATCCAATTACATAGGTGAAATCATAAGGTTGAATAATATTGAGAATTCCAAGCTTTTGATAAAGTAAGTGTGTTGAGGCGAGGTTGATGTCATGATTAAGACCTATCTTTGTATGCCTTTTTGATGAATTTAATTGAATGGTCTAATAATTGATTTTTGACACCAAATTCATGTACAAGGTACCATGAGTAGTGAGGAAGCTATGGTCATATTTTGGTGGCAATTGGAGACTCGTAGAAGGAGTTATTTAGGTTTGGAAATAATGAAAGAATGTGTATATTGGTGTTTTTGATTGCAAAGTTTGGATTTTTTTAGCCTAAGCTTCTGATTTACTGGAAATGTCACGCGCCCCAGATTTGATGTAATACATATCCAACTTTTCTCGGGAGTCATCCCAGCCACACACAAGAAGCAGACGGTGGTGGTAGTGTGTTGTACCACGTTGTTAAGGCATGTTCATGGGTGACAACCACGATGGTGTAGTGCTCCCTGATCGTGGGTGAGGAGTAGTTGTGAGGGGCTAGACGGGTGAGTCAAAGCAAGGGGATCACTCTGACCCTTCCTTTGGGGAAGACAGACCAGACCCCATATGTACTCCCCACCATGGCTTAACCTGCTATCAGGGGGATGAAGCTGGTTGTGTGATGGGTGTCTACCATACCGATAGGAAGGAAGCATAGAGTAGAGACTGCACTGTCTCACTGATCTGGAGAAGGAGATCCGTACTGCCCTGTAGCCCTCGACAATGACGGAATATCGGTTGCAGTCCACCGTGGTGCAGTGACGCCCCACACGAGAACACATGAGACCGTCTGATCAAGTTCCTGTTCACACGATGCGAGGAATAGCGTAGGCTTGCGGTGGGCGCATGCTCTTCAGGCGAGAGGTTGAGATCGCGCAGACCATGGAGAAGAACCTCACCGTAGTGGCGGCGATTAGGCAGAGGCAGCGGAGGTCTCGTGCACTGGATCACTGGCGGGCACGAGGTCACGAGGACGAGGTTGACGGACAACCGCACAACGGCGCCAAGAGACGAACGTCGGCGTCGACGGCTGGACTCTCGCGTGGGAGAGGAGCTTTACGGCGGCGCCCTGTGGAGGAGGGGATCTGCAACCAAACCCTAGGATGCGAGCTGCTGTGGGAGCTGCTGGAGGTCATGGACGGAGCTGCTGGAGGCCATAGGGATTGGCGAGGAGCATCTTGGGGAGCTTGCAAACTCGCCGGAGCCAGCCCAGTGGCGGCGCGGGTGACTCGCAAAGAACAGAGTCCCGCTGTGGACTCTGGTTGAGGAGCTCGCGATCGAGAGGAAAGAAGGCCAACCGGGTCCAGTGATGAACCGGCCGGCTCGGTGTCAACTTTGAAACCCTAGTGGCCACGTGGCGTGACGGGATTCGTCTAAAAAGGTAAAATACTCAGTTTTTTTCAATAATTCATAGAAATTGCCTCGATTATCAGAAAATGACATATAATATACCAAAATGTTCAGAAAAATGCGTAGAACAATGTAAAACTATAATATCAGACTTTTGATGCATTAATATCAGTGATATCTTATTAGTGGTGAAATGCTCTTATAATGGATAATAAATATCAGATGATGTTCTAAAATTATGGAAAAATGTCAGTGAATCCATAATAATGTTTATAATGCACTTGATGTCTGTAATCATGATGTTGATGTACGAAATCATGTAATTTGCTTAGAATGGCTATCTAGGGCTAATAACCCTAAATAAAATGTGGAAAATACATACATGCTCATAAAATCCTGGAAATCACAGAGTAAGCTCATATCAGTAATTGGAAGATAATATGTAGATATGAGATCATAATGATGAACAAAATCCATGTTATATGAAGAGAATCCTTAATAGATGTGATGAAACTCTAATTTGATTAATACACTTAACTTAGGGTTGATATGTATAAATAATGATATGGAACCTGATATTCAGATTATGTATCCTAATCTGGAACATAACATCAGTAACATAAATCCCACATAAGGATGAAGATATAAGACAAGTAATGATGAGAATATCATAATGAGATAAGTTAAACCCTAATGGACATAACTAGGGTTAAGATGAGATGTAAGACGATGAGAACCTGATGGTGATATATGATATTATCTTAATCAGGGTTGACCAAGATATAAATGACATGAGGAATATGTGATTAGGATATCTCTTTGGAAGGTACGCTATTACCTCTTACTTGGTTTATTATACAATATGCTTGTGTTATATGAGTAGTAAAATACTTGGCATATGGTATTGATTGAAATGATTATTCTTGTATGCTATGTTGCTTGATTCTCCATACTTATTGCTATGAACACATCAAACATAAAATATCAGTTCCATTATATGAAAGCACTAATTCTCTTTGGTAGCATAGTGCTTGAAAGTGATCATTCTCTTTGGTAGCAGATCACATTGTACAATGATCTAACTCTTTGGTAGTAGATCATAAGGCCTTACATCTCATTCTCTTTGGTAGCAGAGATGATGCATTATTCCCTCAGGTGGCAAATGCATGGATATATAATGGAAAATGTGCTTAAAATATGTGTTCTCTTTTGTTAATGAATATCTTTGTGCAAATATACGCTTTTCTTATATTCTTCTGTTACTGCCAAGTATATTAGTTTTATCTTATTGCCAAGATATGATGAGAGGTAAATAAAAGACACGTAGGCGTACTCAGTACAATATTCATGAAATATTGTGCTGACGTGTACCGCATGTAATCTTTGTTTAGGTTGTGGTTATGCTCTTGAAGATCCAGGATAGTTGAGAGTTGTGTGGCGAGCTGATGTACAGGTGGACCTGTTGTCTTAAGATCCTGTTGTTTTAGTTGTAGCTCATGTATATGTATAGCTTGCTGTTCAATATGTAATATCAAATGTTGTAACAATTCATTTTGTAATTATATGTTGAATGGTGAACATGTGTGTATGGTTTTATTATTGTTCATGTACATGTGCTACTGATTGTTTCCTTTTGACTTCCTCTGATTTTCTTCTTCTTAGCCTCGTGTGGGATGTTTAAATTGGGATTCTCACTGAGGTGAGGGTTTCAATTTGGACGTCACACATCAGATTAAGTTTTAGAAAATCCGGGGACGTCACAAAGCACATAGGTACTTGTTAGAGAACAAGGTACCGGACAGACCCACCGTGAGAGTGACAGATGGAACCATGACTTGGTAGTCACAGTCAGCTCTCACAGTGATGGTGGTGAGTGTGATTCTTAGACCTGAAATCACTACACTCAACACATGTCGTTGGATACACTTTGACATCATCAAACACACTCCTGAAACATGGGTTGTTATAAAGGTGATGATTGGGTGGCTTTGACACATGGGGCTTTTGAGGGGTGAGTGATAGATATGGGATTTGTCCCTCCTGAGGGAGTTTGATATCATTGGCCACTTGATGAGTAGGATTGAGAAAGGCATGCACATGCACATGTGAATCAATATGTGATATTGATGTCATACACATCTCACTCGGTCTAGTCTGAGATCAAGGAAATGAATGAATATTGACAGGATGACTGTTCCATGCCTCGAGTTCATTCTGGATATCAGGGACAAAGGAATTATACATTCTCTGTAACACCATTCACGGATTGTAGGGATAAAAGTTGTTCTCCAACTTTCTATTTCACTTGGGTAGCAATGATGTGTGACTAGACACCGCTCTTTGCTTGTGAAGTGATAAGTGTTATGGACTTTCACTGCCAACGTGAAATAGACCTACAGGGTCACACACACATGATCTAACCTGGAAGAGGACTTTTGTCCACAAGCGACGTTTAGATTGATTACTAAAGGAGTTTAGTAGTTCAATTAAACACTCAATTAATAGATATCTCAATATCATATGGTTCAAGGTGTTGGACGCATTTATTGGAGTATCGGATTGGTTGAAATCGCCTTTGACTGATTCTGCACAACCTGCACTCCCAACCGATCAGCTCATGTGATGAACCGGTCGGCTGAGGCTGCTGAACCGGTCAGCTCAAACGTTGAACCGATCGGCTCATTCACAGAGTGAAATGATCGGTTCAAGTGTTGAACCGATCGGCTCAACTGGTGCAACCGAGCAGTTGGGAAAGTCAGGTCGGAAAGAATTTTCCTATCATTTAGAATTTCCCAATTCGATTGGGAATAACATTGGTATTCGATACCAATTGGGAACGAAACAAGGAAAGTCTTTTTGAGCCGGATCAGGACTCTGAACCGATCGATTCAGGGCACCAACCGATTGGTTGGAGTGCCCCAAACGATTGGCTCAGGTCCAAACGATCGGCTCAAGGGCCGAACTGATCGGTTCACCTGTGAACCGATCGTTTCAGGTGGCGAACCAATTGCTTTTTGTGGAAATTCTCGAACCCTTCTACTCCTACTTTTAGTCCCGTATTGTCGGGGACAGAGAACCATGTCCCATGACCCGCCTATATATATAGGGGTTTTGGGGGCTTCTCAGAGTACAACTCAGTGCAAGTTGATTGCTCTACAAAGTTGTCGTTCTCTCTGGTTTTGGTAACTGAGAGAGAGCCCGAGCAAGTGCTTCCCGCAAAGGGAGGTGCAGCAAGGGAAGGACAACTGCAGTTGCAATTGACAGCAGGAGAGTGTGTTGGCGACTAGTACGTCAACAGGAGGGTGTGACTCCTTCCAATTCCTTGTGGGACAAGGAGTGTGGAGTTCCAGGTGGTCCGTGTGGACTACTTCAGAGGCGGGAGGTCACTGCCGCTCAGGAGGACAACTGTCATCCGACAGTCCGGTAGGAGGAGGAGTCGTCAGTCCTGGTGCGACCAAGAGCTGCACAGACACCGTCTAAGACCAGATGTGAAGACCGCGCAAGGCGTGAGGTATTGTCGTCGAGCAAGCCTCGGGAAAAGGTATGTTTCACAAACCATCTTTCCTATTATATAGACGTTGACGCGATTCCTTTTGTTCTGGGTTTGGGGAGAAATTTTTTTGTTTCCGATGCTTCTCTGCCTCCTCTAAAACCCAACAGTGGTATCAGAGCCACGTCAACTGCTCTATATTTTAGGATTATCGATATGATCGATTTTTGGTTTGTCTCCTTTATTTATTGCATGCGATGCGAATAATATCGGATTTATACATGTCCAATCCACAAATCCCAAATATACATATATGATATGTAATATTAATGCACTCGATATGCGTCGCCCTTAAACGAGTTTTGTGGTAGATGTGTAGCATGATTATGGCCTATAAACCCCTATATATGTGTGTGGTTGTTTGTGTGGTTGCTTGCATCTCGGTCTGCGCACTGATTCCCTTTCTCCTATTCCTGATGTAACTCGAAATAATTCGAATTCTTTTCCTACCTTTGCTCCCCCCGAATGTAACTCGGGGTTTCACAATTCAATTGTAAATAAGATAGATTTTATTTCTTGTTATGTCAAAGAACGGCGGACGACCTGAAGATGATCGGTTCAAGGAGTGAACTGATCAGTTGGTGATCCAGACGGCTGGTTCGAGGAACGAGACAAGTGGGTGGCAACCTGAGGAGATGCACGATGATCGGTGAACTGATCGGATGGAGGCGCCAGTCGATCGGCTGGTGGCACCCGAACAACCTACCTGATGGTGAGCCGATCGGTCATGGAGATGAGCTGATCAAACCCAGAAAGGCATGCACATATTTCATCTTGTAAAGGTTGCATGTGATGTAGACCTAGATGACCGTGGTTCCTCTTGGCTCGAGGAATCACAATAGGATGGCCATAATCATTGCTTTTTATCGTTTTGCATGTTTTTTGTGGGATATAGCATGTATATGATACTTACTATATATTGTGGTGATTGGATATGTATATGTATATAAAAGCAAATCCCTCATTAAAATATTAAGTCTTATATGCCTTCCATTAGCGACACACATGGCAAACTTGATCGATCAAGCGTAGGTTACGCCAAAGCATGGTGCGATGTCTATCTTGTGGAACTGTGAAGGGTCGACATGTAGGTTCTGCCAAAGCAGGGTGCATGTTTACCGTGTTGGCTTTTGGGTTAGACTTAACTGGTGATTCTTAGAGCGTCTAAGCCCAGAGGCACGGAATGTTCATGGCAAGGTGTTGTGCATGTTCATTCATCAAGAGTTGCATATGATTCAATTGGCAAGAGTTGCCTACCCGGAAGATCTGAGTTGTGGGTGACAGCCAAAGCTGGTCCATGGCTTAGAGGATTCCATGATCTTGACCCACTAGAAGATTGTACGCTGCAATCTTCCGAATTGATGGTGAGGGCTATCAATTTGAGTCAAAATAGTGGGGGCGGTAATTAATTAAAGGCCTAATTAACTATCGTCAAATTTTATTCAAATCAAATCAAAAAGGTTTTGACAAATGCAATTTTTCTCTTGTAGAATGGCGAAAGAATCATCTTTTAAAATGAGCAAATTAATTGAGAATAAATTCCATAATTGGTTGAGGACTGTGAGAAATGTTATGCACAATCCAGATATACCAGGAGCCTTAGAATCCACTCTATGTACGCTTAATGCGTTGGTGAAGAAGAAAGAAGGTAAGGGAGAGAAGTGTTCTCTCGCCAAACCAATTTCTTCTACATGGAGAGGATGGAAGGAACAATGGAAGAAGAAGTCAGAGATAGAGATCTCTACTTCTGGTGTATATGTGATAGAGATTAACTTTACTACTTCTTCATCACGGGTACTTGATACCGGATACGGATCTCACATTTGTTCAAATGTGAAGGATCTTAAGAGAAGTAGGCCTTTAGGGAAAGGCGAGGTTGAACTACGTGTTGCTAATGGGGCAAGATTTGCCGCCAGTGCCGTAGGAACCTATGAGTTAAATCTACCTAGTGGGCTAATAATAGATTTGAAGAACTTCTATTATGTACCTGCCATAAATAGGAATATCATTTTCGTCTCTTGTTTGGACAAAGATGGATTTGAATTTCTTATTAAGAATGGAAAGTGTTCCATTTCTAAAGATGGGATCTTTTATGGCAGTGCCCCTATGTCTTATGGTCTATACTTGATAGACTTGGAGACAAGTGTATACAACGTAAACACCAAAAAGCAAAAACTCAACGAATCAAACAAAACATATCTCTGGCATTGTCGTCTAGGGCACATAAATGAGAAGCGCATTTCTAGACTCCATAAAGATGGTTATCTAGACTCTTTTGATTATGAATCAATGGAGACATGTGAATCTTGTTTGTTGGGCAAGATTACCAAGACTTCCTTTTCAGGTAAAGGTGAGAGAGCTAGTGATCTATTAGGACTCATACATACTGATGTATGTGGGCCTTTTAGAACTAATGCCAGAGGTGGGTATCAGTACTTCATTACCTTTACTGATGACTTCAGTAGGTATGGCTATGTGTACCTGATGAAACATAAGTCAGAAACCCTTGTAAGGTTCAAGGATTTCATGAATGAAGTACATAACCAGCTTGGTAAAAGTATTAAGGCACTTCGTTCTGATCGAGGTGGACAATACTTGAGCCAGGAGTTTGAGGACCTTCTGAAAGCCCGTGGTATTGTATCACAGTGGACTCTGCCTGGAACACCACAGCATAATGGTGTGTCTGAAGGAAGGAATCACACATTATTAGATATGGTGCGATCAATGATGAGTTTTGCTGATCTTCCAATTTCTTTGTGGGGTTATGCTCTTGAAACCGCCATGTTTACACTTAATCGTGTACCATCTAAATCGGTTCAAAAGACACCATATGAGATATGGACTGGGAAGCATCCCAATTTGTCTTTTATGAAGATTTGGGGTTATGGGGCTTACATCAAGAAAATGTTTCCTGATAAGCTTAGGCCCAAATATGATAAATGTTATTTTGTTGGATATCCCAAGGAGACCAAGGGATATTATCTATACCACCCTACTGACAACAAAGTGTTTGTTGCCAGGGATGCTGTGTTCCTAGAGAAGGAATTTATTTCCAAAGGAAACATTTGGAGGAATATAGAGCTTGAAGAGGTTCAAGCCCAACAAGAAAACATTGAACCGGTAGATGTACTAGAGGAAATTGCAGATTCACAAGGTGTTGTGGAATCTCAGTCTCCTTAGGTAACACAAGGACCTCGTAGATCTAGTAGGACTCACCTTGAACCTGAGAGGTTTGGATACCTTGTAACTCAGGAAGGTGGAGAGTTAATCATAGATGATGATCCAACTACCTACGTAGAGGCTATGGAGGGACCAGATTCTGAGAAATTGCTTGAAGCCATGAGATCCGAGATGGAATCCATGTACTCCAACAAAGTATGGACTTTGGTGGAACCACCCGAAGGGGTAAAACCCATAGGGTGCAAGTGGGTCTTCAAGAAAAAGACCGACATGGATGGAAATGTGCAAACTTATAAAGGAAGATTGGTTGCGAAGGGATTTCGACAAGTTCAAGGTGTTGACTATGACAAAACCTTTTCTCCAGTTGCCATGATTAAGTCCATCAGGATCATGCTTGCTATTGCAGCTTATTATGACTATGAGATTTGGCAGATGGATGTTAAAACTGCATTCCTTAATGGGAATATACATGGGGAGTGTACATGACATAGCCTGAAGGTTTTGTAGATCCAAAGAATGCCAATAAAGTCTGTAAGTTGCAAAGGTCAATCTATGGATTGAAGCAAGCGTCTCGGAGTTGGAATCTTCGATTTGATGAAGAAGTCAAAGTGTTTGGCTTTATTCAAAATGAAGATGAACCTTGTGTGTACAAGAAGGTTAGTGGGATCTCGACCACATTCCTCATATTGTATGTGGATGACATACTTTTGATGGGGAATGATGTCTTAGCCTTAGAGAAGGTAAAGACTTGGCTTGGGAAAACTTTCTCAATGAAGGACTTAGGAGAAGCATCCTATATTCTAGGAATTAAGATTTATAGAGATAGATCTAGAGGGCTTCTCAGACTAAGTCAGAGCACATACATTGACAAGGTGCTGAAGCGGTTCAGCATGGAGAACTCAAAGAGAGGCAACATCCCCATGCTACATGGAGTCACCGTCTCTAGAGCTCAATGTCCCCAATCTCGTGAAGAGAGGGAGCGGATGAATGGGATCCCATATGCATCAGCCATCAGATCCATCATGTACGCTATGTTGTGCACATGCCCAGATGTCTCGTATGCTCTAAGCATGATGAGCAGGTACCAGTCAGATCCCGTGGATGCTCACTGGACAGCCGTAAAGAACATCCTCAAGTACTTGCGAAGGACTAAGGATCAGTTTCTTGTTTACGGCGGCGAGGAAGAGCTGGTTGTAAAGGGTTACACCGATGCAAGCTTCCAAACCGATAAAGATGATTACAGATCACAGTCAGGATTTGTGTTTTGCCTTAATAATGGAGCTGTGAGCCGGAAGAGTTCCAAGCAAGAAACAATTGCCGATTCTACTACAGAGGCCGAGTATATTGTTGCTTCGCATGCAGCAAAGGAGGTTGTGTGGATCAGGAAGTTCATTTCTGAACTTGGTGTAGTTCCCAATAGCTGTGATGCAATTGAGCTTTATTGTGACAATAATGGAGCTATTGCACAAGCTAAGGAGCCTAAATCACATCAGCGGTCCAAGCACATACTGTGGCGCTTCCATATCATACGAGAAATCAAACAGTGAGGAGATGTGAAGATTTGCAAAGTACCAACTGAAGACAACATAGCTGATCCACTGACTAAGGCCCTTTCTCAGCAGAAGCATGATGGTCATGCAAGGTCACAAGGACTGTGTTTCCTTGGTGACTGGCTCTAAGTGCAAGTGGGAGTCTGTTGGTATGTATGCCCATAGAGCAAGTCATGTGATGATTGTAATGGGATACTTTGTAAATGATTTGAATAAATAATAAAGGCAATTACCAATCTATATGTTTAAACTATTTCTGAGATGATGGTGTAACATGATAGATGTCTAAAGATTGTTTTACTCAATGATGTATGCTTTTGGGTTGAGGACCTAAATGATGAGATCATACGGATGTTAAGAGTATACATTCTTGTTTAGTCCCTAGTCAGTTGTTATTGTGGAAATAACCATAGACATCAATAACACTGAAGACTAGATTGTGTGTTGGTTGATGACAGAATCTCATTAGTCATGATATAGTGATATCAAACCAAGCACATAGGTACTTGTTAGAGAACAAGGTACCGGACAGACCCACCGTGAGAGTGACACATGGAACCATGACTTGGTAGTCACAGTCAGCTTTCATAGTGATGGTGGTGAGTGTGATTCTTAGACCTGAAATCACTACACTCAACACATGTCGTTGGGTACACTTTGGCATCATCAAACGCACTCCTGAAACATGGGTTGTTATAAAGGTGATGATTGGGTGGCTTTGACACATGGGGCTTTTGAGGGGTGAGTGATAGATATGGGATTTGTCCCTCCTGAGGGAGTTTGATATCCTTGGCCACTTGATGAGTAGGATTGAGAAAGGCATGTGCATGCACATGTGAATCAATATGTGATATTGATGTCATACACATCTCACTCGGTCTACTCTGAGATCAAGGAAATGAATGAATATTGACAGGATGACTATTCCATGCCTCGAGTTCATTCTGGATATCAGTGACAAAGGAATTATACATTCACTGTAACACCATTCACAGATTGTAGGGATGAAAGTTGTTCTCCAACTTTCTATTTCACTTGGGTAGCAATGATGTGTGACTAGACACCGCTCTTTGCTTGTGAAGTCATAAGTGTTATGGACTTTCACTGCCAACGTGAAAAAGGACCTGCAGGGTCACACACATAGGATCTAACATGGAAGAGGAGTTTTTTCCACAATCAATGTTTAGATTGATTACTAAAGGAGTTTAGTAGTTCAATTAAATACTCAATTAATCGATAGCTCGATATCATATGGTTCAAGGTGTTGGACGTGTTGATTGGAGTATCGAATTTATTGAAATTGCCTTTGACTGATTCTGCACAACCTGCACTCCCAACCGATCAGCTCATGTGATGAACCTGTCGGCTGAGGCTGCTGAACTGGTCGGCTGAGGTTGCTGAACCGATTGGCTCATGCACAGAGTGAAACGATCAGTTCAAGTGTTGAACCGATCAGCTCAGCTGGTGCAACCGAGCAGTTGGGAAAGTCAGGTCGGCAAGAATTTTCCTTTTGTTTAGAATTGCCCAATTCGATACCAATTGGGAATGAAACAAGGAAAGTCTTTTTGAGCCGGATCAGGACCATGAACCGATCAGTTCGGGGCACCAACCGATCGGTTGGAGTGCCCCAAACGATCGGCTTTGGTCCAACCGATCGGTTCACCTGTGAACCGATCGTTTCAGGGGCGAACCAGTTGCTTTTTGTGGAAAATCTCAAACCCTTCTACTCCTTCTTTTAGTCCCATATTGCCGGGGACAGAGAACCCTGCCCATGACCTGCCTATATATAGGGGTTTTGGGGGCTTCTCAAAGTACAACTCGGTGCAAGTTGATTGCTCTGTAAAGTTGTCATTCTCTCTGGTTTTGGTAACCGAGAGAGAGCCCGACCAAGTGCTTCCCGCAAAGGGAGGTGCAACAAGGGAAGGACAACTGCAGTTGCAATTGACAGCAGGAGAGTGTGTTAGTGACTAGTACATCAACAGGAGGGTGTGACTCCTTCCACTTCCTTGTGGGACAAGGAGTGTGGAGTTCCAGGTGGTCCATGTGGACTACTTCAGAGGCGGGAGGTCACTGCCGCTCAGGAGGACAACTATCATCCGAAAGTTCGGTAGGAGGAGGAGTCGTCAGTCTCGGTGCGACCAGGAGCTGCACAGACACCGTCCAAGACCGGAGGTGAAGACCACGCAAGGCACGAGGTATTGTTGTCGAGCAAGCCTCGGGACAAGGTATGTTTCACAAACCATCTTTCCTATTATATAGACGTTGACGCGATTCCTTTTGTTCTGGGTTTGAGGAGAAAATTTTTTGTTTCTGCTACTTCTCTGCCTCCTCTAAAACCCAACAGTTGTAGTCGTCTTTCTGGGCATTGGGGTTTTAGTCCCCCTGCCATTTTATATATTAGGCACTGGGGTTTTAGTCTCCCTGCCACTTTATTTAGGCACTGGGGTTTTAGTCCCCCTGCCATTGGTGAGGTCTGGTAGGTGCCTCACCCTACATTGAGATGACTTTTTGTCTTAATATATTCATACTATGTGATTATTATTGTGGTGATTGTTTATGGAAGTTTTCTCTCTCTTATTCTTGTACTTGCCTCATTTCTTTTGTAATCTCTTATTGTAGGGAACCTTTTATATTGCAATGCTTTAATTGTCCTAGTTCTCTTATATAACACATACCTTTATCTTTCTCTTACTGGATGACCCCAACCATCCAGGTATATGATCAGAGTGCTCATGGAAGCTTGGTGAACCTAAGGCTAAGGATAGGACAAGAAGAAAAGGAACATATAGCTTGCATGATCATAGTTGCTTTTATATATTAAGTTGTTTTGTTTGGAGACAATATTGGGTTAGTCTAAGTCTTCCTCTACATAGATCCTTGTTCTTGTATAAAGATGTACCCCATTTGGGAAAATTTTATATAGTAAGCTTTATACATTTTGAATAAAGTCAAGTTTTAATTTCATCCGCTGCCACACATTTGATGTATTTGTTTATCATGTTTAATAGTAGAGACTTGGTCTTTACATCTTGGGTTCTATCTTCATTTGGTTTTGGCTGCAAAATCGTTCTTGGGACCGAATGGCTCCAAACGGTCTTGAGAGCAAACAATCTTGGGACCAAATGGCTCCAAACGGTCTTGGAACCGAATGGCTCCAAATGGTCTTTGGACCGAATGGCTCCAAACGGTCTTGGGACCGAATGGCTCCAAACGGTCTCGATTGTTGAAATGGTCTTCATCCTAAACGGTTTAGAGTATCGAATCGGTCCTAGTTCCAAATGGTCTTGAAACTGTATGGAATCAAATGGTCTCAGGATCGTTTAGGCTCATGCAGTCTTGAAACCGAGTTGGCTTAAATGGTCTTGAGATCGTGTCGGTGAATATTTGAAACCGAGAGGTCCGAACTGTCAGGGTAGACTGTTTGGTCATGATCACAAGTGGGAGGTTCTTCAGTGAATTCCATGTGATGATAGAACTTGATTTAGACTTGCATCAAATCAATATAATTTTGATCAAAAATCATAATAATTAGATTTATTTAGAGAACTTGCAATTTGTGAGATTTAAGAGATAAATTTAAAGTATTAAGTCAAATTGATTATAAAAAGGGTGACTAAGAATCAGGATGAATATGAATTCATCAAACACCCCAAACTTAAACATTTCTCATCCTCGAGTAACACAAAATATGAAACAGTCACCAAGTGAATACTTTCGATCATGTGACCACTTCCTCTTCATATCACAATTATTTCTTTTCCACTCATTATTACTAAGCATCTCAACATCCTGAGACCACATAACACATCTTACAATATCTTCGTTCCTGAGTTCTCTTTCCAACCTCACTTCCTCCTTACTCTTTCCAGCAACAAGCATGTCAAAGTGTTTTGTAAGAGTCCAGAGATACCCGTAGAATCAATAAGTGTGCATCTGATCTGACACTGGTGTAATTCAGGATGGTGGATGCATTCATTGTGCCATTAGGTAGAAAAGGGACTGAAGGGTGGTATGGAAGGAAGAAGTAAATCTCTCCTCTTGACTCAAGATTTTTATTATTTTTGCAATTTCATTTATTGCTTATTTTTTGTGCGAATGTCTCCTCTATTCGACTCGAGATTGCATTTCTTTTTGTGTGCGCTTGGGCATCTTTTATATGCAAATCTCTCCTTTATTCGACTCGAGATTGCATTTTTGGTGGTACACCCCTATTAATTTTTGAGGGGTATGGAAGAAGAGGATATAGAGGGGAGCGACGTGCCACCCCAAACTTAGGCTTTGGCACTATTTTGGATATTTTTGTTTCTTTCTGATGGATGGAGGGATACAAATATGATAGAATAAGTGTAGAAGAGAGTTCATATCAGAATGCGACTTGGTTTACAATTCAGTTCACTAGGTTGTTCTCTTTATCATACTCTACTCAAATAATGACTTGATGAGGATCCGGTGGGGATTCCATGTTGTTGTTCCACTAGTCAGTTAGGAACCACGATGTGTTTGATCCCTATTAGTTTGACAGACACTTGCGACTGGTGCATTCCAGGAGATGGTTGGTTCAGGGGGCTCATTAGTTTCTAAAGAGTTACCAGATTGTGTGGTCCCTATGTTGGGAGGTGAGTCCTCCACAATTGGTGGCGTTTCATTCATTTCTAGAAGCACTGGTGTGTTATCAGTTTTCATTTCCTCAGGTTCTTTTTCTGGAGGAGCATCAGGTTTTGGATCAAGAAATTGTCGTTGTATTTGGGTGAATTCATTATCACAGTCGACAAAGTATGCTTCTTCTTCTTGAATGTGCTCCTTATGACTTTTAGGACTCTGAGTTGCGTAATATTCAAAATATTTATTACCCACTCGTAAAGTTAGAATTCCTTCTTCAACATCTACAAGGGCTCTCGCAGTTGATAGAAATGGCCTTCCAAATACAAGGGGGTATCTTGGATTTTCTGTAATGTCCATAACTACAAAATCACACGGGACATATAGATCCCCAACCCTTACATGTATATCTTTAATGATTCCAATGAGTTTGATTATTGAAGAGTTGGAAATTTCAATAGACATCCTTATGGGAAAGAAGTTTGTGAGGCCTAGTTTGTTGCATAAACTTAGAGAAATGATAGAGATGTTGGCCCCGAGATCAGCTAATCCTAGTCGGTTAACATCATCACTTATCGAGCAGTTAATTCTGAATGTTCCTAGGTATTTATGCTTGGGAGGCATCTTGTCCATAACTTAATATGATGATGTTTTTCCAAGTTTAATTGTTTGATGGTCTTCAGTTTTGTGCTTGAGACTAAGCAAGATCTTGAAGAACTTTGACCATTGAGTTTTCTCGGCCATGACATCTAAAAGTGGTATGTTGACATGTAATTTCTTTATAATTTCCTTAAACCTTTTGAATCTAGTAGTTGTCACTTTCTTGAGTTGTTCAACGTGCCTTGGATTATCTTCAGGTTGGCCAACAAAGACTCCATCATGTGGCTTTATGCTAGCCGCGAGTTGAGCTAGTTGAGACTCAATCACCTTCTACTGGGCTTGCTGGTTACCTATCATAGTTTGCTGAGTTTACAAAATCTTTTCAATGGATGATAGCTTATCATCAGAATAAATGGGAGGAAATTGATTAAGATTTTGGAACTGTGAATTGTTTTGATAATCATTGAAGTTATTATTCTGAAAGTTATTCCTGAAATTCCCTTGATCCTGTTGTTGATTTCTTGGACCAAATTGATGTGAGTTAATTACTCCAGAAGGATTTCTGTATGAAAAATCGGGGTGGTTTCTATCCAGATCTGGATTATAGTATCTTTGACCAGGGATTTTGTTTACAACATTCAAAATTTCCATCTGGTCATTTTCTCTTTGTCTACTATTATAAGCAACAAGGGATGAATCTATATGATCTTGCTTAGAAACTAAGAGTTTTAGGGTTTCAGTGATAGACTTGTACTCTTCAGTCATAGCCTCTTTCAAAACTCCTTTCCCTATAGATCTTCCCCAGTTTGATTGGTTTTCAGCTGCCAGGGTGACAATGTTCCATGCACTTTCATAACTTTAACGCATAAAATTTCCTCTTGATGAGGAATCTACAAATCTTTTAATATCGTCATCCACATCTCTATATAATATTTCAATGATTTGATTCTTTGGGATTCCATGGTTTGGACACTTGCATAGAAGATCTTTGTATCTTTCCCATGCTTTTGCAGGTGTTTCTCTAGAGACTTGGGTGAAGTTTGATATTCGTTCCCTAATTTCGTAGGTTAGAGAAGGAGGATAAAACATTTCTAAAAAAAACATTTTGCAATTGGTCCCAAGTAGTGATGGGTTCACATTGCAGGGAATTGTACCAAATTATTGCTTTGTTAGAAAGTGAATACTTAAAAAGTCAGAGTCTGATAGCATCATTGGAAACAACATTTTGTTTTATCATAGAACATAAATCAATGAACCTCAAAAGATATCCTTGGCAATCCTATCCTATTTTACCGTAGAATTGGTTGTTTTGTAGCATGGTAATCCAATGTGCTCGTATCTCAAAGTTAGGAGCATGGATAGGAGGAGGTTGTACTGGATGATGGAAGTCGACAGCTTTAGGGATTGAGAATTCCCTAAGATCTTTTTGCAATTTTGCTGCTTGAGCTGCTACTTGTGTTGCCTAAATTTGTTGTCGGACCTCAATTCTTAGCCTTTCTCTATTTTCTTCGAGGGCTTGAGCTACCCTTCGAGCTATCTCTTTTTCTTGGGCCATTTTTGCTTGATTCTCTCTATTCTGACGATGAAAGGTTCTATCAATCTCTAGATCAAAGCTAGTTGCGAGTCCAAGACTGCTCAGTTGGTGCATACATTGGCCCTTTTTAAAGTTCCTGGAAATAGAAAGATTTTGAAATTGAGATCCACAATTGAGTCAAATTCAAGTAGATGATTGATTGTTTTCAAAAGAAAAAGAAAAATCCTAGATTAGTCGTAAAAGAACTAGATTTGCCTAACTGATTCTGTTGTCCCCCGCAACAATGCCAAAATTTGATGTGGTATTTGAATGCACTAACAAATTCACTTGGGGTTGAGATCCCCGAGCTTTTACCAAAACCAATGTGCAATAATACCACCCGCAAGAAGACGAGTCTTATCGTAGTATAGTTGAGGATCGAACCCAAATGACAATGTTTTTAAGAATCTTTGTTAGTCTAGTCTAGTTCGAGTTAAGGCTAATATTTAAAATGATTGGTTGATTTGAGTTTGATTGAACTAATTGTAAGAAAGTAAAAACTGAATTAAAGTTGTATTTAGATCAATGGAATGGTATCACTGGGGTGGTCTCAGGTTTCACCACCACGACACATGCAAACACGTCCGAACATATAACATCTAGGCAAGCATCTAACTATCCAAATGGAACTGCTATGAGCCCTCCACGAGGATAGGCTCACGTAAGCGTCACCTTCCAGATCACTCACTTACGGCTCTGAAGATACAACATCCAACTAAGGCTGAGGGTCCCCCATGAGGGTAGTCCCACAGAAGCATCACCGTGGGCTAGATGGCTCGTCCCCTCATTGATAATACACTTATGACCTCAAGGAATCCCATCAGAAGATCTCGTCAAGGAGTCAACCATGTTAACTAACAAGCAAGTAAGTTATTTTTCTACAAACATTATCTTTTAACAATGAAATGGAAAGTTACATACATTGTCATAGAAAATGTAAAGACATGCATGCATGGGCAACAGGGCTAGTCCGTATACTCCAGCGAAAGGAAACTACTCACTCATGTTACAAGAAACAAGAAGAAGAGAGAGGGAAAATTCTTCCATGGGCATGGTGCAGAAGGTGGTCGCAGCTCGATGAAGATGTTGTGGTCTTCTACATCGTGTCGGGGCATAACTTGGACGAGGAGGAGGAACCACCAAGACGAACCAGGTAGATCTTCTTCTCCACGTTTGTTCTCAATTGGAATCCTTGCTTGCAGTAGGAGGAGCAGGTGAAGTGGTAATAGTGCAGATATAGAGGATGAAGTGAAATGGAATGGATAAGGGTGTAATGGTTGATGTGGATGGAATGGATGAAGTATGGATGCGCAAGCCAACTTCTAAGCTTGGCAAAGTTGTTCGTCCTCTAACAGGAGTCGAGCTTCTCAAAAGTAGCCTGGTGGTGGAGTGGAAGATGAGAGATATGTAGATGGAGGAGTTGCCTAGAGGATGTGTTCTTCTCAAGAACAGCCTGGATATGTAACTAATTGAAGGGAGCAGGGGTCGAGCTTGCTAGAAGCAGCCTGGTGGTGTCCAGATCCATTGTCAAAATGAGGACCCTTGGGGCTCTATTTATAGGCTTGGATGGGAGCTCCATGTTTTTGGTGTGAAGAAGCTCAAACGGTCTGGGGACCGTTTGGATGGCCAAATGGGTTTGACTCTGTTTGACGTACAAATGGTCTTGCATTCTATCGATCTGCTCAAACGGTCTAGGGACCATTTGGATGGCCAAACAGTTTTGAGTCGATTTGACGTCCAAACGCTGTTGAGACCGTTTGTCGTCCAAATGCTCTTGTCTTTAACGATCTTCCTTTGACCGGTATTATGTCTTCTACAAAATGAATGGATCCAAACAGTCTTGAAACCGTTAGGATCCAATCAGTCTTGGGTTCTATCTTAATTCTCTTTTGGCTACACAATCGGTCTTGGGACCGAATGGCTCCAAGCAATCTTGAGAGCAAACGGTCTTGGGACCGAATGGTACAAACAGTCTTGGGAATGAATGGCTCCAAACGGTGTTGAGACCGAATGGCTCCAAACAGTCTCGATTGTTCAAACGGTCTTCATCCCAAACGGTTTAGAGTATCCAATTGGTCCTAGGTCCAAACTGTCTTGAAACCATATGGAATCAAACGGTCTCGGGATCATTTAGGCTCATGTTTTCTTGAAACCGAGTGGGCTTAAACGGTCTTGAGACCGTGCGGTTGAGTATCTAAAACTGAGAGTTCAAGATCGTTAGGGAAGACTGTTTGTTCAAGATCCCAAGTGGGAGGTTCTTCGGTGAATTCCATGTATTGATAGAACTTGATTTAGACCTGCATCAAATCAATATAATTTTGATCAAAAATCATAATAATTAGATTTATTTAGAGAACTTGCATTTTGTGAGATTTAAGAGATAAATTGAAAGTATTGAGTCATATTGATTATAAAAAGGGGGACTGAAAATCAGGATGAATATGCATTCATCAATGGTTTCAATTGAATGCATCAAATCATATAATTTTTACTATTTTATGTAATATTTTATACATCCCAAGTACTTATGTTGTTTTTGTACATTTGCAGGTAAAAGAAAGACCCACAAACTTGGTGCTACCGACCTGGTAATAGTCGGTAGTATCGACTTGACTTCAGTGATGGACCCAGAAACTCACCCATAGTCGGTGCTACTGACAACCGAAGTGGACCCAGAAACTCACCCAGAGTCAGTGCTATCGACAATCGAAGTCGGTGGTACTGAATTAGCATCAATAAGCCCCAACATGAATCCAGAAAACATGGTGCTATCGAGTTGCCAACTCAATGCTACTGAGTTGATGTTAGGGAGGAAGTTTGAAAATCACATAACTCGGTGCTATCAAATCTAGTCGATAGTACTGATACAATCGGGATCACATTACTAAAATGTCATCACTCGGTACTAATGACTCACCTAGTTGGTATTATCGAGTCTGGCCGATGAGGTCATCTACAGATTTCACTCCAATCCAACGATGGATGTTATTTTGTAACCTAAGTGCCTTCTATGACTTAGGGGGACGACGACTAGATGAAAGAAAGTAGCCATTTACATTTACACAACAACTAAAGAGAGAGAAGAGAAGAACCAAGGACTGAAAGCTTCAACTTAGGAGATTTGGGCACCTCCAAAGGACGATTCTACAGCCAAATGATAAAAAAACACACGTACGATGGAGGGGATCTTCCGAGTAGGAAGAGATTTAGGAATTGCCTTAGTTTCCTAATGTTTCCCACATTTTTCTTCTTCCTTTCCATGCATTCATTGATGAAAATAAAATCATGCAAGGCTAAAAACCTTTATATCTTAGGATCTGGGATTAGCCCAGATATACACTTTGATTGATTTTTATGCATTAATATCTATTTTATCTCTTTTTACTGGATATAAATATATGAAATCTTTGTGTTCTACTTATGCTTGATCACCATGAGTGGATTGATAGGTTCTTAGTCATCTCAGGAGAGAGTTTGAGCATCAGAAAGCATAGATTTATATGTGTATTGTGCCCCTTGGGAAAAGTGGAGTGTAAATGGAATGGGAAACCCAAAGATTAATCATAAAGCATCTAACTATGTAATCAATAATTGTGGCAGTGGGATTGACATTAGATTAGGTAGTGAATTACACTGTGGGAGTAGGTAATTCTCACTACAGGCTTGTAATTCTTGGGTCCACTACCTAAGGTTCTACTAGAGTTTTATGAATGACTACTGGACACACAGACCACCACTAGCCTTAACTGCTCACTTTATTCTCACTCACATACAAGCTAGGGTCAGCATCCCGACTGGTCACCCATCCTAGTACTACTCAAAGATGAGCATGCTTAACTATGGAGTTCTTTAGTAATGGGCTCCCAGAAAAGGAGGTGCACCTTGGTGATATGGGTAGTCCAATCATTCCGTATATGATCATTCTATCTAAGGACTCAAATCTGGAGATGTTACAATACCCCCCACTTAGACTCTTGGCGTCCTCATCAAGGCTCAACTATAATGCCTCATAACATCACCCCATTTCAGTGCAGACCCAGAATGGCCCATCGACACCCAGCTGTCGATCACAGAATACCAGCCTAAGGGTGGCTATGTCAACCATGGGCAGTCCTTTCCTACATGCCTAGACCGCAAGACTCAATACTGTCATGTCACATGCACATGTGGGCCCCACCTACTGGAGGGTTTATGGTTCTGATACCAATTGTAATGCATGGGCTCACTGCCCAAGGATATAGTAGAGTTTTAGGAAATATGACTGGCCCTAGAGACCACCACTAGCCTTAACTGCGTGCTTTGTTCTTACTCACGTGCAAGCCAGGGTCAACTTCCTGAATGGTCACCCATTCTAGTACTACTTCAAGCTAAGCACGCTTAACTATGGAGTTCTTTAGTGATGGGATCTCAGAAAAGGAGGTGCACCTTGGTGATATGGGTAGTCCAATCATTCCTTATAAGATCATTATATCTGAGGACTCAAATCTGGGGACGTTACAATAGGACTAAGTATGTTAATACTTATAATTAACCTTAATATGATACTAGGGTTTGCATTATTTTGAAATTGGTGATTGCTATCTATTCAATTTACTGAGGATGATATTTGAGGATATATTTGTCAACATTTGATAAACAAACTATAATATGGAGGAACATAAAATGGAAAAACTCAGTTTATCACACTAGACATATCATAGAGCATGGTAGATGTCTGAGTCTCTCATGGGATGCTCCACCTAGAGAAGAACACCCCCCATTGTTTAGGCATGACCTCTGAACACTTGTGTCCTTGTTATACAACATAAATTTTCTTCTAGGTAGTTAGAACCAACCCTCTTTTTGTATACCATTGCAGTCCCCGATAGATCTTGGACCATGACCAAAAAGGTCATATAAGTTTCCATAAGGCTGTCACCTAGTCTCTTGAAGGATGGAAGTAGGAATCCACCCCTACGTTGGTCAGTCTAGGGATGAGTTGTCCCCGTTGTGAGGAAGGGGATGATTCTGGGTGAAATAACTCAAATGCCTCTGAGTGTATGGGTTAAGGGTGAGGGTACCACTATATTTTACTCCAATATTAATATACAATCAAAAAATATATATTCGGTCAGTTAGTTCATGTTGACGTGTCATTCTCCCATTTGTCAAGATATAGTTATGTAAAATTAATTGTTGTAATTAATCAGTAACATAACTTAATACATGTTCTATATGAAAATTGATTCAGATAATGAAAGGAAAACAAATAAAATATAATTGAGACCTAATTTTGATCCCATTTACAAGAGTAGTGCTAATATGTGTTAAAGTGGTAATTACTACATCAAAACCCTACTTTTGGATATTAAAGAGTGGAAAATGTAAAAACCTTTCCCTTTTGTGTTATTATCTAATATTTTAGAATATTTGGTAAATTAATATGATCATGATCAAAATGATGATAATTAGAGTTTGTAAAGTGAATAAGCATATATATGATGAATTAGGGTTTTGATACCAAGGATCATAACTTGTGATAATCTAATGAACTTAATCTAAGTGTTCATAATGAATGGATATGACCGATATAATGATTATGGTTTCATGCAATGTCTAATGTGTGATGGAATTAGGGTTTGTACCCTTATTCCTTATCCAACCCTAAACCATAGATTAGGACCCAAGTAGAATTCAATCTAAATAACTTGACGCTGGCACTTTTGGATTTACATACATGCATATTAAATGTCGATTCTTGGATTTATCTTTTCTTTCTTGATTGAATAATATATTTAAAGTACATGAAGTATGATTTCATGATCTTCATGGTTCACCATGGAGGTACTTGGTTACAACTTTGACTACCCACAATATTGTTTTCACATGTTTGCTAAGGATTTCTCAAGGATTGAATTAGTAAATTGTTGGATGTTTATTTAAATTCTTTTCAATTATAAAGCCACTACGAGTATCACATAAAGAAAGATATCATATCGTAAACCTGAGGATGACATGTATCAAGGGGTGATGCACACGAACCCTGAAGGGACAATAATTACACCTAGGGTAGCATATCAAACATGGGTTAGGATATGTAAGGAAATTGCGATATCTAATTTGCAAGTAGTTGATTGATTATGTGTTGCAAGTAGTTGATAATTACCCTGACACACTTTTGCATTTACCTTACATACACTTATATTAAAATATAGTGATTTATGCTTTGTTTCATGCCATTTTAGGTAAAGGCCAAATATGAATATATCTAGATATGATTTAATAGATGAAATTACCTGATGATGTTAAAGGTCACTAAAGGAGGATCAATTAGATATTTGTTATCATATTTACAATTTTGATGCGAGAAATTCACATAACTCCTTGGAGGAGCATACTTACTATTAATTGTTATTTGGTAAATTCCAGAACCTTGGGAATTTTAGGTAATGACTCTCCACTTTAAGGTCCTTCCTTAATTAGGGGATGGTAAAAAGTGAGATCGTTACACTTGTAATGGGCTTATAAGCTCACTCAATGTTGAGGAAGCCAATGGTGCAGTATGCCAGCAATGAGGAACAACATATCATCAATGAATTTTTTGAATATTGGTTTAGAATTGTGTTGTTTTCTCAAATTTTTTGAGAAGAACATGCCATGTCTACAACTGGAAATCATACCCATAGATTTATTTTGTAGCTATCATACAATTAATGGGTAGTAGCACGCTTTTGCATGGTTCTTTTGATTTTGGTCGTACATGTTGAGTTTTGACACTTGGCAAATTGGACGGTTAATAGTGGGCCAACTCAGTGAAAAGCCTATCACCTACTTTTTTTGGAAATTAATAAAGAAATCTCAAAGACTTTTCATTTGTCAAAACATTGAAAGGTTACTATAAATCAATCCAATGCCAAAAACTTACACACAAATATGTTATGGAATGGTTTTAGGATAGAAACTATATTTATTTCTTGGCATTAGTATTCCCATTAGTATCAAGAGAACTAATAGGACTTCTTCTCTTAGTTGTAAGTTGGTCATACACTATGAGTATCAGATATGCATCAAAGGCCTTTTATTGGCTTATATTAATGGAATATGATTTTAAACATATTAGGTATTTAGATATAAGTAATACTCCCAAAATAACTTATTATGTACCATATTACGGTTTTCTATTTTCTCATATATGATAATCATCATGGCATAAATATCTTTATCAATTAAAACCTAATGTTTAAAGTTATTATGTTGAAGATTCAAATTAAGTAAAAGATGGATGTTATTTATATTTTGGAACATATGCTAGATTTTTATAGTATTTTTTCAATTTATTAGTGAGAATTTAGCCCTTGGGAGCATTTACCATCAGGGAACATGTGCTCTAGGGTGCACCTATGGATGAAGGAAAACATAGTATAGCCAAGATTAAATTAATGAAGATAAAGAGAAATAAAGATATAGATAATTGATATGAAAAGTAAATAATATTTAATTCATGTACACAAAAGTGTAGTTCACTTTGTTTTCATAATAAGTATTCAATCCCACTTTGTTTGACATATTTTTTGTTTTTCCTTGAATTTTGGGGAAACAATGTCCTTACGAGAAAATAATCAAGGTGATTAGACAAGTATCATACATCTCAAGGAAATCTTAGGGGTTTTCCCGTCATAGGATGCCAACAATATTAAGAAAATAGTTTAGATATGATTTGATATAAGAAGATATTTAAGTAAACTACCTTTGTCTAATGTTCAATTTTTATGTTGTGAAACTTGAGACATGAGATTTGTTATCTTATATAATTACGGATGAATGAAATTATACATTTATGATTTGATTATCATACTTAACATCCCAAATTAAATTTAAGATTCCAATCAATATTATGTATGTATAAGAGAGTGGGATGTTACAAACCTACATGAGCATGGACATGCATTTCTTAGTTTAACTAATCAAGTGATTTGGATATCACACCAAAAGGAGGGGCAAATTTTGTTATAACCTCAAATTTCGCTTGAATTTAAATAAATTGAAATGAAATTATGCAAGTAATAGAGACTTGAATGGAAACTTATATGTTTTGTTTTTAAAGAATGGTCTTCATTGCAATTTTTTGTTGGATAAATGATTTAGTGGTTTTTTTATGACTGCATCTGAGCTTAACTGGTAAACTAGGGTTTACTTGGATGATTGTGTGCTTAACTAAGTTGATCATTTTTTTTAAAGCTTGATTATTGATGGTTGTTAAGTTTGGATGTTTTAAATATAATGAGAATATTTAATCATACTTTTATTCACATAATTAGAGTTTAAGATTTGGAAACCCTAATCGGCCAAAATTACGGTTTTGATGACATATGAATACAAAATTTGATAAGTATAGTGTTTGACTTAATGATTTTTAGTATTTTATGTGTAACTCTGATTGAACTCAAATTTGTATATAATATGTATAATTTAATCGTGCATTTTAGTGAAAAATTTAAGAATATTTGGATGTTCTTTGAAAGTCATTCTTGGTCAAGATATACTTCAACCGACCATGCTGAAAGAATGTTGTTCAATAGTATATTGGTTGAGTTTTATTATTTATTGGTAACTCCAAATGATCTAAAATATTACTGGAGCTCTAAAAGTGCATTTCAGACATTATGGTAAATTTTCAGAATTTTGAGAGAAGGTTTGATCTCTGAAATACACGAATTTCAGTAACAGTTTTATAATAGAAAATTCAGCTAAAACAAGAGAAAGTATAGGGAGGGGTCAATGTGCAATTAACCCAAGCAGCTCTATTTCTCTATATGGTCAAACTAATACACTAGCATCTCTCATAATTTGTGATTCATTCTAGAGAAATGAAATCCTAGAGAGAGAGGAAGAGTTAGGGTTTGAGAAGAGAAAGAGGTGGAATTGCTGATTTAGTGTTTCTTTATCCGAGATATGATGAAATCAAGTAAGTTTATCTTATTTGCATAGCCTTTAATGGTGAATCTTCTCTCACATTCCAAGATTTCGTCCCTTCTCTGATTTGATCTGAAATGGTATCAAAACTTCCCCTTTTCTCACTCTTTCTTCATAATCCCTCATTTTTAGGGTTTTCGAGTTGAACGGAAGAAGAATTGGGTGAATTGCTAGGGATTTGATATGAGATCGAGATTTTTAGGTATGAGCTGCATTTTTAAGGTGTTTTCACACCTTAGGGTGAGTGGTAACTTCCTTTAAATTGTATATTGCACAAAATTTGGTTAAATCATCCATAATCTTTAATTTCTTAGTATGCGACTACAAGCCCTAAATTGTCTGTTTGATCTAAGTTGTCACAAAATGATATGATATGGATTCGTCCTCTATTTGGATGAATTTCAAATGATAAAATCATATTATAAGTTTATATAATACATCCCAATGAGAATTCCCTAAGTATTCACAGAGGTTATAAGAGTAAACTAAAATACAGGGAATTTGTCTATGACTAATATTACTGTATAATTAAATAGAGAAATTTGTTTATCTGGATCCCCTTGGTTATGAATGATTGTTATCTGAATTCATAGTACACATATGCCAAATTCTATCTTGGATTTCATTTAAGGTGAATAGTGTTTGTTTGATATCTCAGTAAAGAGGGTGAAACCCTACATGTGAGGAAAGTTGGATATTTACGAATAGATATCGTGAAATCCAGGTGAAGGGATTTTCTTAACATGATAGAATTTATTTATTGAATTTTATTCTTGATACATGATATCTCAGTGAATGGCATGGAAACCTAAATTCAGCTTAGTTCCAATGTTTCATACATATATTGATTGTATATGATTTAAGCAGTTTTTGTTCAGTGAATGTTTATTTTGTATGAAATCCTTATGAGAGCCATGTGATAAGTGAATGAGGTAAATGAAACCCTAAGGATAGGGCGTTCAATGAATCAAGTATTGTGATATCAATGTTCTCAGTATGAGATGTGGTGATGCTTAATAGTTCAATTGCATGAATGTAGTGTATAAAGTGTCAAGTTGACATGTATTCTGTTTATTTAAGAATTTTAGTCTGCCTGTATGTATAGTACGATGATTACTCAAAATATTACAATGTTTTGAATATATTGATATGCCAAGTTTAGAATGATATACATGTTGCATTATAAACTTCAAATGAATAGATGTGGTACCATAGAGATACCAGAGTCAAGAATAAGTAATAGAGAGATATAATATAGTAAGATCTTTCCAAGAATAATAAAATAATAGACATAGGTGCCCTCAACACCGTAGATTTACTACGGATGTCTGCACTGTAGGGAGGAAACTATCCACCCTAGTAGCGACTAGTATACAGGGATAAAAACGCACCCACGAGCCTGTGGGGAGACGAAGCCCTTGAGGAAGTATCCTAAGAGAAGATAGGTTACTCAACATGAACCAGAGATCCTGGTGGTAACCCTGAGGTATCCACAGAGTGTACGAAGATGAGGCCCACAGATCATCTCAGACCCTCCACTTGTGTACTCAGCCTAGAAGGAGAGGTGCCATTAAAGGCCATCTATTTAGCCACCTTATTCAGATGTGACGGTTCGAGTCAAGCAGACTCAGATTCAGTTCTTGGCTTAGCTTCCCAGGTTTTAAGCTAAGTCTTGTACAATGAGATCATAGTTTGCTACGAGTCTTCATATGTAGCGTACGCTGCATATGATCATGACATAAGCTAAAATATTATCATATAGGTTTAAAGAGTTTCTTATAAGTAAAAAGAGTTAAGAAAATTTTGAGTACAGTTTCGTAGTAGTTGTTCTTTAAATGTATGATTTACAATCCTTGTTATTTTAACTGTATTGTTTAAGATCTGCTCAGCGTAGTAATTATTGTATTTTATTCCAGTTTAATATATTATCTAGAGTATCCTACCATATTATGATTGTCAATGATTAGACTCTTTATATATTACTCTTATTATAATTGATATCAGTTGCTTAAAGTTATATCTGTAATTATATCAGTGCTTTAGACTGTTTCTATGAAGTACTCATTCACTGAGCAAGTAGGCTCAACCCTCTACTCAAAATTTTTAGGAAAACCACGTGGACTTAAAGAAGGTCAACGAATTAGAGTAGATCTGCCACAAGAGTTAAGTCTGAGTATAATTAAGTTTAGTCAGTCCTTGTCACTCTAGGTCCTAGTATAGATGTCAGAGAGTTATAAATGATGTTTTGTATCTTTGTTTCCTTTATAAGAGAGAATGTATTTGATTATCATGTCGTATGTACATGGAAGTGTGAGAAATAGAATGAATGCATGGATCTATATCATTAATGTTGATATCATATTAGAATAATAAAAGTATAATTCTATTTTAAAGTTTGTTTAAGTGATTGAATGTGAGAAAAGCAAATGTTTGGAAATAGAAGAAAAGTCAGTAGTGAACTTTGTATTAAGTGTAATCCTCATAGTCATGCCTTAATCTCATGATTATTGGTAATCGTTGGATGTGGGTTTGACGGCTTTGGTATCAAACCATAGGCTGAGTTGTCAGGGACCATTTATTTAGTAAGTTATAATCATAAGTGTGGTAGATAGGAGATGTTATGATGTTAGCTTTGGGGATTTGAGTATTTGGATATCCTAGTACGGTATCTAAGTACTTGGATCAACCAGTATCAAGCTACTCTATCTATTCTTTCATGTATACCCTAGCCAGGTATACAGTGGAAGGATGGGCTAGAGAGCAACCCTAGAAATATTAGGGTTAGAAACAAGATAAGTAACATGAATTAAGAGAATTAATATAAAATGAGATAGAACTTTCATTTCATATTGTTGTTTTATTGGAGATGAATAGAAATGCTCTTATATGTATGAATTCATAATATCAGTTTGTAGAATATATATGGTTCTTTTATATTTTTGTGTATCATGAAGTGATTTAGTTATTATTTATATTCTTTGTATCAAGTAGACCAGAAGTTATGTTTGAATGAGTTTTCCCTAAGTGGATAAGTTTTCTTCCACACATTTGATATGAATAGGGGTTGAGTAATCCTGAGTAGCTCTTGGCTTCCAGATTATAGGTTCAGCCTACTCTGACTGGCAGGATGCATTCCTAGTATCTAATGACTCATATTGAAAATTTAATAAGAGTGGACTCTGGATATATTAGACCCACATCATAGTGAGAATGTACATACACTAAGATGTTGAAATATATCGGAAAGATTAGAGTAGCTAAGAATCAGTTGGAACTGATATCTGAGATCCAACTTTGGGGCCTCATATGAGAAACCCTTAATTGGTAATAAAGGAACACGACATAAGGTTCATATTAAGTTTAATTATTAGTATTATATGAACTCTAAATATGAAATATGGAAAAAATATGAGAAAAGTATATAAGGGCCAAGATAGTAAGAATTAATCATGAGGAATGGATTATATAACTGAGTACAATGTTTTTATGTACTCCAAAGAAAAGGGAAAATAAAAGAAAAAGAGTTAAGTATATGATAAGTACATAGAAGTGAAGAGTCTTCAGAAGAGTTAAAGTAAAGAGAATTAGATGAACATGTAAATCATAAGACTAGGATAAGAAACTAAGTTAAAACAAAGATAAATGTTAAAAATGATGAGCTTGATTAAGGAATGAGGGTTATGATATAATTGAGAGCATGGAATGTATACCTTTATTGTGAAGTTAATACATTCATTCTTAATACCATTGTATTCCAAGTCTCTATAGAACAACAAACTAGTTTCTAAAACAAGAACAAAAGTGTATCTTAACCGATGAATAAGTCATACAAAGGTAGACTATATTCAATAGTGAAAAACTTGATTGAAAGAGATACTAAGTTTGACCCATGCATGAGTTGTTTGATTTAAAATGAAGGATATGTAATGTATTAAACATGAGTTGAAACTAGTAGACAACTTGTTGATTTAGAATTTCAACTTCACATTTTTAGAAGGATAAATAGAAATATGTGCAACATGGTATACATGGTCATACACATAAATAAGAAACATGATCATAAGAAAAAAATAGAAGTTAAAGATGACGGGTGGAAGAGTAGTATATGGTTAGAGGATTATGGAAAGTAAGAAAGGGTTTGAAATGGTGGATTAATATATATTATAAAAGAAAGAGGTAAGGAGATTCAATCAAGTTCTAGTTAGTCAAGTATCCTTGTTGATAACTAATTAAACCTACATATGAGAAATGTATTAAGGGAATGCTTAAATAGAAGAATTCTAAGCCTTAAAATCATCTTCTCTTTCACATCTTCCTTAATGAGAGCAATGTGGGAATGAAGTGATAAGAAAATGAATCATATATGATGCATAACCACCATGGTAGAGACATCTAGTGAATGTAATAATGGTATACAATATGATGATGAAACCCTAGCATGATAAATTGAGAATGTAATTTATTTGAATGGCCAAGTAAGAGAAAGGAAATTCAATTAATAAGATAAGGAATACTTTATTAAAACTTGTGTGATCAAAAGTTTGAATTTTAAATTAAGGGAGCAAAGTCACATCACAATAACATCATGCTACTGATAAGGACCAAACCCTAGAATGTTTAGAGTTGTAGTAGTTCAATGGATGTCACTAGTGATTTGACCTTGAATACTAGCATCTCTATAAAACAAGATCATGAGATTTGCACTATGAGAAGTAAACTAGCACTTATAGTAATCTAGGGTTTAAAGGTAACTAATCTGAAAGGTAGATAAACAATATGGAAATGATTTACAGGAAAAGATAAGAAATAGATTTGAAATATAAGAGGTGTGTTTTGAACAAAATGAGAAATACAATATGAGTGAATTGTGATATGAAATAAATTCTTACAGTGATAGAAAGAATGATGAATAATCTATTCATATCTAATATGTTTCAATTTTAGGGATGTTTAATCCACATGATTAAAATGAGAAGGATAAGCAGCAAAAAGTAAGTAGTAGTGAATGAGGAGAGAGATAATAGATAACAATGTATTTTAGTAATATGTGGATTTGTTTTTAGAAGTATAATTTGTTGAAGGTATACTAAGGGATGTAAATTTGTTTTACATATGATTTTAGTTTTACATGTGCAAGCAATATGTTAATTAAAGGTGTCTGATTGTTTAAGTCATTCATACTAGTAATCCATCTTAGTATTGTATAATTATGGTATGGTGATATGGATTGAATGATGATGGAATAAATGGAGGGTTACCCTGAATAAGGTAGTCTTACCTATTCACTCATATGAATAGAAGGGATGATAATGATATTGTATTGATATGTAACCCTAATGAGGTATAGCTTGTTATACCTAGGTTTAATATAACTAAGTGATGGTAATTGGGTATGAATAGTCCTTGAATGACTAATACAACCATGGACTACTTTGTTACTATTATTGAAAGCCTAATATGCTATAACCCAATGGTTACACCTTGAATTATGTGTGGGTTCATACTTAAGAATAGTTTGGAATGTGATGGTAATGCATCACCTTATGCATCCATGATGTAATGGGGGTGCCCTGAGTAGTATTATACAATTGTTGTTGAATCTATTCTACCAATTCAAGACTGTTTTGCTATTTGAGTAGCACAATAATAAAATTTAAAACAACATGGTGAACTCTCTTTTGTGACTTAGAGGTAACACAGAACAATAGTACATATTGAGTCGTATGAATTGAGATATTTGGATCGATTATCAATGTTGAGGTAACACCTCAAGAGTATGAAAATAATGAAATGGTTGTTTCTCTCTCTATCCTATGATTGATTGTGGCATAGAGAATTCATTGGATATCATTGGGAATTGTTTTAGACATGTTGTGATTAGAAAAGAAATAAAGGACTTAATGTTGAATGATACATTCAAGTATGAAATATAAGAATATAATGACATGTAAGATACCAAAAGCATAAAATAAACATTGAAAGTACTTTGCTTGCATATTTATGTTTCGAGGGCAAAACCTTTTTAAGAAGGGAAGAATTATTATGACCACATTTGAGCTTAGTTGGTAAACTAGGGTTTACTTGGATGATTGTATGCATAACTAAGTTGATCATTTTTTTAAAGCTTGATTAGTGATGGTTGTTAAGTTTGGATGTTTTAAATATAATGAGAATCATTAATCATACTTTGTTTCACATAATTAGTGTTTAAGATTTGGAAATCCTAATCGGCCCAAATTAGGGTTTTGATGACATATGAATATAGAATTTGATAAGTATAATGTCTAATTAAATGAATTTTAGTATTTTATCTGTAACTCTGATTGAACTTAAATTTGTATATAATATGTATAACTCAATCACGCATTTTAGTAAAAAAATTCAGAATATTTAGATGTTCTGTGAAATTCATTCTCGGTCAAGATATACTCCAACCGACTATGCTGACATAATGTTGTTTAACAATATATTGTTTGATTTTTAATTATATATTGCTAACTCTAAATGATCTAAAATTTTTATTGGAGCTCTGAAGGTTTATTTTAGACTTCATGATAAATTTTAATTTTTTTTGGAGAAGGTTTGTTATCTGAAATATACGAATTATAGTAATAGTTTTATAACAAAAAATTCAACTAAAATAAGAGAAAGTATAGTGAGGGGTCAATGTGCAATTGACCCAAGTAGCTCAATTACTGTATATGGTCAACCTAACACACTAGTACATCTCATAATTCATGATTCATTCCATAGAAACAAAATCCTAAAGAGAGAGAGGGTGAGTTAAGGTTTGAGAGGAGAAAGAGGTGGAATTGCTAATTTTGGGTTTCTCTATCCGAGATATGATGAAATCAAGTAAGTTTAGCTTCTTTGCATAACCTTTCATGGTGAATCTTATCTCGCATGTCAAGATTACGTCCCTCCTTTGATTTGATTCAAAATGGTATCAAAACTTCCCATTTTTTCACTCTTTCTTCATAATCCCTCATTTTTAGGGTTTCCGAGTTGAAAGGAAGAATAATTGGATGAATTGCTAGGGATTTGATATGAGATCGAGATTTTATGGGGTGTGCTATGTTTTTAATGTGTTTTCACACCTTACAGTGAGTGGGAACTTCCTATAAATAGTATATTGCACAAAAAATGTTTAAATCATCCATAATCTTTAATTGCTTAGTATGCGACTACAAGCCCTGAATTGTCTATTTGATCTAAGTTGTTGCAAAATGATATGATATGGATTCTTCCTATGTTTGGATGAATTATAGATGATAAAATAATATTAGAAGTGTATACAATACATCCTAATGAGAATTATCTAAGTATTCACAAAGGTTATAAGAGTAAACTAAAATATAGGGAATTTGTCTATGACTGAAATTGATGCATAATTAAATAGAGAAATTTGTTTATCTGGATCCCCTTGGTTATGAATGATTGTTATTTGAATTCATCGTACACATATGTCAGATACTATCTTGGATTTCATTTAAGGTGAATAGTGTTTGTTTGATATCTCAGTAAAGAGGGTGAAACCCTAGATGCGAGGAAAGTTGGATATTTACGAATAGATATCGTGAAATCCATTTGAAGGGATTTTCTTGACATGATAGGCTTTATTTATTCAATTTTATTCTTGATGCATGATATATCAATGAATGTCATGGAAACCTAAATTCAGCTCAGTTCCAAGGTTTCATACATATATTGATTGTATATGATTTAAGCAGTCTTTATTCAATGAATGTTTATGTCGTATGAAATCCTTATGATAGCCATGTGATAAGTGAATGATGTAAATGAAACCCTAAGGATAGGGTGTTCAATGAATCAAGTATTGTGATATCAATGTTCTCAGTATGAGATGTTGTGAAGCTTAATAGTTCAATTTCATGATTCTAGTGTATAAAGTGTCATGTTGACATGTATTCTGTTTATTTAAGAATTTTAGCCTGCCTGTATGTATAATATGATGGTTACTCAGAATATTACAGTGTTTTGAATATGCTACTCTGCCAAGTTTAGAATGATATACATGTTGCATTACAAACTTCAAATAAATAGACGAGGTACCATAGATATACCAGAGTCAAGAATATGTAATAGAGAGATACAATACAGTAAGAGCTTTCTAAGAATAATAAAATAATAGACATATGTATCCTGAACACCGTAGATTCCCTACAGATGTCTGCACTATAGGGAGGAAACAATTCACCATGGTAGCGACCAATATACAGGGATTGGAATGCACCCACATAGCGTGCAGGGAGACGAAGCCCTTGAGGAAATCTCCTAAGAGAAGATAAGTAACCCAACATGAACCGAGGATCCTGGTGGTAACCCACAGGTACCTACAGAGCGTACCAAGATGAGGCCCACAAAGCATCTCAAACCCTCTATCTATGTACTCAACATAGAAGGAGAGGTCCAGTTAAAGGCCAGCGGTTTAGCTGCCTTTGTCAGATGTGACAGTTCAAGTCAAGCAGACCCAAATTTAGTTCTAGGCTTAGCTTCTCGGGTTTTAAGCTAAGCCTTGCACACTGTGATTGTAGTTCGCTATGAGTCTTCATATGTAGAGTACAATTCATATGAGCATGGCATAAGATAAAATATGATCATATAGGTTTAAAGAGTTTCTTATAAGTAAAAAGCGTTAAGAAATATTTCAGTACAGTTTCGTAGTAGTTGTTCTTTAAATGTAATATTTACATTCCCTATTATTGTAACTATATTGTTTTCGATCTACTCAGTGTAGTAATAACTGTAATTTGTTCTAGTTTAATAAATTATATAGAGTATCCTGCCATATTATGATTGTCAATGATTAGACTCTCTAAATATTACTGTTGTTACAATTGATATCAATTACTTAAAGGTATATCTGTAATTATATCAGTGCTTTAGACTGTCTCTTTGAAGTACTCATTCTTTGAGCAAGTAGGCTCACCCCTCTACTCCAAATTTCTAGGAAAACCACGTGGACTTGAAGAAGGTCAAAGCATTAGAGTAGATCTACCACAAGAGTTAAGTCTGAGTATAGTTAAGTTCAGTCGGTCCTTGTCACTCTAGGTCCTAGTATAGATGTGAGAGAGTTATAAATGATGTTTAGTATCTTTGTTTCCTTGATAAGAGAGAATGTATCTGATTATCATGTCATATGTACATGGAAGTGTGATAAATATAATGAATGTATGGATGTGTATCATTAATGTTGAGATCATATTAGAATAATAAAAGTTTAATTCTCTTTTAAAGTTTGTTTATGTGATTGAATGCGAGAAAACAAAGAGTTTCAAAATAGAAGAAAAGTTGGGGGTGAACTTTGTATTAAGTGGAATCCTCATAGTCATGCCCTAATCTCATGATTAGTGGTAATCATGGGATGTGGGTGTGACAGGTTTATACTGTTTTAATAATCCAATGATGGATAAAGGGAAAAGGGTAAAAGAAAATCTCATAATAAGTAGAAGGAAAAAAATAGATGATAATTGTGTGCATATGCAAGAATTGTGTAGAATTTACTGGAAAGTGGCATGGATGACCATTATTGATTATTTTTTGGTTCCACTTGGTTTCTAATAAGAAAATAAATCAAAGTAAAGAAACAAAAAAGAATGAAAGAGAAAAGGTAAATTTTAAATGCATAATATATGCCTTATAAGTGGATGACTTGCATATGAAGAAAAGTCTCTTTTGCTTTTGAGTTTTGTTTCTTTGCACACAAGTATTTTAAGTCATTAAACACCTTCCCATAAAATTTGGAACTAAAAGGATGCATGGTTTGAGAGATATGGATTTTTGAAAATGCCTAAAGTAAATGGAATATCATTAAATTCCATATTTTATAATTATAATTGGATTATCTTTAAAGATGACGATCACAATCTGAGCCGTGGATCTTAGATCCAAGGGCTCATGGTTATCATCCAGCTCGTGATAGAATAGGAAAGTTGGAGGTAGTATCTGACTTTTTTCCCTTTTGATCTTTCTCTAAACCAGTGTGATCATCCAATGTGGAAATCATTCCATTGGCTTGGAGAGGTCGAGACGAACTCGCCTACCCTAGTTTCATCAGATTTTGTAGCTTCTAGTAGATTAACCCAATCTCCCTCTACCCTATCTCAATGGCCAAGTATAAATAGAGGCATACATCCCCTCTAAAACACCTTTAACGATCCTAGAGAGCATTCTAAAGTCCCCAACCATCCCTTAGACTTCAATTTCCCAAACAAACTCATTTTGCACCTCTTCCCCTTCCTACCTTCTTTGTCGGAGAGCCTTCTCTCCATCCAAGTGACTTAGACCAGCACTGCTGGAATGGAGATCAAGTTGATTATGCTAGAGCGAGATGAAGGAGAGGCAACTCTCTCTTTCCAAGGAGGACACTTGAATCCTAGACTAATCCACTCAGTTGACCAGCTACTCACATGAGAGGAGAAGCTAAGGTTGAATATAACTTCTGGTGAAAATGCCAATCTTCCCCCGACCCTCATTTAATACATGTAAGGACAATCTTGTCCTTTTTTCTCATTTATGTGCAGACTCGATTGGCCACGCATGGCGCGCTAACCCTAGGTGGCGTGAGCCCATTGGTCGACCCAACCTAGCTGGCATGAGTGGGACAACGGGTGCTGCTGCCTAGGTGGCGGCATGTGATTGATCCAAAATGGTTTATTTTTTAAAAATGCTTGTAATTAGTAGGATAATTAAATGGAGATATATTATTTATGAAAATTGATTAGAAAAATGCATCAAATCCAATAAAAATATAATATGGGCCTAGTTTTTCTTCTAGTTGAAAAAGTGCCTAAAGCTGGCATCTTTAATGTGTTAACTAAACTAGAATTCTAATTTTTAATATTTGATAACCTTAATATGTCCAATTGTTATTGTTGATAACAAAATGCTATTTTATGAATATGAAGAGAGACATGAAAGTTATTTTATTTTAGCAACCCATAATTTGATAAATTAGGGTTTCCATTAAATAAAAGGTGTAATTAATGATGAATTAGGGTTTGTAAACCCTATGGTCATAAAAGTGGAAATTTGGGTTTGGGAGGCCAAAACCCTAATGAAACCCTAATGTTGACCTAGAAACCCTAACTTGGGACCCAAGTCAGTCTTAATGATGATTTGTACAAGATAATGATACATGAGTGTATTCCAAAAACTTTTTAGGGTAACTTTGCATGGTTGATTAATTGCTTACTCCTGCTTAGATTTCTAAACTCCTAATCAAATTAAGTGGTTATACCGATGAATAACTTCTTAGTTTCACAACATTTTCTAAGATTTTTTCCATTGCTGGAAATTAAATGCTTAGATGAATTTTATTTCCCGCAATGTATAAAGTGACTATGGCTATAACAAAGTATGCTTATAACTTTGTCCAACCCCACATATCAACTCTAGAGGTTAGAATGGAAGGAAATGAAAATCCATGGTGATGACCAAAGACCAGGCCCCAGATTGGGAAGGTTAGATCAGGCCCCAGATTGGGAAGGTCACATGAAATCAAGCCAGAACCAAAATTGGAAAAGTTATCAAAGGTCAGGCTCCAAATTGGGAAGACCAACATGGCACATGGGATCTAGATTGATATGGTGGCCTTTTCATCCACTATGGGGACAAGACCGTGAAAGTGTATCCTAGAGGTTGAGTAAAAATAGGTCAAGGGTTTATGCAGGAAGTGATAATTTTGTTTCTATAACAATCATTTTTGTGATTATAGTGTTACACTAGATGTAATATTTTGTTTTCCATAAATGCAATATAATTCGATATACTGGTCGACGTTTCGTTTGATGGTGTTTTATGATAATCTTCCATTCTAAAAATATGATGAAGCCAGATATCCAGAAAGAATGCACATGATGAAGAAACATATTGTAGACATGGAGGGTATAGTTAGTTAGATTTGATTTATGTTGCAACTTTAGATATTCCATTAGTTTTGTACCAAATTCTTTTGGTTAGTAAAATTTAGTAATTATTTCTTGTTAATTATGAAACATGTGATCATGTATTAGTGATAACGACCCCTACCCTCTCAGTCCTCCTGAATAGGGGATAATAGGGGGGTCATTACATTTGGTATAAGAGAAGGGTATACTCCTCATCCTATAATAATTATTAAATTTTACAAATTATGTAGAGCCTAGGAAAGTATTAGAGTGTTTTCTAAAGGCAATGGTGTCTAGAAAGGACCACAACCAGGGGATGGTAGTATTTTTCTCCATAATTCTAGTCGACATACGAGGACCCCTAAACCCATGCTTCATACCATGCCAAATTCTGAGGACTTTACTCAAAACAACACATCTCTAGAATTTCTCACCTATCTTCATCATCTCTTTACCCCCCTTCACTCACAAAACTCTAGGTGCCTATAACTAATCTATGCATCTCTTTCTGAGTAATAGGGTTATGAGAATTACAGGTTAAGGTATCATCTTCCAAAAGAATGAAGAAGATGCTTTTTCCTGCACAACATCCACCCAAAGGATATCTCATTTTCGCTAAAGGAAGCACTGGGTTAAGGAAAGTTAATAGGAAAGCTCAGGGTCACCAATACAACCCAGTTAGGAAAAAATGAAAGGGAAAACTCTGCACCAAGAATCACCCCCAAGGTGCCTCTTCTGTGGGGCCAGAGAAAGTGTGACAGAGTGAGTTTTACTTATATATTTTTTCTCTCTCTTGTAATTTTATGATTTCCAATAATACCCTCAACCTTTTCCCTTACTTAATTGATTAAAATGATTATAAATTTACCAAAATGTGAACTCTAATTTCATAGTAGATGGAATACATGTATTAGGGTACATAGTCAATTTATATAACCAACATTTGAGTTTGACCCTCAATTTTATACCATGGCCAGATAACATTATGATAAAGCTTTATTTGATTATGGATCAAAAAACATGGTCATTTCTTGAAATATGGCATCTATGATACACTTGCATATAAGGGACTTGGGATATATTCTTGATGTATCGACTTGTAGTGGAAAAATGCTTACTACATCACAGAAAATTGATATCCTACCTCTAAAATTTGAAAATCATGAAATTCCCTTCAAAATCATTCTCTTAACTATGGAATACTTTGATATTATACTTGGTATGGACTGGCTATATAAGTATAATGCTCAAATTGACTATAGAAACAAGATGTTAGTTCTCTCTCAACCTTATTCCTGACATGTGCTGATCCTTAGGGGAAGGAAATTCTATAATAACATTATAATTTCCTCTCTTAAAGATAAAAATCTCATTTCTTAAGGATGTAAAGTATTCCTCACATTGGTCTAAGAGACCAGTGCTAACAACAAGCTTGTAGAAAGACTGGAGGTGGTACATGATTTTCTTGATGTATTTCCAGAGAGCTTCGTGGGATGCCTCCAAATAGTGACATTGAGTTCTCCATAGAACTTCTTCCTGGAACCACTCTAATTTCTAGGGCACCATATAGGATGGGTCCAACTGAACTTATGGAGATGAAGAAACATCTATAAGAACTTCTCAATAAAGGATTTATCCATCCTAGTGTTTCCCCTTGGGGTGCTTCAATTCTTTTTGTAAAAAAGAAAGACAGTTCTATGTGTATATGTATATACAATCTCATGTTGAACTAGGCTACTATTAAAATAAGTATCCCCTTCCTCACATTGATGACCTCTTTGATTAGATTCACACTGCTAAAGTTTTCTCAAAATTTTATCTATGTTCTGGCTACCATCAACATAAATTCATAGATTTGGATATGTCTACAACTACTTTTCGAATTTGTTATGGGAACTATGAGTTTTTAGTGATGACATTTGGGTTGACCAACGCACCTGGAATATTCATGAATCTGAAGAACAAAGTCTTCCAACATTATCTTCATGATTTTGTGGTCGTCTTCATCGAGGACATCTTTATATATTCTGACTCAATGCAAAAACATGGTGAGCACTTAAAGGTAGTTCTTGAAATCCTTCGACCCAACAATTTTATGGAAAGCTCTCTAAATGTGAGGTATGGGTTGATAAAGTCATGTTTCTTGTACATGTCATTTTTGTGGGTAATATATATGTTGATCCCACCAAAGTGTCTTCCGTTCTTGATTGGCAATCTCCTCAAAATCCTTCTGAAATCCAGAGCTTCTTGGGTTTAGATGGATATTACCATCACTTCAAACCTAATTTCTCTAAAGTTTGACTTCCTCTAACTAAGCTTACTCGGAAGGATGAGCATTTCATCTGGTCATCCGATTGAGAGTCCAATTTCTAAGAGTCAAAGTAGAAATTAACATCAGCTCCTGTTCTCGTTCAACCATCTAGCAATGAAGGGTTTGTGATCTTCACTGATGCGTCAAGGAATGGGTTAGGACATGTCCTTCAAATACATGAAAAGGTGGTGTCCTTTGCATCCAAACAACTAAAATCCAATGAACTTAATTATCCCACAAATTATTTGGAATTAGATGCAATTATTGATGCCCTCAAAATCTAGAGGCACTACCTGTACGGGGTGACATTTGATATATTCATTAACCACAAAAGCTTAAAGTACATATTGACTTTGAAGGACCTGAACTTGCGTCAACGTCAAATGATTGCATATCTGAAAGACTATAATTTCACTATTGGCTATCATCCTGGAAAGGCAAATGTTGTCATATATGCCCTTAGCTGGAAAAGGGCAGTGTGTGAATCCTTGTATGTTCCTGAGTGAAGGAATATGAAGGATCTAGTGGGCAAGAAGCCACAATTTCTGTCTGATTGTGTCCATGTCAAAAACATCTCTACCATGACTAACTTGCATTCAGAACATCATGAGGCAGAGAAGGTATGTCCTGATCTTAATGAGCTTCTCTCTCTCCTATCAAAGCCTCAAACACATATGTCTATGGGTCTCGATGGTGGTCTTTGATATAATAACTGTATGTGGGTTCCTAAATAGTTAGTTGTGAAGATGACAATTCTCAGTGAGGCACATGGGTCAATGCCCACTATTCATCCAGGCACAAATAAAATGTACAATGACCTACAATGCCAGAGATTATGTAAAGGGGCATGAAGCATGATATTGTTGAATTTGTGTCCAAATGTCAGACATGCCAGAGAATTAAGGTTGATCACCAGAGACCCGGTGGTCTACTGCAACCCATTGATATCTCAAAATGGAAATGGGAACACGTCACCATGGATTTTGTGGTGGGACTACCTATAACTAGAAAGGGGTATGATGCTGCATGAGTTATACTAGATCGTCTCACAAAATTAGCTCACTTTCTCCCTGTAAAGACTACTGCAAAAGTTTTCGAGCTGGCCAACCTCTATATACAAGAGATAGTATGTATGAATGGAGTTCCAACATCCATTTTATCAGATAGGGACCTAAAGTTCACCTCAAAGCTGTGGAAATAGGTTTAAGAAGAACTGGGCACTAAATTGAACTTCAGTACAACCTACCATCTGTAGATAGACTGGCAGTCAGAATGCACCGTACAAATTCTGGAGGATCTTCTATGAGCTTGTGTTATTGATTGGGAAGGATCGTGGGACCACTATTTTACTTTCTCTAAGTTTTGATATAATAATAGCTATGAGGCGAGTATTGGGATGCCTCCCTATGAAGCTCTATATAGTTGATAATGCAGATCTCTGCTACACTGGGTTGACGTCGGGGAACACACCTTGATGAAATCTCAGGAGATGCAGTTGTATATAGACAAAGTTGCATTGATAACGGAGAGTATGAAGTAGTAACATGATAGGCAGAAATCTTATGCAGACGCTTGCCAACAGGAACATTAGTTCCATTAAGGTGATCACATTATTCTGAAGATCCGACCTATTCGAGCTTTGTCCAAGAACAAGGGGAAGCTCAGTCCTCACTATGTTGGACCCTTTGAGATACTAGAAAGGGTTGGTGAATGTTTTTATTGCCTTTTTTTCCACCTTAGTATAGTTCCATGGTCAATGTCTTTCTTGTATCAATTATGAAGCCCTATGTCAAAGACCCCAGTCATATTCTAAATCATGACCCTTTCGAGATAAAAGATGATATGTTTTATGCTGAGTCCCCAGTCAGAATTCTTGATTTTAAGAAAAAGGAGATTTGTAGTGATCTACACTTAGATATAGTGAAAGTTCTTTGGAACCACCATGATCAAATCGAGGCCACCTGGGAACTCAAGTCAGAGATGAAGTAAAAATATCCACATCTCTTTCAAGGTGCTTGAATTTTGAGGACAAAATTCTTATAAAGGATGGGAGAATGTGACACAATGAGTTTTACTTTTTTTTCTCTCTCTTGTAATTTTATGATTTTTAATAGTACCCTCAACCTTTTCCCTTGATTAATTGACTAAAAGTGATTATCAATTTCATAAAAATTTGAACCTAATTTTAGAGTAAATGCAATACATGTATTAGGGTACATAGTCAATTTATATAACCAACATTTGAGTTTGACTCTCATTTTTATACCATAGCTAGATAACGTTATCATAAAGCTTTGCATAAAATTTTGTTCTAATTAGATAAACCTTTTGGGAGTTATGAGCAATTGAAATTAGAGGCATATAATACCATCTATGAAGCAAATGACCTATGTTGCGGATTAGTATGTGACATTTATGTGTCACACCTGCCCCTTTATCTTAGGTGTGGAATTATTTATGAGATAACATATCTCGACCACCCAATCTAACCACCATTTATTGGATGAAGATTGACACGGGTAAATCGTGCGTTGAATGCAAGTGTACATATCAATGTAATATAGGCCTTGTGAGGCCCAAGTCAAACTCAGGGAAACATGAATTTTAGAGGACAACTACTAACTGGTTGCGTTCAGCTAGATCGAATGAAAGAGTTGATTGGTTTTGAAAAAGAAAATAAAATAAAGTGAAAATAAAACAACGATGATTAAATGTTGGTGTAATCGAATGAGAATGGGAATCCTTAGGATTGTGGTTTCACCACAAGGTCTCACTGCATATAGATTCACATAATTAGCATAAGTTGTCCCTTATCCCAGATAGAGGCATGTAGTCAGAATTGCTCGATTCCATGATGCAATCCACTACCTAGTTCTAGGTCAGTTCCACACCAGTAGTAACTTATACCCTAGACCTAAGTGCATTAATGAATCCTCTAGGTATCCACCATTAATCGTACATTACCTCGTCTAAGGAATTGATAGGTTAATGTGTTAATTGTGCCTTTTCAACCACTAATCCTCCATTAAGAGCAATTAAAGGTATTAGAAATTAGCTATGGTGATCAAGCATAGCAATAGAGCGCACAATAACATATTAAGGAGAAATGAGAAGAACTATACTAATCCATGCAAAAATGTCACACAACGATTCCCTGGGCTACTCCCAGGTCCTAAGGATCAAAGGGGATTAGACCTGTATGTTCATCTTAACAGAATACATGGAGAAGGAAGAAGAAAGAATTGGAAACAGATAGAAGTATCGTGTAGCCCCTGGAATGGTAAAGAAAACAGATGATCCTCAGTGTGAGACGCCCGTTCTGCAGCCTTCCGACAGTAGAATCGTCTGTCTTCGGTTCTCGAATCCTCTAGGACATTGCTTTTGGCTCCGTTCTTTCCTCTCCTCACCTTTGGGACTCCTATAGCGGAATAGAACATGATACCGGGGTTTGGGCCATCCTCCCTTAGGTCTAGGTGCAACTTATGGCTGCCAATAGATCCCAGTCGTTAGATCATGACAATCTGAACAAAACTTTGATCTGACGACATCGATACCATCGATGAGGTTGTCGATAGTATCGAAACCTTAGGGCATGCATGCTTTGCTGTATCGATGAAGGGTCGGTAGTATCAACAACTTCTTACTTCAAAATGGGATCCAACTACTGACATATCGGTACCATCGACAAAGGTGTCGATAGCATTGACAGAGGAGATTTTTCCAACTGGGCTGATTTCAATGCTATCGACCCTCGGGGTCAATGGTATCGATGGGAAGCTTTTCTCCAGCATGACCACCTACTGCAATGTCAATAGTATTGACGAACGGTCGATGGTATGGAAATGTCTTGGAACAAGGGTACTTAAAAAAGAGAGAAAAACACGAGTCAGTTCGGGGAATTTCATAAACCAAACAAAATATAATAGAATAAGATCACTTTGATGCATAAAGTGTTTTTAGGATAATGAATGTTAATCATGCTATTATAGTCACAAAAATGACAAATAACCACATAGAACATGTGTGAAATCTGCCTATGACTCAAAATCCCTACATCAAACTCCCCTAATCTTGAATCTTGCTCATCCTCGAGCAAAAAAACTATAAAATCTGATTGAGAGAGTCAACTAAAAAACATAATCACATGAATGAAATATCAAAATGATTCCCACCTACAAACCTTATACCGACCCTTACCAACCCCAGAACGATAACTTCCATTTAGGCGATAAAAATTATTCATGAAAGATTCCCACCCCAAGATCAATGAACACTATCAAATAAAGCAGGTAATATAAGAAAATCCTCAGGTTCCGGGTTGGTGCATCTTGTGATCTCCTATCTATGTTTCTCATTTTCTCTAACTACCATCTAACTGGAAGCAGCTCTCCTAATGTACATGAATGAGGAGAAAATCATGGGTGGCCTACCACTTAGAGCAACAGGTGGACTGAATAGGCGGTTGTGGAAGAAATGGAAGCATATTACAGTCAATCATGCAATACAAAAATGATTAACCTATGATGATGCAAATGCATATGATAATGATCCTAATGCTAACATTTTTGGTGAAATGATGCATGCACTATCTTTTTGCCTCAGAGTAAGATGAAATATCTAAGAAAACCGCATCATGTGTCCATTCTTCTTAATGTTTAGGTGAAAACATGTTCCTTTCTCCCTATTCTTCCTGACTACTTCTCAATCTTTTTATTTTTCTTTTCTTGTTTTTTTTTCAGGCCCTCTTTTCACAAATGATATGGATTTTTTTTTTGAGCTTCCTTCTTTTTATACAACTTCTAAGCTTGATGCATTCTCTTCTAAAACTTTTCTGAGGGTATGGAACAAGTTCACCACCTTTAATGTTTTTAGAAGAACATAAAGACACATGATGTACTACATGCTTAGAAGATGCAAATGCAACTGAATGATGACAATTATGCAACTAAATGACATGCACCTATGGATAATGTGAACGTATAACTACTTTCTATATTTTTTCATTTTCATGCAAATAAATGCAAAATAACTATAATGCATGATCTATCTTTATGGAATGCAATCAGAGCGAGAAATACGGTTATGTGCTCCCAATTCTTATGGTGGAGTGTGAATGACAGTGCAGTAGATAAGCTCATAAGATTAATTGATAGATACTTCTGAAAGAATTATATGTCCCTCCTTACTGACCTATGTACAAGGTAAACAAGGAATTTCTCTCTCTCACTGCAAATTAGAGTCACATTAAAGTTTGGTTGGTTTAGGCTCAATCATCCATATCAGACTCTTCTCATGAACCATAAGGATAAACATTCATGTTCATATGTTTTAAGTTGACTTGCCCAATAAGTTTCACAAATTAAGTCCTCAAGTTCTCACAAGACAAGCTTACAAATTCTTAAAATTTTCATTTATATTTTATTTGCTCACAAGCCCCCAAGGTGAAAACATAAGATGACATACATTTCATTACAACTCCACTGATTACACTAGATAGATAGTGGATCCTAGAAAATAGTAAACCTAAAAATAAAGACAACTAGATTTTTAAAAGAAAAAACAAATGTTGAAATAAAAACTAAATAAAAGCTAGATAAATGTTGTTCCAACACCCCCCCAAGCTTGAATTAGACTATGGCCTCATAGTCAAAATCCAAACTTAAGAGCTGGAACAACGATACCCTATAGTTCTGCGGTGGTGGTGGTGGTGGTGGCGGGTACTGGCCCGGGTCCCAAGTGGGGTACCACCCCTGAAAGGCCAGATCGGTGGGCGACATCAGAGGTGGTTGTGGGTATCCTCCAAAGTAGTTTTGACTCTAGTAATGATCATAAAATGGTTGTTGCTGCATCTCCATCCTCTGTAAACAATTGTGTATGTTCTCTTTATTTGCAAAGAGGAGGCACTCATTTTCATAGATTGCTTGTTGGTTGTCATAGAGTCGGTTCTGGATGTCCTGGATACCTGCAAAAGATGTGGTATGTTGCTGTTGTGTGCTCTAAATGTCTTGGAGCATGGAGTGCATGCCCTGCATGGTGAAGTTGATTTAATGATAAAACAAAATTGTTTCCAAAAGAAACAAAGATAAAATAGTAAAATGAATGAAAATTTAAAGGACCACGGCATGGGATTTGCTACTCGGGCCTGTGTGATTATCCCAACAAGATCCAACTCTTCAATAATTGTTACTAAATTGAGGATTACCTATTGCACCCTCAAATGATATAGGCCATCACTTGCCCTACACTCCTTTGGGACCTACCATCCTTATCATTGAAGTCCCCTATTTATTCAAACTAGACTCACTTACTTACGACTGACCATCCTCAACATGTATCAGATTATAGTCCAATAACCTCAATATCCCTTATTGACATCTCAGGGGATAACAAGATCATTCCACTCTTCTAGTCATGCTCACAACAACCTACATATCCATGATTATAACATATATGCAAAGAAAGTCATGAATTTGCAAGGAAAATAATTAAGTAGAATGACACTTCATTTAGAAACTATACTTCTGAGTTTATATACAAGCCAAGATAAAGTATGCATCATTGGGGCTAGTACCCATGCTTTAACAAAAATGTCTACTCACTCATGGAGAGAGACAACATTATAAAGATAGTAGGAATGATCGAGGATGTCATCATGCCTGGTGCATGAAGACCAATCTCTCTGATGTGGCCTCCACCTCCTCACTCCTCATTAGGGTATGTGCTGCACAATGTGTCTTCTAATCATTGGTCAGAGACCTTTTTGAGTGAATGATATAGGTTCCTATTTATAGATGCATTTGTGTTGCCAAAAACCCTAATGTTGAATACATGTGGTTGAAGAAAGGTAAGTGCATGGCCCATACTCTGTCCAACATGCAACTCATGTGGGTTACTCAATTTCGACTTTGTGTCTGATTCTCAAGCAGACCAGTATGGATTGAATTGGAGTGGGCTGGATGCTGGGAGCACCTATTAAAACATAAGAATTTGGATGACTCCAGGAAAAGAGAGGCTCGATTTGGGTGAATGGCGGAGCCGATCGCTTGACTAGGTGTTTGGAAGGTGAAAAATAGAAAGCTTTGGGGGATTCCTTCTCTTGATGCATAATATCATGAGGGATTTGATCATTCATTTGTGCATTTGTCGTGCATTTTTGGCTAGGCCTGCACAAATATTTAATAAATGCATTAAATTTAAGGAAAGAGAAGATAATTACATTAAGTAAATATAAAGCTAAAACTAAGAAATAGAAACACAACACCTCCTAAAAAGTGAGTAAAAGAGTATGCAAAAATGGGTAAATAAACTCATTAAATGTGCATAACTAATTTGTGACATCACAAGGAGTGAGAGGCATCTAGCAACTCATCATTTCTACCTAAGTAATTAAAAAGTTTGAGAACAAATTATAGTGACTGTATAGTTCCTTCATCTCTAATATCTGGATTGAACTTGAGGCATGTAAACATCATTCTCTCAACATGCAATCCATGTTCCTTGAACTAGAGAAGACATTGTGAGATGCATGTGAACTTACATATGATATATTGATTCACATGAGTATGGCCATACTTCTCTCACTCTCAATTATCAAGTGGCTATGAGATGAACTGTAGTGGGAGGGAGAAATCCCATATACATCACTCACAGTCATTCCCCATCTGCCAAAATGTATCCAAGCATCACCTCTATGGTAACCCTTATTCAAGGTCACGTTGGATGGTGTCATATACATCGAACAAAATGTGGTGAGTTTAGTGATGTCAGGTCTAAGAACCACAATCACCACTATCACTAATCGAGTTGATTTTAGTTACCAATTAATGGTTTCCCAATATCAATCTCAACGTGAGTATATCTGACAAATTGTTCTATAAAAAGTACCTATGTGTTTGGTTTGGCATCACATATCATGACTAATGAGATTGTATCACTAACTAACAGACTCCAATATTATGTATTATTGTTGTCCATTAGCTTCCACAATAACTAGGGACATACAAGAATTTATGTACTCTTATCAGACATATGATCTCACTGTTTAAATCCTCAACTTGAATGCATATGTCATTGAGTAACATCACTCTTTAAGCAAATATCATGTTATACCATTATCTCATAATTAAACAAACATATAGAAAAAGATTGCCTTTATAATTAATCAAATCATTTACACTATTTTCCATTACAATAATCATATGATTGGCTCTCTAGGCATACATACCAACAAAATCCCACTTGTACTATGAGACAATCACCAATGAATTTAATTCCAAGTAATCTAACATGACCTTAATGGTTCCTCTTGGAGAACGCTTTTGTCAAGGGGTCGACAACAATTCTTTCAGTTGGTAATCTACAAATCATCACATCTCCTCATTGTACCATCCTCGTATGAGATAGAGATGTCATTCTATGTGCTTCTAATGTTGATGCAATCTAGGTTCCTTAGCTTGGACAATATCTCCATTGTTGTCACAGTAGAACTCTACTACATAGTTGATTCTTGGAACCACCCCAAATTTAGTGCTGAATTTCATAGTCTAAACAACTTTTGTTGTTGCATTGGAGGCAAAAATATATTTGGCCTCTATTGTAGAATCATCAATTGTTCTTGCTTATAACTCTTCCAATTTATGTCTAAATTGTTGAGGAAAAACACAAATCTAGATTGTGATCTAAAGTCATCTTTGTCCATTTGGAAGCTTACATCAGTGTAACCCTTTACTACCATCTCTCATCGCTACCATAGACAAGAAATTGACCATTAGTTCTTCTGAAGGACTTAAGGATGTTCTTTATGGTAGTTGAGTGACTGTCACCGCGATCTAATTGATATCTTCTCATCATGGTCATGGAATACAAAACATCATGATGAATACATAACATTTCATATATAATAGATCCAATTGCATATGAATATGGAATATTTCTTATGTGTTAATGTTCTTTACAAGAACTAGGATTTGATCTCTAGAGATACAAACACCATGAGACATGAGTAGGTTTCCTCTCTTCTAGTTCTCCATGTTGAACCTATTAAGCACTTTGTCAATGTATGTGATCTGACTTAGGACAGAAGCCTTATCGATCTATTTGTATAGATCTTGATTCCTAAGATATAGGTTGATTCGCCTAAGTCCTCCATAGAGAATTATTTTCCAATGAGGTTTTTTCTATTTGTAAAGTACTAATGTCATTCCCCATCAATAATATGTCATCTACATACAATACGAGGAACACAATCATGCTCCCACTATCCCTTTTGTAAACACATGGTTCATCTTCATTTTGACTAATGCCAAACTCTTTGACTATTTCATCAAATCAAAGGTTCAAGTTCCAAGATGCTTGCTTCAATCTGTAGATTGACCTTTGTAGCTTATAGACTTTATTTGCATCCTTTATAATTATAAAACCTTGGGATCGTGTCATATATACATACTCAAGTAGATTCCTATCAAGTAATGTGGTTTTAACATTTATCTTGCAAATCTCATTATCATAATAAGCTATAATGTCAAGCATGCTCCTGATGGAATTAACCATGGAAGATGATGAAAGGGTTTCATCATAGTCAACACCTTGAACTTGACTGAAACCCTTTCCAACCAATTGAACTTTATAAGTTTGTATGATATCATCCATGTCTGTCTTCTTCTTGAAGGCCCACTTGCACCCTATGGGTTTTACTCCTGTAGGTGGATCCACCATGGTCCATACCTAGTTGGTGTACATAGATTCCATCTAATATCTCATGGACTCACACACTTCTCAGACATTATCCCCTTAACAACTTCTAGGTAGGTTGTTGGCTCATCATAAATGAACAAGTCATCACCTTCTTGAGTCACAATATAACTAAATATTTCGGGATCTAGGAATATCCTACTAGATCTATGAGGTTTTTGTGTTACATGAGGAATTTGAGATTCCACAACAATTTGCAACTATCCATGTTTCTCTTGTTCCTCTATAGGTGCAATGTTTTCTTGTTGGTTTCAAACCTCTTTGAGTTCTACTTTTTTTTTGAGTTCTACTTTCCTCCCACTGATTCCTTTATAAATAATTCCCTTTTTAGGAATTCATCTTCCTTGACAACAAACACTTTGTTGTCAGATGGAGTATAAAAGTAGTATCCTTTTGTTTCCATAGTATATCCAAGAAAATAAAAGTCATTTAATTTGTGGTCCATCCTTTTCAGGAAACTTCTTTCCCGCATAAGATTCGCAACCCCAAATCTTAATGAAAGACATATTAGATGCTTCACATACCATATCTCACCTATTTAGATGGTGTGTGGTTTAGTGTAAACACTATAGTCTCTAGAGCATGTCCTTAGAATGAAGCTAGAAGACTAGAAAAACTCATCATTGACTGCACCATTACTATCAATATGTGATTCCAAATTTCTAATACACCATTATGTTGTGGTGTTCTAGACATAGTCCATTATGGTATGATAGTATGGTCTTGAAGAAGGTCCTCAAACTCTTGGCTTAAGTACTTACCACCTCCATCGGAACACAATGTTGTAATTCTTTTACCAAGTTGGTTTCGTACCTCATTCATTAAATCCTTGAAATTTCATAGGTTTCTGAATTATGTTTCATCAAGTAAACATAGCCATACCTACTAAAGTCATCAATAAAGGTAATGAAGTATTGATAACCACCTCTAACATTTTTTTTAAATAATCAACATATATGAGTATGTATGAGTCCCAATATATCACTTTCTCTCTCACTACATTCAGTGAAAGAAGCCTTTGTCATCGTGCATGAAAAACAAAATTTACATGTCTCTATTGGTTCAAGGTGAAAAGAATTGAGATAACCATATTTATAGTGTCTTGAAATGCATTTTTTATTGATATGCCATAGATGACAATGCCAAAGGTATGGTTTGTTTGATTTATCTAGTTTTAGTCTTTTGTTATTTACATTATAAACATTTGTCTATAGATCTAGCAAATAAAGACCATAAAACATTGGGGCACTACCATAAAAGTTCTCATATTTAGAAATAGAGCATCGACCATTCTTTATATGAAATTTTAAATTGATTCTTGTCCATACAAGATACATATATGATGCTTCTATTAATAGTGGGTACAAAATAGAAGTTGTCTAACTCTATTACATGCCCAATGGGAAGAGATAAATGATAGGTTCCAACTGTAGTAGTAGAAACTCTTTCTTAATTTGCAACCCACAATTCAACCTCACCCTTTCTTAAAGGCTTACATAATTTAATATCGCACATATCTGAACATATGTGATATCCACATTAAGTGTCTAGTATCCAAGATGAAGAAGTAGACATATTTATCTCAATAACGTATATACCTTAAGTGGAGATATATATCCCCTCCTTCATCATCCTTAGTTCCTCTAGGTAAAGAGAGAAATTCCTTTTCCAGTGTGTAACTTGGTGAAAGTGGTGATAATTTCCTCCCTTGGTCACCCCTCCCTTTGCCTTCGAAGCAGAAGACTTGGATTTCTATCCAGCTTTAGAACTCTTCTTAACTTTTCCTTTACCCTTGGACTTCTCTTCCCTTGGTTGGTCATTATCACAGATTTGGGTTTGTCCTTCTTCATTTTCACTTCAGTGGTTCTCAACATTTCAAGTAATTCACAAAAAAATGTCAAACAATTTCATATTGTAATTCATGATACACTTCCTATATGATTTCGACAGTGATTGTAGAATCACATATGTTACCAACTCATAACCTAAGGGAAATCCCAATCTTTCAAGGTTCTCCACATAGCCAATAAACTTGAGTACATGGGGCCCTACTGGTTTTCCTTCTACCGTATTGTACTTGAACAAGTCCTTGAAAGCATCATATCTCACTTGTCTTTTTTGATCTTGGTCCATGTTTTTAAGATGTGTTATCATCTCAATAACATCCATTTTCTCATGTACTCTCTGCAACTCATACTTTATTAAGCTAGGCATCAGGCACTTGACATCTACTACATCTTTAAAGTGCTTATTGTAAGAATCATTGTCATCCTTAGGCATGGTGGGAGTGGGTTCATCTAGATGATAGGTAAGTGAAGATGAGATTTAGTCTTTTGAGATGTGAACAATCATATCCTTAAGGAAGGCAAGGTAGAAGAAAATGTGATCTTATTCTCTTATCCAAGATAAGGAATCATATATTTAATAAGGTCAATAAAGTAAGTTTGAACTATTGGGATAGGTTGGATAGAAGAGTTCTATTGAATCGTTTATGCCCAGATAAATAAAACTAAAGAAAAAGTGACATGAGATAGTTAATATGGCATTAAATGCAAGATGCTATAGAAAGAAATGGAGAAGGAACTCTACTGTCTCAAGGACATAGAGATTGTTCTCTTGTGTGAGAATGGTTCTTAATGTCCTAAACTAACCATGGAAATTATTCATATTTAACTTATCCTTCTCAAGGACCGATCTAAAAAGAAAATGTGTTGTTGTTTGTTAATTGTTTCTATAAAAGAAATTTGTAATTTCTCAAAATCCTTTTGATTTGATTTGATAATATTGATGATATAATTAGCCTTTAATTAATTAATGCAGCCACTATTTCGTTCAAATTGATAGCTCTCACTATCAATTCTAAAAAGTGTAGTGTACAACCATCCAGTGAGAGAGATCTAAACTAAATAACTTATTACCCAAACAATGCCAGTATCCATAAAAGGTAGTATTTTCCAATTGCATCTTATACAATTCTTTGATAGATGGTATGCAGAACTCCTTGCCACATTCCATCTATATGCTTTTAAGCACTTAATCTCATTCAGGTCAACTAGTTAAGATAAATCAAAATCCAACACAATGGTAATGCACCCTTCTTCATAGGCCCACATAACTACCATCACACTTCCATAAGATAGATGACTCACCATGCTTGGTGTGCCCATGCTTAGTCAAACAATATTTTCATATGTGTTTCTTATGGAAAGAATCTAAGACGTAATTTAGGATTTGAGGGATTCATATTTATATAAATTAACATATACATATCCAATCACCACATACTTGTAATATGTATCTAATACATACAATATTCACAAACAAACATGTGATCATAAAATATGAGTGATGGTTATGGCCATGCTAATGGAATTCCTTGGAGTCACAAAGAATCCCTACCACCTAATGTCATACATCATATGTAGAAACCTATTCATATAGAAAATATATTATGGAACCAACTCAATTGGTCGACTCAATCCTTCAGTTAATTGGTTGGCCTCCTAGTCGGTTGACTTGTCTTCATGGACAATTGACTGGCTTCTAGCTCAAGTGGTGTCTGGACTCCTCCAATTGATCGTTTGGTCCACTAATTGATTGGTTGGCTACTCCTAATGCCTGGCCTCCTTACTCCTCTAGTCAATCAACTCAACTTCTGAGTCAGTCAACTTGTCTTATGCATAATGCTTTCTTTTGCAAAAATAGGAAATAAAACTACCATATTCCTATTTAACTTATTTTATTGTAAAAGTGAAATTTTGAATTACATTTGAGGGAACCATATGGAGTAAAGTGTTAAATTACACAAGCAAAAGAGAGAAAGGCTCAGTATGCAACTGAATTTAAAAGACATGAATAAAACCATTCAACCATGCACATATATACATAGGGTATTGGCCATAACCATGCTTACATCCGTGATAAAAAAAGCCTGGGAGACACATATAAATTGCATATATATAACATATCATATATATAGGATCTAGAGGACACTCCCTCGTGTCTCTGGTATTTAATCAATTATGAACATTAATAATTTAAATATTTGCATCACATGTAATAAATAAATGATAAAACCAAAATCTGGTAATTTTAATTAAATCTCAAAACATATTAAATTGATGTGGCTCTAATCCCACTATTTGGAAATATGGATATTCCCCATGTTTAGCATATCATGTCAACAATTATGGTTTGGAAAGGAAGATTGTAAGGCATGTACCGGGTCCTAGAGCTAGTTCATCGACTATCCTTATAGTGGTGTGATTCTTTTACAAAAAGCACATGGACGGTTGTTAGGGGCATCCTCTTGGTGTAGCACTATATATGGTGGTTGACGACATCCTCCTATCATGTTGGCAACAACCTCCATGCCTCTACATAGTCCACGTGGACCACTAGGAACTCCTCATTGCACTTTCTAGAGACAATAGGAAGGCGTTTGCCCCTTTAATGTCAACTTGCTAGCATTGACCTTTTCTCCCTTATTGTATATCCCTTTTATAGGTCAGACTTGCTTTGGACTCACATTACCACAACTGTGAGAGAATAATGTTTTTTAGCATTAGTTGTGTCAAATGAGAGCCTTGACTACCCCCCCCCCCCCCCCATATAGAAGGGCAAATGTTAAGGTTTCCAGATTAATTGGGAGTTGAATAGACACATTTTCATTATTTATGTCTATTGCAGGTTAGAGTCAGTCGACTCAACTTTTGAGTCAGTCAATTCACACCCAAACTTGATGATATTGAATGCTTTTCTATTCGCAAACATATTGGTGATTAATGCACAACATGATTTTAGCATCAATATTTGATCCAATCATATTTGATCATTGAACCGGACAATCCACATACTGAACTGGTCAATTCAGACTCTGAACTGATCGAATCACATCCTAAACTGGACAATTCCTATAGCCAATGTTCATCCAACAATATTTAAATTGACTCGACTCTTGAATTGGTCAAATCAACATTTGAGTCTATCGACTTAAATTCTCAGTCAACCAATTTTCAGCAACTATTGTTTAAATTGAATACCTAAACACTTTAGTAATCAAGATAAACCTTATTCATGAGTAAAGTTCTATTCCATGTGTATCATATGTGTGTGACTGTGTAGGTCCTAAGTTACATTTGCAGTGAATCCATAACTAATTTATGACATCAAAAGCAATGAGTGATACCCAGAAGGACATCATTACTATGGCATTCAACTTTTAAAAATAGGATTAAATAAAACGGAAGCGTATCGTTAGCAGCGGAATTACTAAAAATCACTAAAAATAAACAAATTTACAAAGTGATCCATAAACTGAAAGGATCTTTCATAAGGAACCAAAGTATTTCAATACATGATGGTTTACAAGTACATCTCTTGTACCATTTCTTCTCGAGAGTTACAAACATCAACTTCCCTATTAGATCATACATAGGCATTAAAAAAATCTCGAGGCATGAAGGCAAAATCTCAGATCGATATAAAACTAACTACTGACTCCTAGGACCTCAGAGTACAGAGACGACACATATGACTCTATATACATGACATGACAACCAGTGTCTCCACCTGAGAATTCATTCTTGCCTTTAGTTCTGTTGCTGCTGCTGCTGCTCTTCCCTTACTGTAGGGTTCCTGCCTCTTCTGCGTCTACCTAAAAAGTTGAATTTCACGGGGGTGAGACAATTGAAAATTGTCCCAGCGAGAGATATAACTCTCCGCCAGAAACATTATTATTGCAGCTAATGATATATATAACTGAGAAGAAGATTCATAAGTGATTAACAACAGGTAGTTTAGTATGTAACATATTAGAACAATAATGTCTATTCAAAACAATTCACTTATAACTTGATAAAGCAGCATATTACTTATCAAATAAGGAATTTAAGAGTATAAACAACATTTGTCCATTAGATGTACTAGGCAAAGTAACAAAAACTAATGATTCTTGTATTTCAACCTTAAGCAAATATGCTACACGGCTGATTACATTTTACAATCATTCTTAATCCCCTGAGGAGATGAGGTATACCGCTTATACTGCAACCGACCATTGCGAAATCGAAATCAGTACCATACATAGGTCAACATAAGAGCCAGATTTACATGACCTCATCTTCCTCAATCAGTGTGAAGACCAACTGTAGGACATCTTGTGTCTCTGCTAAATAGCTTTCCAGGGTATACTGGCAACATCGCTATTAGAGTTACAATGGCATTCTGTACTCTCTTCACAATCGAGAGATATTATATTTATCTCACATCGATCATGCATTATGATCCTCGGGAGATTAATGGTACATCCATCCTGGCATTTGGGAGATTAGTGATACATCCATCCTGTCATATATAATGAAGGATTGAGAGATTTAATGTTTATCTCGCATCAATTCCTTCATTAGGACGTAAGGATATTCACACCCATAACCCCCACATACTCAAAAGTATGCCCTCCAGGAATTCCCTTAGGAAAACTTGTTTCACCATCACCTAAACTACTGACGATGATGGATCTATGGTCAGGGCTCTACATGATACTATTTCACTTGATTATTTAAGTACATTACAATATTCTTTTAGCATCAAGCATGTTTTCAGTCATAAAACATTTTCACATTTGCTACAAAGAAGGAATATTGTTTCTATCAAGTTCTTTTCAAACCTTTGCTAAACATTGGGATCTCAATCCCTTATCACATCAGGGTAATCTCATCCCTTGTCATCTCGTTATCATGATTATGAAACATGGGTATTCAAACCCTCAAGTCATCAAACACTTGTTACCAATTTATCAGGTAACTTAATTCCTTTAGGTTAACTAATCAATATAAACATAATAATTGCAGTGCATGTATCTCATATGGCTCTTAAAGCACCATAATATCTCTTGTTACCTTTCACTAGGCAACACAACATGTTATGGCTCCCAAGGCCCATAAAGAAAATTTAGTATTAAAGCATCATAGCTCTTACCTGACTATGTTCACCATCTCATAAAACCTGCATAGTTAGTACACATGATAACAATTATATCAATTACCAATCAGCACTATGTATGTAAGAGCATCATCGCTATTTCCTTATTAAAGCTAAGATTTCCCAATTTATATCAAAAAGGAATACTTAATCTCACTACCCAGATTTGGGTTATGATGATTATCATATTGCCCAAAGTTAGGGTTTCATACAGAACAACCCAAGATTAGGGTTGCATACTTCTTTATCCTATATCAATATAGGATTTCACTTCAACGAATTACATATCAGTATATAGTATCACCTTGAATCAAGTCTCACATCTCATCCTTGCATTAGGATTTCATTTTGACTTTTCACCTTATCTAGGGTTTCACATGACATCACCCTTACTTTTGGGTTTCACATGGTTTCACCCTTCATTAGGGTTTCTCATAACATCATCCTCAGTTAGGGTTTACTATTCACATTCAATTAGGGTTTATTATTAAAGTACCCTAAATTAGGGTTTCTCATATCATCACCCTTCATTAGGGTTGTATCATCACCTTAGATTGGGGTTTCACCTTTTATTGCCCTCAACTAGGGTTACTATCATCATGGATTAGGGTTTCACTTATCATTGCCCTTAACTAGGGTTAGGGCTCATTAACCTTCCTAATTAGGGTTCATGATCTCTTTATTAAGGATCATGCCCTAATTACACATTCAAATATGTTGAGAGTGTTGAGACTTAACCTCCACATGATTATAATTAATGTAAGGAATTCTCTCTCTCTCATCCTTTATAGAATGATATCTACGTCAGCCTTGATTGGGTTAAGTCCACTCAACTTGACTGAAGGGTTGACACCATGTATTATGTTATTACTTCCTTAATCATTATAGATTAGTCATTCACAAGGTATTAATCACCCTATCTTATTAAGGGTATAATTACCATAATCACCCTTGGATGGCATCATAAAATAATTAATTAAACAATTGACCTTTAAACACTTTAATTTTTCATGTTGTTTTAGGGTTAATTACTTCCAAACGGTCTTGCTCACTTAGACCCCAAACGGTCTTGACTAATCAGACCTCAAACGGTCTTGCATGGATAAGCTTCAAACGTTCTAAGTCTAACAATTGAAACCATTTAGCAAAGTAGTTACTTGAAACCGTTTGCTAAAGTGAACACTTGAAACCATTTTCTAAAGTGAACACTTGAAACCATTTGCTAAAGTGAACACTTGAAACTGTTTGCTAAAGTGAACACTTGAAACTGTTTGCTAAAGTGAACACATTGAAACCGTTAGCTAAAGTAAGCATTTGAAACTGTTTGCTAAAGTGATCATTTCAAAATGTTTTGAGCCTCAACCGGTTTGGGATCGTTTGGTCCCAAATAGTCTTGAGGCCGTTTGGACTCAAACGGTCTTGAGACCATTTGGTCCAAACCTCCTCAAAACTGAATGGACCAAAAAGGGTCTCAACCTCTCTAATCGATTTAGGGTTTCCAATGTTAACTCCTTCATTAATTGAATCCATGTAATTATTTATCAATTGAACCTAGGGACCATGCTTCAAGTGAGCTTAATGAATCACCCTTAAATTGATTCAATCTTCGATTGATCACCAATTAGGGTTTGAACCCAATTGGATTAGGGTTGAAATCGATGAACCTTTAATATTACACATTGTGAAACTAATTTCTTTGAAATCATTGGATCACCAATCAAATTGGGCATGACCTGACCTCAAATGGTCTTGAGGTCATTTCGATGACCTCCAAATGGTCTTGAGACCATTTTCCCAAATTATCATCAAAATTGGTGAAGTCTAATTAGAGTTTAGGTCATTGAATTGATTATCAAATCAACAATTGATTGCATTACAATTTGGTATCTTTGGATCTTCAAATACCTAACCATATTCAACCCTAGACCTCCAAACAGTCTTGGTTGACCTCCAAATGGTCTTCAGACCGTTTGGGTGATTCCCAAACGGTTTTGAAATCATTTGGGTTAATCAACCCAAAGTTCTATGTCAATGAATTAAGAAATCAACACCTAACCTGATTAGGGTTTGGTGATTGATGGACCTTAAACTAATGAACCCTTTGAAACTAATCAATTATATTTAATCGGTCATTAACCATCATCATTACCTTCAAATATACAAATGGTCAACTATGTTCAACACTCCCAAACGGTTTGAAACCATTTACTTCCAAACGGTTTGATGAAACCGTTTACTCCCAAATTGTTTGTGAAACTGTTTACTCCCAAACGGTTTGTTAAACCGATTGAGCACTTATGTTGAAACCGTTTAGTCTAGTATTTTCTTGGGGAAAAGTGTCCAACATCATTTCAACATCATCTTCCTTCATTCATCCAAGAACTACTGCCGTTTTCAAGGAAATTGCAACAATGAATCAAAAGAGTTCCAAATAGAAGAAAATAATCAACAATTATTGGAGAATCGAATGCAATATCAATGTTTAAGGGTTTAAGTTATATAACCTGCCTTCTAACCTGATTCCAAGCTCCAAGCTCCATGACTCCAAAGGTGGATGAAGCTTTTGCAACTTCCCAAGTTCCGTTCTCAAGCTTTTTGAATGAAAAGGTTGACTAGGATTGAAGATGGACTGAAATAGAGAAGAATTATGCATTGTTTTATGATTTTCACCATAAAATTGAGGTGAAGGAAGATCAAGAACTTACCATCAGGTTGGGGGTCGTCCTCCAGCTGCTCCTAGGTCCTTTGGTCAGTTTTCAAGCAAGAAGAGAAAAGGAATTCCGAAAAAGATCCCTAAGTGGGTAGGAAATTAGATATGTATAAGGGAATTCCAAGGAAAGAGAAAATGGAATTAATTCCGTTAATTTCCAAAATTAGTGCCACCTCTTCCCATCCATTCCTTGGCCACGAAGCCACCTTCATTCACTTGCAAAACTTCTTCATTATCCAAGGATTAAAAGAAAAGGAATTAAGCACCGTAAACATATTATATTAATATCCTCTCTTTAGTGGATATTTCTTTTTCTCTTAATAATGGGAGTGAGTTATCCATTCCCTTTGATATTCTCATTCCCTTTACAAGGCACAAAGAACATCCAATCCTTTTAAAACACATCCCTCAACTTTTGGATGAAGGTCTCTTCAATTAATATATATTTTTTTGCATTAAATTAAGTAAAGTTCCTTTTATTCTTAAATCTTGATTATTTTAATACCAAGATTCTCTCTCCTCGGAAACAACTCAAATGAGGTGCCCCTCCCATTTTATTTTCTCTACTTGATGCCAAGAAACATGAGGGTCCCTCTAGAAGTGGTATTTTTCATGTTGAACCCTAGGTTTTGGGTAAATTGCACATTAAACCAAAACTAGGTTTTAATGCACAATGATTGCTCAGCAAGCTTTATCTTGGTGCTCAATATTGTGGAAACTTTACCATTTCTTCATTCTCATTATTATGATGCTTCAACATCTGAGGAAAAATTTATCATGTACAATTTGCAAGTTAACCCCTCAACTTGGGTAATTTGCATTTTAGTTCAAAACAAATAAAACAATGTTTCAACATAATTCCAAAAAAAGAGTAAAATTGAAATATAAGTTCCTCTTGGGCCTTAATTACTTTCCAAGAAATATGAGCAAGCATCAAATCAACTTTATTAAGCAAAACATCTAGGGTTAGAGCATAACCCAGGTCAGGGATGTTACAAATTATCCACCCCTTACAAGGATTTTGTCCCTAAAATCATTACAAAAATATTTTAAGAGAAAAGAGTAGGGTATTTCCTCCTCATCTCTTCCTCTAGTTCCCATGTAGCTTCTTCAATGCCACGGTGATTCCAGAGGACTTTTACAAGGCATATGTCTTTCTTTTTCAGCTTCTTAATTCTTTTATCAAGGATCATTACAGGTCCTTCAACATATGATATATCATCATTTACTTCTACTTCCACAGGTTGTAGAACTAATTCTATGTCATAATGACACTTTCTCAACATCGAGATGTGAAACACTGGGTGCAACTTATGCAACTCAGGTGGTAACTCCTGCTTATAAGCTACCTTTCCAATTCGTTCAATGATTGGATAAGGCCCCATAAATCTAGGAGCTAACTTCCCTTTCCTTCCAAATCTAAGAACTCCTTTCCAAGGTGAGACCTTGAGATATACTCTGTCTCCAACTTGGAATTATAAAGGTCTTCGCCGTTTGTCGACGTATGATTTATATCTATCCTGTGCAGTCCTTAACTATTATTGTATTACTTTAATCTTTTACGTTGTCTGTTGCACTAGCTCAAGATCCAAATGTTGATTTTCTCTAGTTTCATACCAACATAAGGGAGATCTACATCGTCTACCATATAATGCTTCATATGGTTCCACATCAATACTGTGCTGATAGCTATTATTATAAGCAAATTCTATCAAGCTCAGGTGTAAATCCCAACTTCCAACAAATTGAAGGACACATGCCCTAAGCAAGTCCTCCAAAGATTGTATGGTCCTTTCAGTTTGTCCATCTATCTGAGGGTGAAAGGTTGTACTAAACCTTAATTGTGTACCCAAATCTTTATGAAGTCGTTCCCAAAAATGACTTGTAAATTGGGGACCTCTATCAGAAACGATAGTGGTTGGTACCCCGTGCAACCGCACTATTTCATCTACATATAAATGTGCTAGCTTCTCAGCAGTGTAGGTTGTTTTGACAGGTAAGAAATGTGTTGTCTTTGTTAACCTATCCACTATCACCCATATGGAATCATGACCTTTGGTTGTTCTAGACAAACCAACCACAAAGTCCATGGTTACATGATCCCATTTCCACTACGGTATAGGCAAAGGTTGCATTGTTCCTGTGGGCTTTTGATGTTCATCTTTAACCTGCTGACACACCGGACACCGCATAACAAAATCATCAACATCTTTCTTCACTCCAGGCCACCAATATAAGTCTTTTAAATTATGATACATCCTGGTGCTCCCTGGATGCATTGCATACATCAAAGAATGAGCTTCTTGCAGGACTAACTTCCTCAAATCATTAGCATCAGGTACTACCATCCTACCATGGTAACAAACTACCTGATCTTATGACTCACAGAAGCCATCTCATTTCTCACTACCGTATTCTGACCTAATCTGCTGAACTATAGCATCAACTTGCTGTGCTTCTTTAATCTGCTGTCTCAGAGTTGGTTTTATGTGCATCTCATCTAACAACCTGGCTAACAATGATACTTTAAATTATACATTGTTTTGCCTCAAGGATATAAACATATCCCTCTTAGAACACACTAAGGAATTCATCTATGTTTTATCTATGGAAGGTGTTGCTGATTTTCTACTTAGTGCATCAAGAACCATATTGGCTTTCCCTGGATGATAATCAATTGTACAATCGTAGTCCTTGATTAACTCCATCCAGCGGCGTTGCCTCATGTTTAGCTCATGCTGAGAAAAGATGTATATTAAATTCTTATGGTCAGTGAAAATCTGGAATGTCTCTCCGTGGAGATAATGTCTCCATATTTTCAAAGCATGGACCACAACAGCTAGCTCTAGATCATGTGTTTGATAATTCTCCTTGTGTTTCTTAAGTTGTCGAGAAGCAAAAGAAATCACTTCCTTATCCTACACCAACACACATCCTAAGCCATTCTTAGATGCATCACAGAAAACTATGTACCCCTTTCCCTGCTAAGGTAGCACCAACACAGGTGCACTTGTCAGCCTTTCTTTCAACAACTAAAAAGATTGTTGACACTTGTCATTCCAGACAAAAGGAACTTCCTTCCTGGTCAACATGGTTAGGGGTAAAGCTATTGAACTGAAGTTCTTAATGAACCTCCTGCAATAGCCTGCCAACCCTAACAAACTACGTATCTCTGTTGGTGTCTTAGGCTGCTCCCATTGCAGGACAAACTTTACCTTCTTAGGATCAACATGAATACCTGAAGCAGATATTACGTGTCCAAGAAAAGAAACTTCTGGTAACCAAAACTCACACTTGCTAAACTTAGCATACAACTTATGCTCTCTTAGCAAAGTCAAAGCCTGACGGAGGTGCTGCTCATGTTGTTGAGCATCTTTACTGTAGATTCAGACGACTACACACTGATCAAGAAAAGGTCGAAAGATTCTATTCATGAGTTCCATGAATGCAGTTGGTGAATTAGTTAGTCCAAACAACATAACTATGAACTCATAGTTACCATACCTGGTCCTAAAGGAAGATTTAGGTATGTCACTCTCCTTGATACACAACTGATGATATCTCGATCTTAAGTCTATTTTAGAGAAGGTAGTTGCACCACACAATTGATCAAACAAGTCGTCAATCCTTAGCAAGGGATACTTGTTCTTTATAGTTACTTTATTCAATTTTCTGTAGTCAATGCATAATCTCATTGATCTATCCTTCTTCTTAACAAAGAGGACCGGAGCACCCCATGGTGAAGTACTCGGTCGGATAAAACCCATCTCAAGAAACTCCTGCAGTTGCTTCTTAAGCTCTACCATCTCAGCAGGCGCCATCCTATGCGGTGTTTGTTCTATAGGTTGCGTGCCCGGAACTGGATTAATTTCAAAATCAATCTCTCGGGGCAGAGGTACACCTGGAAGTTCTTCAGGAAACACATCTTCAAATTCCCTGACTATTGGAACTTCGGAAGGATTAGAACTCTCCATGGTGGTATCTACCACATGTGCCAGGAAAGCAAAACATCCTTTTCTCATCAACTTATCAGCTACCATAGCTGACACAAGATAGGTTAGAAGAATCTTTCTGTCTCCTTGAAAGATCCATGTGTCACTATCATCTATGAACACAGCCTGCTTGGACTCACAATCTAAGACAACCTTATACTTTTCTAGGGTGTCCATCCTAAGAATTATATCAAACCCATGCATCTCAAGTAGTATAAGATCCACTTGAATGCAATATTCAAAAAAGAAGAGTGTGCAGAAAGAACACACCTCCCGCAACACTGTAGATCCCTTCAAAGGAGTTTCTAACTTCAAACCCTCTGCCCTATTACCAACTGTCATATTGCAGTCCAGAATCACTCTTTCAGTGATGAAAGAATGCGTAGCACTAGGATCAATTAAAATAGATACAACACAAGATATAGACATATCGGAGTAAAACAGTTCCATCTGACTAGCCACAACCTGAGCGTTGACTACTGCATCAGGCTGATTCATCACATAGAATCTCACTGTCACCCGTGGTTGACTCGGTGGTCGATTACTAGGTGCCGACGATCCAACTTGGGATGATTTTCCACGTCCTCTAGCTCCACTTGGATATTGTCGCCTCTGAGAACCTTGCTGACTCTACCTCTGAGGTTGAGTCAAATTTGCATATCTGGCTCGACAATCCTTCATCACATGCCCCATCTTTCTACATATAAAGCAACCTCTGTTCCCTGGCTGAGGTCTGGATGGTCCTGTTACTGATACTGATGCTGAGCTATGGGCTCTTTCCAGTGGTAAACTATGACCTCTACCCCTATTAGACGTCCACTACGTCTCAGTATTAAACCTTGGTGGTGCTATTGGTGCAGAAAACATCAGTTTCTTAAAGCTTTTGGATCCTTATCCATGAAACTGAGGATAAACTTTCTTACTCATAGTCTGCCTCTTCTCTGTCACAGACCTCTCTATCCATCTAATAAACTCTACAAAGGTAGCAAACCTCTCCCTATTTTCTAATGCAAACACAAGAGTGGTCAAGTCAGCGTTCAACCCCTTCTCAAAATGCTGAATCCTTTCTTCATCGGTAGCTTCCATATGTGGATAGAACTGCAGAAGCTCCATGAACTTAGGCTCATACTCGCTAACGTTCATTGGTCCTTGACTTAATTTCTCAAACTAAGAGATCTTCTCATCTAGGAACGTCTTAGGAAAGTATCTGTTGACGAATTCTCGTCAGAATACTTCCCATCCAATCTCCACACCCGACCTTTTACCTTCTTCTATGGTCCACCAATGACCAGCACTCCCTTTAAGAAGGTACACTGCATGTCTAACCTTCTCAGCTTCTGGGATGTTAAGGATTCTAAAGGCTTTCTCCAGCTTGGTCAGCCACATGTCTGCATCTGCTGGTTCAGTTGTACCAGCATATTCCATGGCTCCAACCCGGCGAAGTCATTCAAAGGTCTTACCGGCTCCTTATCCTTCATGGTGGGTAGGTGCAGGTAATGGCATCCTATATGTCATATGGGTCATTGCTACTATAAATTGTCCAAAGATAGCTTGGAAGGTTGGGTTCCCCATATCTGCTTGATTGAACTAGGGTTGTTCAGGTACGGGCTCCTCCCTATCATAATCTCTTGCACCTCCTCCTGGTGCAGCAACGCTGCTCTCAACAGCATGTTCATCATGTGATCCAGACATCTTTAGTTTTTCTTCTCCTCCTATATGAGCAGTAGACACTATCAGATAAACTGGAAGACACTAGAACAGACTCAACAACCTTAATCCTATGTCTCTGTAGACTTACCGAACCTAGAGCTCTGATACCACAAAATTGTGGCATCCAACTTTTAAAAACATGATTAAATAAAATGGAAGCATATCGTTAGCAGCAGAATTACTGAAAATCACTAAAAATTAAAACTTTTACAAAGTGATCCATAAACTGAAAGGCTCTTTCATAAGGAACCAAAGTATTTCAATACATGTTGGTTTACTAGTACATCTCTTGTACCATTTCTTCTCAAGAGTTACAAACATAAACTTCCCTATTAGATCATACATAGCCATTACAAAAATCTCGAGGCATGAAGCCAAAATCTCAGATCGATATAAAACTAACTACTAACTCCTAGGACCTGAGAGTACAAAGACGACACATTGGACTCTCTATATACATGACATGACAACCAGTGTCTCCACCTGAGAATTCACTGTTGTCCTTGGTTCTGCTGTTGCTGCTGCTCTTCCCTTACTGTAGGGTTCCTTCCTCTTCTGCGTCTACCTAAAAAGTTGAATTCCATAGGGGTGAGACAATTCAAAATTGTCCCATCGAGAGATATAACTCTCCACTAGAAACATTATTATTGCAACTAATGATATATATAACTGAGAAAAAGATTCATAAGAAGTTAATAGTAGGTAATTTAGTATGTAACAAATTAGAAAAATAATGGCTATTCAAAACATTTCACTTATAACTTGATAAAGCAGTATATTACTTATCCAATAAGGAATTTAAGAGTATAAACAACATTTATCCATTCGACATACTGGGCAAAATAACAACAACTAATGATTCTCATATTTCAACCTTAAGCAAATATGCTACACGACTGATTACATTTTACAATCATTCTTAATGCCCTAAGGAGATGAGGTATACCTCTCATACTCCAAACGACCATTGTGAAATCGAAATCGGTACCATACATAGGTCAACAGAAGAGCTGGATTTCCATGACCTCATTTTCGTCAATCAGTGTGAGGACCAACTGTAGTACATCTTGTGTCTCTACTAAATAGCTTTCCACGGTATACTGGCAACATATCTATTAGAGTTACAGTGGCATGGTGTACTCTCTTCACAATCAAGAGATATTATATTTATCTCACATCGATCCGACATTATGATCATCGGGAGATTAATGGTACATCCATCCCGACATTCAGGAGATTAGTGATACATCCATCCCATCATTTATAATGAAGGATTGATAGATTTAATGTTTATCTCACATCAATTACTCCTTTAAGACGTAAGGATATTCATTCCCATAACCCCCACATACTCAAAAGTATGCCCTCTAGGAGTTCCCTTAGGAAAACCTATTTCACCATCACCTAAACTACTGGCGATGATGGATCTATGGTCAGGGCTCGACATGATACTGTTTCACTTGATTATTTAAGTACATTACAATATTCTTTTAGCATCAAGCATGTTTTCAATCATAAAACATTTTAACATTTGCTACAAAGAAGGAATATTGTTTCTATCAAGTTCTTTTCAAAGCTTTGCTAAATATTTGGATCTCAATCCCTTATCACATCAGGGTAATCTCATCCCTTGTCATCTCAATATCATGATTATGAAACATGGGTATTCAAACCCTCAAGTCATCAAAGACTTGTTACCAATTTATCAGGTAACTTAATGCCTTCAGGTTAACTGATCAATATAAACATAATAATTGCAGTGCAGGTATCTCATATGGCTCTTAAAGCACCATAATATCTCTTGTTACCTTTCACTAGGCAACAGAACATGTTATGTCTCCCAAGGCCCATAAAGCAAATTCAGTATTAAAGCATCATAGCTCTTACATGACTATGTTCACCATCTCATAAAACCTGCATAGTTAGTGTACATGATAACAATTATATCAATTACCAATCAGCACTATGTATGTAAGAGCATCATCACTATTTCCTTATTAAAGCTAAGATTTACCAATTTATATCAATTAGGAATACTTAATCTCATTACCCAGATTTGGGTTATGATTATTATCAAATTTCCCAAAGTTAGGATTTCATACAGAACAACCCAAGATTAGGGTTCCACACATCTTTATCCTATATCAGTATAGGATTTCACTTCAAAGAATTACATACCAGTATATAGTATCACTTTGAATCAGGTCTCACATCTCATCCTTGCATTAGGATTTCATTTTGACTTTTCACCCTTTCTAGGGTTTCACATGGCATCACCCTTACTTTTGGGTTTCACATGGTTTCACCCTTGATTATGGTTTCTCATAACATCATCCTCGGTTAGGGTTTACTATTCATATTCAATTAAGGTTTATTATTAAAATACCCTGAATTAGGGTTTCTCATATCATGACCCTTCATTAGGGTTGTATCATCACCATAGATTGGGGTTTCAACTTTTATTGCCCTCAACTAGGGTTACTATCATCATGGATTAGGGTTTCACTTATCATTACCCTTAATTAGGGTTAGGGCTCATTAACCTTCCTAATTAGGGTTCATGATCTCTTTATCAAGGATCATACCCTAATTACACATTCATATATGTTGAAAGTGTTGAGACTTAACCTCCACATGATTATCATTAATGTAAGGAATTCTCTCTATCATCCTTTATATAATGATATCTACATCAGTCTTGATTGGGTTAAGTCCACTCAACTTGATTAAAGGGTTGACAACATGTGTTATGATATTACTTCCTTAATCATTACGGATTAGTCATTCACAAGGTATTCATCACCCTATCTTATTAAGGGTATAATTGCCATAATCACCCTTGGATGGCATCATAAAATAATCAATTAAACAATTGACCTTTAAGCACTTTAATTGTTCATGCAGTTTTAGGGTTAATTACTTCCAAACGGTCTTGGTCACTTAGACCCGAAACAGTCTTGAATAATCAGACCTCAAAGGGTCTTGCATGGATAAGCTTCAAACGGTCTAAGTCTAACAATTGAAATCGTTTAGCAAAGTAGTTACTTGAAATCGTTTGCTAAAGTGAACACTTGAAACCGTTTGCTAAAGTGAAAACTTGAAACCGTTTGCTAAAGTGAACACTTGAAACCGTTTGCTAAAGTGAACACTTGAAACTGTTTGCTAAAGTGAACACGTTGAAACCGTTTGCTAAAATAAGCATTTGAAATCGTTTGCTAAAGTGACCATTTGAAAACGTTTTGAGCCTCAACCGGTTTGGGATTGTTTCGTCCCAAACGGTCTTGAGACTATTTGGTCACAAATGGTCTTGAGACCGTTTGGACTCAAACGGTCTTGAGACCGTTTGGTCCAAACCTTCTCAAAACCGAATGGACCAAAAAGGGTCTCAACCTCTCTAATCGATTTAGGGTTTCCAAGGATAACTCCTTCATTAATTGAATCCATGTAATTATTCATCAATTCAACCTAGGAACCATGCTTCAAGTGAGCTTAATGAATCACCCTTCAATTGATTCAATCTTCAATTGATCACAAATTAGGGTTTGAACCCAATTGGATTAGGGTTGAAATTGATGAACCTTTAATATTAGACATTGTGAAACAAATTTCTTTGAAATCATTGGATCACCAATCAAATTGGGCATGACCTGACCTCAAACGGTCTTGAGGTCATTTGGATGACCTCGAAATGGTCTTGAGACCATTTGCCCCAATTATTATCAAAATTGGTGAAGTCTAATTAGAGTTTAGGTCATTGGATTGATTATCAAATCATCAATTGATTGCATTACAATTTGGTATCTTTGGATCTTCAAATACTTAACCATATTCAACCCTAGACCTCCAAACGTCTTGGTTGACCTCCAAACGGTCTGGAGACCATTTGGGTGATTCCCAAATGGTTTTGAAACCGTTTGGGTTAATCAACCCAAAGTTCTAAGTCAATCAATTATGAAATCAGCACTTAACCCGATTAGGGTTTGGTGATTGATGGACCTTCAACTAATGAACCCTTTGAAACTAATCAATTATGTTTAATGGATCATTAACCATCATCATTACCATAAAATATCCAAATGGTCAACTATGGTCAACACTCCCAAATGGTTTGAAACCGTTTACTTCCAAACTGTTTGATGAAACTGTTTACTCCGAAACGGTTTGTGAAACCGTTTACTCCCAAATGATTTGTGAAACCGATTGAGCACTTATGTCGAAACTGTTTAGTCTAGTATTTTCTTGGGTAAAAGTGTCCAAGATTATTTCATCATCATATTCCTTCGTTCATCCAAGAACTACTACTATTTTCATGGAAATTGCAGTCACGAATCAAAAGAGTTCCAAATAGAAGAAAATAATCAACAATTATTGGAGAATCGAATGCATTATCAATGTTTAAGGGTTTAAGTTATATAACCCACCTTCTAATCTGATTCCAAGCTCCATGACTCCAAAGGTGGATGAAGCTTTTGCAACTACACAAGGTCTGTTCTCAAGCTTTTTGAATGAAAAGGTTGGCTAGGATTGAAGAGGGAGTGAAATAGAGAAGAATTATGCATTGTTTTATGATTTTCACCATAAAATTGAGGTGAAAGAAGATCAAGAACTTACCAACAGGTTGGGGGTCTTCCTCCAGATGCTCCTAGCTCCTTTGGTCAGTTTTCAAGCAAGAAGAGAAAAGGAATTCTGAAAAAGATCCTTAAGTGGGTAGGAAATGAGATATGTATAAGGGAATTCCAAGGAAAGAGAAAATGGAATTAATTCATTTAATTTCCAAAATTAGTGCCTCCTCTTCCCCTCCATTCCTTTGCCAAGAAGCCACGTTCATTCACTTGAAAAACTTCTTCATTATACAAGGATTAAAAGAAAAGGAATTAAGCACCTTAAACATATTATATTAATATCCTCTCTTTACTGGATATTTCTTTTTCCTTTAATAATGGGAGTGAGTTATCCATTCCCTTTGATATTCTCGATCCCTTTACAAGGAACAAAGAACGTCCAATCCATTGCAAACACATGCCTCAACTTTTTGTTGAAGGGCTCTTCAATTAATATATATCTTTTTGCATTAAATTAAGTAAAGTTCCTTTTATTCTTAAATCTTGATTATTTTAATACAGAGTTTCTCTCTCCTACAAAACAACTCAAATGAGGTGCCCCTCCCATTTTAATTTTCTCTACTTTATGCCAAGAAACATGGGAGACCCTCTAGAAGTGGTATTTTTCATGTTGAACCCTAGGTTTTGGGTAAATTGCACATTACACCAAAACTAGGTTTTAATGCACAATGATTGCTCAGCAAGCTTTATCTTGGTGCTCAAGCTTGTGGAAACTATACCATTGCATCATTCTCATTCTTATGATGCTTCAACATCTTAGGAACATTTTATCATGTACAATTTGCAAGTTAACCCCTCAACTTGGGTAATTTGCACTTTAGTCCAAAACAAATAAAACAATGTTTCAACATAATTAAAAAAAAGACAAAAATTGAAATATAAGTTCCTGTTGGGCCTTAATTACTTTCCAAGAAATATGAACAAGCATGTAATCAACTATATTAAGCAAAACATCTAGGGTTACAACATAACCCAGGCCAGGGATGTTACAATTACTACCCACGTAATTAGAAAATTGGAGAACAACTTCAACATACAATATGTGATTAGTGTTACAGTGATCGTATATGCGACACATCGATCACACAAACCAAGATAACTAAAACCCAGAACACATGATTAACTACTAAGGGACCACATAACCACAAAATAGGGTAAATTAAAATCGATCTTTAATTACCATCTAAAGTGGAAACATATTACATCAAGGTCCACAAATTGTTCCATGTCACATATCAGGACATGTATTTACATCATTATAGTGGCCAACTACCACACACTTATTACAAAAGATATCATCTTCACATATAAGATCCACATATACGAGCCATGTGTACAACTAAGGCATACTGGCAAAACATGTATTATTGTGCAACATCTACAAAACACCCCTTTCAAGAACTAAGAGTACATGGACCACCTAAAAAGGATGCCCAACCTTCAACAACTACTGATATCATTTATACTATTCCTCAACCGCCCGATCTTTTCCACTCTGCTTACGACCACCTAAAAAGGATGTGATGAACCACGGGGGTGAGACCCTTGTCCGAGAGAGAGATATAACTTTCAGCCAACAACTATTGTAAACACAAATTATACTTAAGTAGAAAAGTAATAGTACTAATAAGATGAGAAAATTCAACTAAATGAATAACTTTGACTTTTTTATATAGACTAAGTAGGTTAAACATCCAAAACAAATTACTGTTACTAGTTATGCATTTAGATGAAATATGAAGAACATATATATCAGTTGTTTTCTCTTACTACATTATGATACAACTGAACTATACAAGAATCAAGTCAAATGAAACAACTTATGTGTATAATGTTTAACCCTAGGAAGGATTTGAGTCATACCACCCTATATTACATCTATATTACATCTTATATTATGCCCTAAGGATTTGAGTCATACCACCCAAATCCAACATGTCATTGCTAAGTCAAAATCAGTGCCATACAAGATCTATACAAGAGACAAAATCCACAATCTCTCCACCACCTCTCGGGAAGTACAAGAGACACCAGAGAGACATAATAGTAAAATTCCACCAACAATATGTAATCAAGAAGAATACACCTAGCCCACATTGGTATAGGTCACAAAACTAAAAAACATGCTGTATTCACCTGTATCACAGAGGCATTATTGTAGTTGTTCCAACAACTACCTCACACAATCACATATATCAACATCCAAAACACAACCATAGCCATTCTTAAAACATTTGGGATCTATAGGACAAGGATGTTCTCTCCAAGCACCCTACATACTCAACAATATGTGCTCTGAGTTTCCCACATGAATACTTGTTTGACCATCCAACAAGTTCTGATATTGGAATGGATCTATGGCATAGAGAAACTACATGATTAGGGTTTCACTTGATTAGTTATTTCCAATTGGATATCTTTTAATGCATCAATCAAGTTATAATGTACAAGCCCTAAAAAACATCTACAATGATAGGGGTTGATTACAACTCCAGCAGATATAAAACATATTATATGCATAAAGTTGATCACATCACCACATGATATTGTCCCATTGCCATGCACAAGGTTATCTCTATTATCACATCACTATGGGATAATAATCCCTTAACACGTCACCATAGGATATCACCTTAATTTAGGCACTAAGCCATCACTAAGGTTATTAGGCCATTCTCATAGTTTTTACAAGAGAGCATTATCATTATATCACGAAGCCCCATCAAGGCTCATAATCACCATACAAGTGTCACATAAGTGACATCAGAACATTCATGATCTATGATATTCAACCAACCTACAATTAGGGTTATACAAGTATAAGAGAGAAAACACCCCATTCATGTCAATTACTCAAGCAAGATAAGCATTACACCATGTACTCGAGATTAGGGTTACTCATAGTTAACAGATTAAGGTTTTCAAACAAAATTTATTATTATACCCTAGATATCATCATCTCCCACATTGTTGGAAGACATCATGTTAAGAACCATTATCATAACTAAGTGATCATGTAAACCAATCAAGAGTATCGATCAACCCAGGTATAACCACCCTTAGCGACAACAACATATTATCTCTTATAGAGACCATGTGAGGTGTAACACCTCTAGAGGTCATCAGGCGTCAACTTCCCTAGCAGCCACTAGGGTTAGGGTTTATCCTAGTAACCGCTAGGTCATGGAGACTGCAACACAAACCATAAGGTGTTGTGACCGAAACACATCAACTAGGTAGCAGCCACCAAATCTCTTACAAATGTAGTGACCACAATGATAGTATTGCATGTGCAGAGACCATCACTCATGTGTAATGACCATAACACATGTATCAAATCATAGTGACAATGACACAACTCTTCAATCAAACAAAGAATTAACAGTTTGGTCATGCAAATAGGAAACAACACGACCATGTAAGGTCAAGATAATGTAGTGACCGTAGGAGAACATGATGACACAAGGAGTTAGAGTTAGGGATATTACGACCAACCCAAAACTAAAACATCAATATCCATTATGGGATGTAGAGACCACCTAAAAATAGAAGAGAATAATGATTGAAAAAGATGTGAAATTCTAAGGATACCAAGTGTCACCAAAGTAAATTTGTCACAAAGAAGATTATCAGTAAAACCCTAAACCAATCACCATAAGGATCAACATGGAAACCATGCTATGAGAGAGAAATCAAACACCAAGAACATGCATGTGGGAAATCAAATCGACCGTCTTCAATAGGGTAGCTGAACTAGAAACATAGTGATAAAAGCAACTTTCAAGATATATGTAAGAGCCAAGAACTCCACCATTCATAAGATTTTGGATACATGTATTATAGTTTAGGAAAAGAGAGTCTATGTAAATATCACCACATAATTATAAACCGTAAATCAAGAATCACCACTAAGAAACATAGAACCATGTTTTGAGATAGATAAACTTGCATGTAAGATTATGGAAACAATAGAAGAGGTGAGAGTTATATAATCATCCTTGAGGTGAAGATCAACTCCCAAGCCATGAAGCTCCATGAGAGAGAAGAAAATCTAAGATTGGATCAACTCCATGAACAAGCATGATCACCTCAAGAGATGCTAAACAAACCAAGGTCAAAGGATGCACAAGGAAGATAGGGTACAAACCCTACGTTGAAAAAGAAAGAGGAAAGTGGAGACCTTCATCAATTAGGTACTATATTGGGAAAACCATGGATTCAACCTCTATTGGAGATAAGTCCCTCAAAAATTCCACCATGGAGAACCTGTAACGACCTCACCTCCTAGTGACCCCTAATTAATGGAGATTAAAAGGTCAGAGTCATTATCCCAATCAACAAGATCAATGGTTCGACACATAATCAATAATAATTACTAAATTCTACCAAAAAAATACTGAAAAGCTGGAATAAAATAAAAATTTGCATACCTTTTAAAAACATGGATATCTAACTTCTATCCGTGACTAGAATCTACTCTAACTAATCCCCCTTGAACTTTAATTCTTATTTTCACAATATGCCACTTTACTATTTGTCCTTTTCGAACTTTTACCTAAAATGCCGACAAAAATAATGTTGGTCAGCATAAATGAATATGCCAGTATGTGGGGGAAACAATAATCATGTAATTAACTATAACAACATATTGCTAACAATTATGGCTTAGTAAATAGACTTTACGTCTTAAACATAACTACTCAATCCATACATACCCTAGCCTCTGTGTTGTCCCTACAGTGGACCTAGATACTACCTCTCATATGGTAGATCCCAATTAACCCCGCATGATCCTACCTACCAGGTAGATCAACACCTAGGGTTGATGAGTCACATGGAACTACCCATAGGTAGCCCAATCCCTAACTCATGATATGCTAAAGAGTAGCATGGTACTACCCATAGGTAGCCCAATCACTAACTCATAATAACCTGATGGTCCTACCTAACAAGTAGGTAATGTACTAGGTTACCCTTTTCATCATTAGCAAAGCCATAAAGGAGGACCAGAATCTGAACTAGTCATGTATACACATTTATGGTGATAATCATAGTCACTTTATAGTTGCATGAAATCAAAGTCATCCAAGAAGTTATATTCAAGCAACCGATAAAACATTCAGGAATCGCCGTGAAACCTAAGTGATTTAACCATAAGCGTAACCACATACCTATGATTGTAGATTTGAGATATAATAATCCAATCAATGCAAGAAATCTAGTAAGAAATCAAGCACACAAAGAGGTCCTGAAATATGCATATAATTTCCTTTCAAAAATTATGCCATCAAGATCTATTAAATCTATCTTGCTTCATAGTCTTTATACTCCTTTTTAGGGTTTCACTTGCAATTAGGGTTTTGCTTTCACTTTTATCACTACAAACCCTAAATAATAAAACTACTCATAAACCCTAAGGATCATATCCTATTTCTCCTAATAGGCTTAGGCTCATCATTTAACAACATATTTCCATATATTTCAAATTAAATATGATCATCTCTTCTTTTACCCTAAATTAGGGTCTCTAGATGTAATATCTTACATACTTGGTTATAAACCCTAAAACGTGCAATTACTCATCTAGATCAGGTTCAAGTCTACCATTATCATTCAATAGGTTACTATTACTCAAATTATCCCATTAAGCATCATAGATTCAATCATTAATCTGAATTAGGGTTTCTAAACTAATTGCAATGCACTTTTCATCAACTTAATATACTTTTGCAATTAGGAATGAAATCAGGTTCGAAATCTATTTTTATCAGGTTTCTCATATTTTTTTCATCAATTTTCATATATTAAGTTTATCCATCGGAGCTTCCTAGCAATTACTATGAATTTTACAATATAATGATAATTACACCAATCAGACAACGCCACATCAGCTTTTATTATTTGTTTTTTGTAATTCTCGCCAGATATAACTAAAAAGAAAAAATTACCTCTTTGTCCTTAATGGAAACACATAGTACCAGGGGCCCTCAGGTCTTTTTCCACTTATCTTCTTCCTTATTGCGTTTCGCGATCAGGTGCCAACCTAACCCACAATCACGACCGTCTGAGCTGCAAGGGACGAGACCCTTGCACAGGATGCCCTCAGCTTCACCCATCACCCTCCTTGTTGTGTGAGGGGGTTTCTATATCATGCAACCCCTGCATGGAGAGGACTATGGTGTGGCAATTGGATTTCAATCCGACTCTTCTCCACGCACCTGCTAGAACGCATGTCTCTGCTTTCCCTCCTCACGATCCACACAATGGGCTGGGCACCACCGCCTCGTATGTAGCCTGGCCGTCTACCTAAAACCATAGAGTATAGAAGCATTGGTGCCCTGTCTATCCATGCCACCAGGCTACTCCTCCTTTCCTTCTTGTGCAGTGAGGTCTTGCAATGGCCAAAGCTGCCTTCCAATGACCTATATGGGAGCCGCCCATGGGTGATGGCAAGAAAGGGAAGGGATAAGTTATCATGATGTCATCCTAGATCTGACGCACAATCTCCAGCCACTGCTCTAGCTTTTTTGTTGCTAACATACCTCCGGTAGCCACCCAGACATGTCATTATATGACAAGATTAGGGAGGACCTGCGGGTTATTCAAGAAATGAGAGAACGTGCCTGCTCCTCTACCCACTATAGGTTAACAAGGAAGCAAGGCCAAAATTCCTTAGATTAATTAGGGTGTAAACTACGTCCCTCAATGGTTCCTTATATATACATCAAAGGAGAAGTCCTAATGATTTCCACGAGGAGAGAGTGGGAGAACCAGGGATCTGGAAGAGTAGGTATGCGTGCTTTCCTGATAAATCTCATGAGTCACAATTTATCTGCATAGGAAGATGTTTCTTTTAACTTCCTTTCTCTCTCTTTCCTTTCTCTCCATCATTACAAGGAAGATGCCCCAAAAGATAGGGTACATATGAAATTCCATAAATTCATTTACCACTTTCAAAAAAGTATTAAAAGACATCCTTTATATGCAACTTGTGACATTTATTATATTCTTATTAAATCTTGAATTTGGCAAATGAAAGCCATCAAGGAAAGCATATTTTCATATGATATCCTTTGGGAAATCTCGATCCTTAAACCATTAGGAAGGAATTTAGGACTCAAGATCTAGATTGTTCTTCTCTCTGTCTCTTGGATATGTCCCCTTAAATCAAACATCTTTATTTTATGAAAACTCACCATTATGTTTATTGGGATTTCCTCTCCTATCCAAAAAATATTCCTTTTTCATACAATTTTGAGGAAAGTCTTGTATTAGCATTATCTACTCATATCCCAAGTTTGAGCCCTAATTTCTAAAGGAAAAGGGCATTATCTTCAAGAAAAAGTTATCCTTTATTAAAGCTTATTTACTTCGTAATTTCTCTTGCTTCTCCTATTAACTTTACAACTCATACTCCTTGGAACACAAGAAATCCTAAGGATTTGAAAGCCACTCATGAAGGATAATTCTTAGCCTTCTAGATCCTTCTACGTCTGTCATTTCTCTTTATCTTATCTATTCCTCTTATTAATTGATTTCTTTTTATTCGCTTTTTCTTGTTATTGTGGCCAATAGCCAATAAAGCCCAGAAAGCAACCATTAAGGCTATTGTAAATGAAATTCATTCATTAAAATCAAATCACACCCTTATTTGTTCATATATCTTTATTTAGGGAAATTGCATTTCTCATCAAAAGAACCTAAAAATTGGGGTTCTAATAGAACCATAGTCTGGACGAGAGAAGAAAGAAAGAATAGGGTTTGAAGGAAAATGAGACTGAGAATAATAAACCACTTGCCCTGATCAATGATCACCAAAAAGTCAACAAAGCAATATGCTCCAACCCTAGATCACCACATACAAGGGTTCAACCACCTTGGTAAAGATCTAGCACCTCCATTTGCACTACTGTTAATGTATCACAGTGCACTTACAATCACTAAGATAATTATCCTAGAGTTTAATCCTTTTTCAACTTTCTGATTAAGGCTAGTATAGAAAGAGTCGATCCCACATGACAACTTTATTAAGAAGGTTAAATCTAAACCAAATTCTTTGAAGAACTTGTTATTTATTTTTGGTATTTTAATATTTGGGACAGAAATTAAAAGTAAAGTTTTGGGGTTGATGACTAACACTTAAGAAAGAAATGTAGGAATGAAAATGCACTTAACAAGAATATAAATTTTCCCTATCACAAGGAAAATCAAGATTGTTGTTAGCATAAGAAAACTACTATGAATGAAAAGACTGGGAATTAAAGTAAACAAAACAAGCGATGATTGGAATCAAGAGATGGGAATCAAGGATTTAGGGGTTTTCACCACCTTAGCCTAGGCAAAAACAAACTAATCCTTAAAAAATGGATTTGATAAAGGAAAGTGAATAAAATTCCACTAAAGATGAACTCCACATGAGCCCATTGGTCCCGATGCTCATGTTTCTTATTTCATCATCCTAAAACAAGAAGATCCACAGTCATTTCAAAACTCCTATGTGATTGGGTTTGTTGTTCTAAATCTAAGCTTCCACGGTCATATTCATCCGGATTAACTTTTGATCAAACCAATTAATTACTTTGATAGATCAATTAGTTATCAAACCCAAAAGCCATCTAGAATCCTTTTTAAAGAAAAGCGATAAATCCATGGCTAAGGGGTTATTCCCCTTGCCTCATTAGGGAACTAATGACTCATTCTTGTGAAGAAAAAGGGAGACAAAGGGGAGAAGAGTTCTATCCATAGTCTAGTCTTACTAATGGATAGTTTCTCAGGCTAGAGACAATAAAATGGCTGACACTTAATCCCTTGTTCCAATCCACGGAAGAGAAAAAGAAGAAGAATTAAACTAGATCTAAATGAGCAAAGTAAGAACAATAATTGAAGGGAATACTTAGTTTGCAAAAGCTAAACTTTGTTGATGAATAGAACACAATAACATAAGAACGCAAGAAAGATTGCTCAGAAATCCCATACAAAGATGATACAAAAGATGTGTGAAAGATGGAAAATCCCCCCTCCTTTTTTAGGAGGAGGAGGGGGTAGTATGCCTAGAAAAGAGGGGCGAAAAATAGGGAGCCAAACTTTTGAATTTTATGGATTCGGTCAATAGAAATTTGATTGGCATTAATTGTCTTGATTTTTGAAGTTTTCATTTTGGGACGCATGCCATCCCTGACTTGATTTTTGTTCGGTGGTGATTCTTTGCTTCTCTTTTTTAGATGAAAAAAAGAGGGAATGAAGAAATGTTCTTGTTCTTATAACTTTCAACATTTGTTTTTCATATATATTTATCAGAGAGTTTCATTACTCTAGTTAGAGTATTCCTATAAATCTCATCATACAAATTTTATAATAAGATAATACATTGCTTAATTATAGGGAAACATTATGCTTGGTTCTAATCGATTCCTTAAGACTTGCCAACTATTCCAAGGAGTGATGTTATTTAGGGGTCCTAGGTGACACGATATTTTTAGACATGGTAATTTATAATAATTTTTCTAAAATGTTTGACTAAATTCATGGGGTTAAAATGATAAACATCTATTGAAACTGGCTGACTAGATACAGGACTTTTTTACAACTAAGGAAAAAAATTGGCCGACTAGAGAAAGACCATAAACTAAAGAAACTAGATAAAAATGATGAAAAGTGAAAAAGGAAAAAGATAGGGGGTGGAATAGAATCGTACCACCCACCTACACCACATACATATATTTTTTTTGCTTGTCCCGAGCAAAACCAAAACCTGAGATGGAGGGATGATATTCACGGCGGTGGCGGGTAGTAAGGTAGTGGAGGAGCAGAGGAGGAGGCATGGTTGTGGTAGTGACTTGGTTGATTACCTTGGAACCACTCCACAATCTTTACCTATGTGTCTTGAAATGTACATGGATGGCTTGGTGTACATCTGTATACCAAGGAAAAAAATTGAAATCGAGATGGTTAGGTCCCGATGGTTTGACATGCGGTGGAGATTAGTCACATTGAATCTCATTTGGATAAGGATAATTATTATAACGAGTAATGGTTTTACTGAATTGCAGTTGTCCGATCGTATGTTGTCCACTAATGTCAATGGAGGTTGGGATGAAGGGATAATAGTTGAAGTACCCATCCATGACATTTCGTTGCACTTCTTGGGTAGTGATATGTAGTGGTGGCTCATAAGACAATTTGGTGATTATCATAGAGTGGTTTCTCAAAGGGAGAGGGAGGAGAGGAAATGGGTATGGTCATAGATGGGTGAGGGGGTTGTGGGAGGGGAACTTCTTGAGTGGTGATGTTGGTTGTGCCCACAACATGAATATTGGGAAGGTAAATGTTCATCTTGATAGGGATGACTGGGGCAGTTTGAATAGTAACTTGATTGTCCATCAGAGAAATTCTGGTGTCAGTCACATGTGGTGGTTTAGAATTAAGGAAACATTGCATCTTATTGAATTGGTCCATGCATTCAAGAAAATAGACTTCTTCCTCCTGGTTGTACTTCATGCTACCCCCATAGGCTTGAAAATTTATGAACTCCATTCCCACTCATAGTGTGAGGAGTCCTGCCTCAACGTCGATGAGGGCCCTGACTGTGGTGAGGAATTGCCGACCAAAGATGAGGGGGTAGCAAGTGTCTTCGTTTATATCAAGTACCACAAAGTTACAAGGGATATAGAAATTTCTAACCTTGACTTGCACATCATGAACAATATCAAGAGGCTTGGTAATGGAAGAGTCTATGTAACGCCTGGGCCTAGTACCCAAGGCTCTATTAGAGTTTCAGGAATGGTGAATTGTCCCCATAGACCATCACTAGACTTAACTACATGCTTTCTCCTCACTCACATTCATGCAAGGATCATCTTCCCGACAGGTTACCCATCCCAATACTACTCCAAGTTGAGCATGCTTAACTATGGAGTTCTTTAGTGATGGGTTCCCAGAAAAGGAGGTGCACCTTGGTGATATGGGTAGTCTAATCATTCCTTTTAAGATCAAATTAGCCAAGGCCTCAAATCATGGGATGTTACAATCTCCCCCACTTAGACTCTTGACGAACTCGTCAAGGCTCAACTATATGGCCTCATAATCTGACCCCATTTCAGTGAAGACCCACAATGGCCCATGGAGACCCAACTCCTGATCATGGAATACCAGCGCAACAATGGCTACATCAACCATGGACAAATCTTTCCTACATGCATGGACCACACAGGTCAATACTGGCATGCCACGCCCATGTGAGCCCCACCTACTGGAGGGGTTATGGCTCTGATACCATTTGTAATGCTCGGGCCCACAACCAAGGCTCTAGTAGAGTTTCAAGAATGACAAATGTCCCAACAGACCACCACTAGCCTTAACTACACACTTTGTCCTCACTCACGTGCATGCGAGGATCATCTTTCCCACAAGTCACCCATCCTAGTACTACTCCAAGTTCAGCATGCTTAACAATGGAGTTCTTTAGTGATGGATTCCCGGAAAAGTAGGTGCACCTTGGTGATATGGGTATTCTAATCATTCCTTTTAAGATCAACTTATCCAAGGCCTAAAATCTTGGGATGTTATAGTCTGCTAGTTGAATAAACATCAGAGTGGGTCTAGCATCAGTGAGACTGAACCTTCTGCACATGCTCAAAGGGATGATGGACACACTAGCTCCAAGATCAGCTACACCCGAATGGCTGGTAGAGTCACTGATAGAACAAGTGATCCCGAAAGATCCTAGGTCTTTATGTTTCTTTGGCATTTTACTTTGGATGATGTCTAATGTAGTTCTAGACAATTTTACCACTTCAGATTCTTCGGTAGTGCGCTTACAGTTTAGAAGGGCTTTGAAGAATTTTTTCCATTCGGGTAGATCAGTCATAGCATCCAAAAGTGGGATGTTGATGCATAACTTTCTCATAATTTCCTTGAATTTGTTGAACCTAGAGTCTAATTGGGTATACTTTAGCCCATTGGCAAAAGGTACACATGGCTTATATACATGACTCTCTTCTTGCGGGGAAGGTGATCTCAGTGCCTAAGGGATAACAACAGCCTCTTCGTCACTCCCTTGGTTAAAATCTATGAGGAGGCACTTGCTTCTTCTTTCATGGTAAGGTCGGATCTAGTAGTAACAACCTTAAGTTGTTCTATATGTCTGGGGTGTTCAGGCTACCAGCAAAAGTGTCAGTAGGAGGTTTCTATTTGGAAAAAAGGCAAACAAATTGAGCATCAGTTGCCTTTTGATGAGCTTGTTGGGATATGATGATTTGTTCTAGGCTGGCTATCCTTTCATCATTTGAGGGAGGAGGAGTGGGAATATTTTGCGGAGGTTGATGAGATGGTGGTTGATTTAGATTTTGAGGTGGGAGATTCAAGTTTTGGAATTGTTGGCATTGGTATGATGGTCAATTTTGGTAGTTTCTTCTATGATTGCCTTGGTTCCCAAAATTTCTTTGATTGTTGTATGGGAAGCCAAGTGGTGGTTGGTTATTGGATGAGGATAGGGAGGCCTTTGTTGGGACTAGAGTTGGCTAGAATTTTCAGCACCAGAAGCATTCCCATATTGGAAGCCAAGATGGTTCCTAGTTTGATTGGGATTGTAATAGCCTTGACACAGTATGGCATGAATTGAGTTGAGGTCCTCTAGTTGTTGTCCCAACTTTCGATTGCTTGGGGGTGTTGTAAAGGTATTGACAGTGGAGGGTGGTGTGATCATATCCTTGGTAAATGCCACAAAGAGAATCTACAAATTTTATATGTTGAGGTAGCTCTCTATAGGCTCCTAAGGATGACTCTAAATGATCTTGTTTTAGAGTAATTAACTTAAGGCTTTCTGCTATGCTTTGAATATCGGAATCAACTCCAGCTTTAGCTACCTTAAGGACTCCAACTCCCCATCTAGCCCTTGTTTCGGAAGCATGTTTGACAACTTCCCATGCACTAGTTAGGCTTTGATGCATGAAATTTCCTCCAGATGAGGAATCAAGAAAGAACTTTGTGTCAGTGTCTACACCACAATAAAAGATTTCAATAAGTTGGGCTTGGGAGATGTCATGATGGGGGCATTTTCTAAGCATTTCTTTTAACTTTTCCCGAGATTCACCTAAAGATTTACCTGATGACATAGAGAAGTGGATGATTTGTCCCCTAATTTCATAAGTCAGAGAAGGTGGTAGAATTTTTCAAGAAATTTGTTTTGTAGGACTTTCAGGTTGTAACTTGGTCCTCACTTTCCATGGTGTTGTACCAGCTGATGGTTTGTCCAGTGAGGGATTATTTGAACAATCTAAGATATATTGCATCTCCTAAAACACATGGAAGTTTGTTCAAAGAATGAAGGTCGATGAACCTTTGGAGGTGGTCATGGAAACTTTCTCCATTGTTTCCAGAAAAAGGGCTCGCTTGGATCATGGTGATCTAATGGCTTCAGATTTTGAATTGAGGGGCAAGGATGTCAGGAGGCACAAACGGATGTTGTGCATAGGTAGTTTTGGGAACATAAAAATCTTTTAGTTGTTTTTTTCCTTTTGACTTCCCTCCTATCAGCCTCTAAGGTTTCTTATTCAGCCGTGTAGGCTGCTCTCATGGTGGCTTCTCTTTCCGCTTACTCGGTTTGAATGATGAGCTACAAGAGCTTGGTTGATCCCAAGGGTGACTTCCTCTTAGTCCATTATAATTCAAGTTTGACGGTTTAGATGATGAAAGGTTCTATCTACTTCAGGAACAAACGATTGAAATTTAGCGTTCGAGCATCACATGCACAAATAAACAGTTAATCGCGTGCATAAAAAATGGGTTGTTGGAATGGAAACTCGGCAGAAGGAGGAGTAGCACTTTTGGAATGTTACTCAGAAGGTATAAAAATGGGAAAAAAGTTTTTCAAAAGTTTTTTGGGTTCGAAAAAACAATATGTTGTCTCCGACAATAGTGCCAAATTGTTAATGCACCGCAGTGCACTTACAATCACTAAGATAATTATCCTAGAGTTTAATCCTTTTTCAACTTTCCGATTAAGTCTAGTATAGAAAGGTCAATCCCACATGAAAAATTTATTAAGATTGTTAAATCTAAACCCAATTGTTTGAAGAACTAGTTATTTATTTTTAGTATTTTCAAATTTGGAACAGAAATTTAAAGTCGAGTGTAGGGGTTGATGACTAACACTTAAGAAACAAATGCATGAATGAAAATGCACTTAACAATAATATACATTTTTCCTGTGACAAGGAAAATTAAGATTGTTATTAGCATAAGAGAACTACTATGAATGAAAAGACTGGAAATTAAAGGAAGCAAAACAAGTGGTGATTGGAATCAAGAGATGGGAATCAAGGCTTTAGGGGTTTTCACCACCTTAGCCTAGGAAAAAACAAACTAATCCTTAAGAATAATGGATTCGATGAAGGCAAGTTAATAAAAATCCACTAAACATCCATGGTCATTTCAAAACTCCTATGTGATTGGGTTTTTTATTTTAAATTCGAACTTCCACGGTCAAATATATATATATGAATTAAATTTTGATCAAACTAATTAAATATTTTGATAGATCCATTAGTTATCAAACCCAAAAACCATCTAGGATTTTTTTTAAGGAAAAGTCAATAAAGCCATGGCTAAGGGGTTATTCCACTTACCTTGATAGGGAGCTACTCACTCATGCTTGTGGAGAAAAGGGAGATGGAGGGAAGAAGAGTTCTAGCCATAGTCTAGCCTTACTAAAGGATAGTTTCTTAGGCTAGAGATAATAAAATGGATGACGCTTAATCCCTTGATCCAGTCCACGGAAGAGAAAAAGAAGAAGAATTAAACTAGATCTAAATGAGAAAAGTAAGAACAATAATTGAAGGTAACACTTATCATGCAAAAACTAAACTTTATTGATGAATAGAACACAACAACATAAGAACGCAAGAAAGATTGCTCAGAAATCTCGTATAAAGATGATACAAAAGATGATGTAAAAGATGGAGTATCCACCCTCCTTTTATAAGAGGAGGGGGTAGGCTTACTAAAAAAGATGGGGAAAAAAGAGAGGGGGCCGTCCTTTTGAATTTTTTGGATCTGGTCAATAGAAATTTGATTGTCTTTAATTGTCTTGACCATGTAACTCTCTTAAATATAGATTCTGACAGCAGTGATTTCAAACATTTTTTTTGGATAAGGATTTCAAACGTATTTCTCTCCCATAAAAATCATAAAAGAGGTCTAAATATTAGGATGTTCTTTCAGAAAATTAAATTTCCTTTCCAATGAATACTTGTGCACTCAATTTGGATTTTGGATACAAGAGTTATGGTACTTTTTGTGATGGGTATACATTAATTGATGGACTGCTATAAATTGTGCAATTATACTTCAAGAATATTTATTTCATTTCCTAAAAAAATCTAATAATATATAATTAAAATTCTTCTTAAAGAGAAAAATAAAATATAATACATTTAATTATCAAACTAAGAAAATAACTAACAAAACAATCCTAAAAAGATATATAAAATATGTAAATAAAAATAATGAAAACACATTTATCAACTACCAAGAGCAGGAGTCGACTCAAAGAAGGGAGAAAGAAGAGAGATCTAAAGGGGTTACTTGCATGTTAAAGAAGGGGTATAAGTACCCAATAGATAGATGAAAGAAGTGGGAGATCATGTGTCACTAGAGAAACTAATGGCACTTGTCCCACCACATATCACCCATGCAAGATTCAAGACATGTATGAAAGAAAGGGTGACAAAAACAAATCTATGTAACGACCACTTGGTCCACTACACCCGTGGGTCAAAACAAAATTAAGGAAAACAACATGGTAGCGACTACTGCACCATGTAGACAAAAATCAAATGGTCACAACACACCCATATGCCAAAACATATCAACCAGGTTCAAAGCAAGTCATATCAATCACAACAAACACAACCAAGGAAACCCTTCAGTCGCAACACTTCAAAGGATCAACAAACATGGTAGATACCATCATCAACTCAAGCATCCATGCAAACCCTAGCATCAACACATGATGCCACTTCATCAACCAAGGTCCAACAAGGATCCCCTAAGCACCATTATCTCTCTCATGATACTAACACATAGGAGGAATATCTAGCATGTGACAAATTCCAAGATACACCCTCAACATAGGTAAATTGTAACTTAGTTCAAAACAAGTATACATATAGCATAAATAGCTCAAACATAAATTAAATTGGACAAAACTAAAATATAAATGTGTCACATGTTACTAAAGCACCTCAAGTGATTAGATTAAGGTTCTTAAGCATCTTATTATGGAAAAAAAGCAAGATCAAGGGCTAAGAAAGGTAAGGGGTCTTTCAATCATAAACCCCTACCAAGGATTTCCCCCACCGAAATCCTACGTAAAAAGAGATGGGTACCGCCTACACATCTCATCCTCCATCTCCCATGTGGCCTCTTCTACACCAATATGATGCAATAAAATCTTAACCATCATTCTATCCTTCTTCTTAGACTTCTTCACTCTTTTATCCAAGATCAACACAGGACCTTCCACATACGACTTATCCTCTTCCAACTCAACCTCCACTGGTCACAACACTAACTCAGTATTTGGTTGACACTTCCTCAACATAGATACATAAAAAATGAAGATGCAACCTATGCAACTCGGGTGGTAGCTCCAACCTGTAAGCCACCTTTCCAACACGTTCTACCGTAAGGTAAGGTTTCATAAACCAGGTACCCAACTTACCCTTCTTCTCAAACCTCAACACACTTTTTGAAGGAGAAACTTCAAGATACACCTTGTCTCCCACTTGGAACTCCAAGGGCCTACGATAATTTTCAATATAAGACTTCTGCCTTTCATAGGCTGCCTTCAACTCTATTGTGTCACCTTGATCTTTTCTGTTGTCTGTTGCACAAGCTCAGGACCCAAGAGTTGATACTCGCCCATCTCATACCAACACAATGGAAATGGAAAATGTCTCCCATACAAAGCCTCATAGGGCGCCATGTTGATACTCCTCTAGTAAATATTATTGTAGGCAAACTCTATCTGACTCAGGTGTACATTCCAATTGCCTAAAACCTACCGAACACATACTCTCAATAGGTTGTCCAAGATCTAAATAGTCCACTCAGACTGGTCATCCATATGTGGGTGAAACTTTGTACTGAACCTCAACTACACACCCAAGTTTGTCTCAAGACGTTCCCAAAAATGTCTAGTAAACTGGGGACCTCAGTCAGATACTATAGTAAATGAAATTCTATGCAAACAAACTATCTCATATGTATATATCTATACCAACTTCTCAGTTGTATACATTGTCTTCATAGGAAGAAAGTGAATTGATTTTGTTAACCTATCAACTACCACTCAAATGTAATCATGACCTTTAGTCATCCTTGGGGGACCAACCATTTTTCCCATAGTGTTATGATACCATTTCCACTATGGTATAGGAATAGGTTGCAATGTCCCCGCAGGTTTCTGATGTTCAACCTTAACCTGCTGACATACATGACATTTTTCCATGAACTCAGCCACATTACACTCCAAGTTAGGACACCATTATAGATTCTTCACGTGATGGCACATTTTGGTATGGCATGGATGGATAGCATACATCGAGGAATGAGCCTCCTCAAAAACCAACTTCCTTAACTGAAAGACATATGGAACCATTTTCCTTCCATGGAAGCACATTGTATCATCCTCTACCTCATGAAAATTTCAATGATTCTCACTATCAAACTTTGATTGGATCTATAGTATCACGTCATCTTGTTGTTGCACATCTCTCATTTGTTGCCTCAGCGTAGGCTTCACTTGTAATTTTGTCAACAAGCCTTCCAATAAGGACACTTATAACTTCACAATCATATGGCGAAGTGACATCAACATGTCTCACTTATGGGACACCAAGGAACACAACTATGCCTTATCAATCAATGATGACGAAGAAGACTTACTACTCAAAGCATCAACTACCATGTTTGAATTCCTGGGATGGTAGTCTATGGTGCAATCATAATATTTGATCAACTCCATCGAGCATCTCTATCACATATTCAACTCCTGCTTTGAGAAGATGTACTAAAGGTTCTTGTAGTCAGTGAAGATATGGTACTTCTCACCATAAAGATAGCGCTTCCATATCTTCAAGGCATGGACCACAACTGCAAGCTCCAGATCATTCATTGGGTCATTCTCCTCACGTTTCTTAATTTTTCACAAAGTGAAAGAAATCACATTCTTGTCCTACATTAGCACGCATCACAAACCACTTTTTGACGCATCATAAAAGATAATATAACCTTTTCCTTGCTCTCGCAGCACTAGAACCAGTGCCCTGGTTAGCTTCTCCTTCAAAAGATGGAAAGAATGATGACATTTGTCATCCCAAACAAATGGTACAACCTTCCTCATCAACTTAGTTATGGGTAACACTATAGCACTGAAGTTCTTAATAAACCTCATGTAGTAGCTTGCCAGTCTTGGGAAACTACATACCTCTATCAGTGTCTTCAGCTACGCCCATTCTAGCACATAAATAACCTTCTTAGGGTCCACACAAACAACTTCAGTTGATATAACATGCCCACGAAACGAAACCTCCTTTATCCAAAACTCCCACCTACTAAAATTGGCGTATAACTTGTGGTGTCTCAACTACATCCAGTTGTATATGTCGCTCATTTTGTTGGTTGTCTCTAGATTATATTAGTATGTCATCAATGAACACCACCATTAACTAGTCAAGATAAGGTCTGGACACCATGTTCATCAGGTCCATGATCTATGAACATTTTTGGTGCATTGGCTAGCCCAAACGGCATAACCAAAAACTCATAATGACCATACCGAGTCCTAAAAGGTGACTTGGGTATGTCATCCACCTTGATCCACAAGTGATCGAAACATGACCTCAAATCTATATTTGTGAACATGGTGGCACCTCTCAACTGATCAAACATGTCATCATTCCTCAAGAAGGGGTACTTGCTCTTGATCGTCACTTTGTTCAACTATCAATAGTCTATGCACAACATCATGGAACCATCCTTCTTCACAAATAGCTTGAGAAAACCCCAAGGGGATGTACTTGATCTGATAAAGCCCTTCTCGGATATCTCATGCAACTATTTCTTCAACTCCTGCATCTCAACATGTGCCATCTTGTATAGTGACTGTGCTATTGGATGTGACCTGGAGCTAGATTGATTTCAAAATCACTCTCTAGGTGGGGAAACACCTCAAAACTTTTCAGGAAACACATCTACAAACTCTCAGATAATGAGTGCCTCATGTATACTAGGAATCCTCACCTTGGTATCCACTATATGTACCAGAAAAGCCTTACACTCGTACCTCATCAGCCTTTCTGTTGTCATCACTGACACCAAGCATGTATGAAGGATATTAATATCTCCTTGGAAGACCCACAAAACATCACTGTCAAAGAACATCACCACCTTTGTACTATAGTCTAATACCATTCGATACTTCTCCAAAGTATCCATCCTAAGGATCACATCAAATACATGCATGTCAAGTGGGATAAGGTCTACTTGAATGTTGCATCATGAGAAAGAAATAACGCATGATGGACACACCTCCCACAACTCGATAGAACCTAAAAGAGGGTTTCTAACCTAAGACTATCACACCTATGACTAATAGACAAAAAACAACTAGCTAGCATCTCTCTTGTGATAAAACAGTGTGTCGCACCCCCGTCAACCAAAATAGATTTAGAGCAGGAAGAAGACAAAATAGAATGAAATAACTCCATATGTCCTATCACAACTTATGGATTGTCCACACCCTCTGGATGAATCATGGTGTAGAACGATTCATTCCATGTTGTCACCCACGTCCTTTATTGTCTGCTCAGAAGATCCTACATGCAACACCTGACTGCGTCTTCTACCACTGTTAATCTATTGTTGGGGGAACCATTCTGACTCTTCTTCCGTTATTGGGTCACCTCCTCACCCTTTACTGGACAATCCCAGTTCATGTGTCCTGGATGCCCACACTTTTAACAAGTCTTACTCTCATACATTGGCCTAGATGACCCAGTCACTAAAATTGATGTTGCACTGGATGCTCCTACCGACGGGAAAGTACAACCTCTGTCACTACTTGGTGACCACTAAGATTGTAATGTAGATCTTTCTTGTGACTGTGGTGACACAAACCTAGGCTTATTGAATCCTCCAGAAGGCTTCCCCTGAAACTTTGTCATCCTCTTCGTAGCATTCTCCTAACGCTTCTCAACCGCCGACCGCTCTGTCCACATCATTGAATCAACAAAGGTGACAAACTGCTATCGATTCTCCAACAGAGATACCATAGCTGTCAGCTACATGTTCAGCCCCTTCTCCAACTATCACATCATCTCCTTGTTGTTACATCCATGTGATGACAAAACCTCCAAAACGTTGCCTCATACTCGTTGATCGTCATTGATCCCTGCTGGATCATTTCAAACTATGAGACCTTCTTGTCAAGATATGTCTCTTGGAAGTATCAGCTCAAGAACTACCACCGAAAATCTTATGAACTAATCACAGCTCTAGGACTCTTCTCCTCCTCTATGGCCTACTAATGGACAACCCTACTCTTCAACAGTTACACTGCATGATTCACCTTATCTTCTTCTGGGATGTTGAGGATCTTGATGGCCTTCTCCTACTCTGTCAACCACATATCTGCATCCCTCGGGTATTCCATACATGTGTACTCTATCGCTCCCATTCATCACAACCTCTAGAAAGTCTTCCCTGAATCCTGGGATTCCACACAGGGAGTGACAATCCTTACTTGAGGTGTGGCTATTTTGTCTTCCATATGTTAAATTGTGGTCTTAAATTGTCCAAATATGGACTGGAAAGTGGGATTGGCCATAGTTTCTAGGTCGAAATGAGGCACTTCAGGCACTCCATCTATTCTTACCTACCTCCTAGAACCACCTCCTGGTTCAGCAACACTACTATCAGTATGATCTTCATGTTCTCCAGACTTATCTTTTCTTTTTCTTCTATTCTTCTACATAAGTAGAAATTAAGATCAGATATGTTGGATGACACAAGAACATACACAAACCCTAGTCCTATGTCCATGTAGACTCAATAAACCTAGAGATCTGATACCACCAAACTATGACACATACCTAACATAAATCGAGATAATTGAAAACCAGAACATGTGATTAACTACTAAGCGACCACATAACCACAAAAAGGGGTAAATTAAAACCGATCTTATTAACCATATCAAGTGGAAACATATTACACTAAGGTCCACAAACAGTTCCATATCACATATCGGGTCTAGTATATACATTTTTATAGTGGCCAACTAACATGCACCTGTTATAAAAGATATCTTGTTCACATATAAGAGCCACATGTATGAGCCATATGTACAACCAAGGCATATTGTTAATGCACTGAATAATTGCCATTTTTACAGGCTAATTTACTATATGTTTTGCACACTTGTTTCCTATTTTGATATTATTTACGCATGGTTTATCATGATTTTCCTATGACACCAAATTGCTTCAATTACTCATATTTTTACTATTCAATGTTTAATTACCATTATTTGAGGACCATATGATCTTTCTTGTTGAATTTCATGTAAATTGGCAAGAAATGAATCAGATCGGTACTACCAACTAGTACGTTGGTGGTACTGGAATTTGAAGAGAGGAACACTTATGAATTGAATCAACTCAGTGGTAATAACACAATAATTAGTACTACCAATTTTTCAACAGAAGCACTGTGGAATCAAATTGGTTGCACTGACATCGAAGTCGGTGGTCTCAACTTGTAGAAAAAGTCCAATAGGAAATGTCTCGGATAATTTCGGTTCCACCAACGGTCAACTTGATGGTACCAATAGTTTACAAGGGATCATGAATCTCAGAAGGTGTTGGTACCATCGATACCCTATTGGTAGAATGGACTTGTCACGGTCAGGCCAGATTAAAGATCTATAAAGAGTGGGACTCGATACTAGATCCACTCCCTACTAAAAGTTTGAAGAATAGAACCTCTAGTTCAAACACACCTAAAAATATGTTGTAGTGGGTGTAAAATTTTCAGATATTATTTATGGTATGCAAAACAAACAAAGTGTAGCAGCATAACAAAAATATTGACTATATGCAGTTTCACATAAGTTTACAAATGAACATCTTATACTTACATGTAAAGGTACATCATAAGGATCCATGTAGAGGGAAATCTAAACCACAACAATATTTTCTCTAATATTTAATGTCTTAACCTAAGTACATATCTTTATGTTGTATCCTCCATATCCTTCACCTAGGGTTGGAAGCATAGCCCAGCAAGAAGAGAAAAATAGAAGACATCAACAAAGGCTGGTATGTGCATACTAAATAGAAAATTCAGAAATATGTGGAATAAAGGTCAACAAAAAAATACAAGATTCCCATAGAAGAGAAAAGTACCACCCAAGTGGGTATCAAGAGAAAAGAATCATAATAAAATGATATTTGCCAGAAAAAAAATTAAGATCATGAAATACTAGCACATAAAGAAGGTAGGGTACACACCCCACAATCATCATCAATATCATTCATGCATCTGAGATAAACATAGCCCTAGGACAATATAAACACAAACTTGGCCAAGTCTGATAAACTTGAAACTTGATAGAAAAAGGAATACTTCTAATCTCCCAACATATAAAGTTGAGTATGGATTACTTCCACACTCAGTTACAGAGAATGGTGTGCTGCCACCCTCCTTAATAAACAATAAGGGATCACTGCCCCAAAACCAATGTAATTTACACTACTCTAGTTCTACAAAATCAAATAGCATGTAAAATGTAGAGGTAAGTAAAAAGTATAGTCTGATTATAGGATGTTTCCATCACACAATGGACAACACAAACATCCACATGCACATGGGAACAAGATATCACATATCCACAAATAAACACCCACATCATAGTGGGCACATATCATCAAAAGTCCAACAGGAACCAAGGTACAAGATAAGAGTCAAGAGCATATCCAAGATTACAACAAACAAGATAGTTTACAAGAACCATTATATTAAAAGACAAGAGCAATGTGTATATGCTATTGTCCATAGGACCAAGAGAAAGAATAATATAGGTGAATTGCTCAACATGAAGTAATAGGGGATACAACATAGAGTCCTAAAAACTCTCTTCACCAAACTAATTGTTTCCAAGATCAACCTTGCGTAAATACAAATTGTTCACATGTATTAGGGTTTGAGATTCATATATATGCAATGAAACCCTAATTCTAAACCTTTCTGCAAAACATTAGATTTTGGACTCCGAACCTGGACCAATTGACTTATTAGGTTTTTTTATTAAGAAAACATACTTATTTACTAAGTTTTGAGTCTATATGAATTAGTTACAAATTTTATGGATTTTATATTAATTAATTAGATCCTTAAAAATCCATCATTTAAAACATGGAAATTAGGCTTTGAAAGTATTTTTATTAGAAAGAACACATTTTCCTATTCAAAACTATATTTTATTTTAATTTTTAGACAAGCAAATTAAGAGATATGAATTTGTTAAATTGGCCAATCACAAAATTAGAAAAAGCAAATCAGTAGGGAATTTGTGAGAGAGGAAGAGTGGTCGGATGGGCAAGGAGAAACTTATCCCAGAGTTTGGGGAAAAAAATGTTCATTGTTTGTTCGTGAAACTAGCTAACCGATCATGAAGAATAAGTACCATATATTTTTACCTAAGGTCCAATTATTCTTCAAAAATAAACATGATTTTGGGGAACAGTGACATAAACTAGAACCAAGAACTATGTTTGGGTTTTGGGTGAAATGACAATGCAAGGTGAAATCAAAGCACACCATCATCAACCACACACTCAAGAAAGGATGAAATTGGGATGAGAGGAGGTCCATAAAATAACCAAGGAAGACCAGGGTAGATTTATTTATAAGTGGGGGTGTGTGAGAAGTTGTTTCAGAAGACTTGAAGAAAAAATTGAGGCATTTCTTGAATTCTCCATGTTGGGCTAGGAATATAGTATTTATAGATGAGTAATTAAATTTTCAATTCAACACAAGTTATTTTGTAAAATTTTGTTAAGAAATGAGAGAGTTATGCCAAAAATACCGGACATTGGTCCGCGGTTACTGTTTTTGCGGGCTGGTGTTTCCTAATCCGAATTTTGTAAAATGTTGATAATTTGATACCTATCTTCAATTGGACGTGTAAATAAAGGTTTATAATTAAATGCAATTTGATACCTATCCTAATTAGGACATGTAGAATCTGATTTTGGAATTAGTTTTTCCTTTTGGAGACTCGCGCTATTTTATTTAATTCTTTTAAAGCATATTACTTTTTCTCTTTCCTAATACATTAGAGACGTTTAAAATTATCTAAAATTGATGAAACTTCACCCAAAACTCATTGTAAGTGAAATAGACACGAATTTTTTATTATTTCCATTTTTATTTTGTTTATTATTTTAATTAATATTTTGAAGGTTATATTCACTTTCTCTCTCCTAATTTCATCTTTTAATCAAACATCTTCCAAATTGGATGAAACTTCACCCAAAGACTATATTTATCATGTAGATTATGAATCCAAGATTATTTTCCTCTTTAAGGGTCATTTAATATTTTATTTTATATTTTGGGAAACACTCATGTCTTATTTTCCAAATTAAATTAAATTAATAATTATAAGGTGAATAATGTGAAATTTGACTCCCGAGGCAACTGGGACCTAAGGAATCCGAATTTCACATTATATTTTTCTTTTGAAATCTCCTATTATGAATTATAACACTTTTGGCTTGTTTTGATTATATTTATTTTCATATTATTCCATCATCGTTATTATTCATCCATATATTTATATTACAACCAAAAGAATTATACACCATTATTGGGCACAAGTTATTATGAAATCTCCATTTACATCATATATATTTTATGTGTCCATTATTGGCCTAAGATTAATCTGAGAATATTAGGTTACATGAAGGTGCTTTATACAAGCTTTAGCTCATTAGGGTTATACAAAACATCTTCTAGATCTACCCTTGACCTTGTTTGGCTAAGACTAAAAGGTCAAACTTCCAGGGTAGGGTCCAAGATCTAGTATGTTACATCACTCCACCCCTTAAAAGTATTTCATCCTCGAAATATATTGATCCAAACATCAACAACCAACTACTCTCCACCCCTTAGGACCGTTAGGTGGGGGAAATTGAGAATTGTAATTTATAAGATTTTCCCTCTTACAGACTTATTTCAAATAGATACAAAGGTAGTGTTGCTTGAGGGTTACCACATTCAATTTTAGGGTATTTTAATGTTTTGATTTTTAGTAGCTTTCCATAGACTATTTTCCCATATATTTAGTGCATAATTGTTCATTTTGACATAATTTATACATTTCTTGTCTTTATTAGCATACAGATTACTATTACATAGTGTATTGAGTATTTCTACCAACTTATGTTGAATTATCACTTTTTATTCATACTTATATTATTTTTCCCATATCCTAGGTAATTTGACCATTTGCATGATAGGTAAGTGCTATCGGCATCCTAGGAAGATCCTCTGGAAATACATCAAGAAATCATGTACCACCTCCAATCTTTATACAAGCCCATTGTTTGGATCAGACTCTTAGACTAATGTGAGGAAAACTTTACATCCTTTACAAATGAGCCGTTTATCTTTAAGAGAGGAAATTATGATGTTATTACATAATCCACTTCCTCTAGGGATCACCACAGGATAAGAATGAGGTTGTGAGAGAACTACCATCTTGTTCATATAGTCAAGTTGAGCATAATACTTGTATAGACAATCCATACCAAGTATAATATCAAAGTATTCCATAGTTCAGAGAATGAATTCAAAGGCCATATGATGATTTTCGAATTTTAGAGGTAGGACATCAATATTTTGTAATGTAGTGTGTATTTTTCCAATCAGACTTGCCCCAAAAATAATATATCCCAAATCCCTTATATGTCGATGCATATAGATGTGAGATTTTGAGAGATGAATGTGCTTGTTGATATAGAATCAAATAAAGCTTTACCAATATGATTATTCAAGAATATAATGCCTACACATGATAATTATATGAAGAATAAAATTGAGGCATTGAGAAAGATATTAAATATATGAAAATAATTTAGGTTACCTTCAACAAGGTGTTTGGGATTTGCCTTGGCTTACTCTAAAACAACTATGAAAACTCGAGTGCTATGGTGTCTCAGATGGGGTGGGGCACCCGTTGGAGGAAAGACAAGGATGGACACAGTGGGGAACATGGCGATGAAATGGATCTCCTTTTTTGTAGTTGTAGTATACAAGCTTAGGATGATGACAAGGGCCCTTGTGTCCTCATCCATAGGTCTTACATCTATTGTGGTAGGTCTTCAATTTATTCTGATTATTTTGTTGTCCTCCTTTACCTGAACCTCCTAATTTACCTGATCCTTTGTTATGGACAAGGTGGAACTTCCTAGACTTATCCTCCTTCATGGTAGTTAACCCTATGTATCACATGATTGATGGATTCTACAAACCTTGTTCCCTTTCCTACTTCAGGGCCATATCTAGGGCTTCATCTATGCTTTTTGGACACAAGGAAATGACTAGGATTTTCAGGTAGGTGGATAGACAGTCAACATAATGTTCCACAAGGTGGTCCTCTGTCTTAATGGGTGCATACCGCTCCAACAGCCTAAATTTCTGGGTTTAATCGGCCATGGAGAGACTACCATGTTTAAGCTCAGTGAACATCCTCTCCTTCCTCTTCCTCTTATATATAGGCATAAATGGTGGGGGAAAAGAGTTTTAAAGGCTTCCCATTCCATGTTATCCACCTCTCCTCCCCTATTTTTGCCATAGTTTTCCCACCAGATTTCTTCCCCTCCCTTAAGCAGATGGGTGGAAATTTTGACCTTTTTTCATTGGGTATTTATAGGGTACGGAAGGCATTTTCCATTGACAATGTCCAGAATTCTTCCTTATCCATCAACTCAGGTTGGTCTTCCCTCCAAAAAGTGTTAAGGTTTAGTTTTATGAAGTCTAGCACAGTCACGTCCTTCTTCATAGAAGAGCTGGGTTTGTTGGTTCGTTTTAGGGCAATCATTTCCATGAAATCAAGGAGGACAGTCATTTGTTCTTCTCACCTATCCTTGGACATTTTCTCAAAATCAAACTCTTCATGAGGTTTATATTTTTTCCTCTTTAGAGGCTTTTGAGTTACGGGTCTTCGAAGGCATGTTGAAATTTGGTGGAATATATTAGATATATCATTCTCATTCATTTTTTTACATTTTATTTCATTATTTTGTTTAGTTGTTATAAATGATCTTTATGTAATGAATTGTTGAGGATACCCTAAAATCCTTATCAGTCAAACCCTAGGATTTCTAAAATAGAGTGACTCTTTTCCTAACCTTATATCATAGAGATAAGAGGGAAATATATGTATAAAATAAAATAAAATTAAAATGAGGGGGAATTTTTCTATAGAAGGGGGTGAGAAAAAATATCTATATATGAGAAGGGTCCTTAATTAAGGTATGCCCAAAAATAGGGGACACTTTGGGTATCAGCCAGGTCGACATATACTTCAATATAGGTAGCATCGTGATTGCCAAGATAAGTGGCTCAGAGACTTTAGCCAGACCCTTAGCAGATGTTATCCTAGTCAGCTCCATCATTAATATCCCTAACTCGAGGACAAACCTAGACTCACAATAGGGTGAATGAAGTTCATGTGACCATGATGTGTGAACATTGGCTCTAATACCAACTGTGACGACCCCAATTCCTATATACTTTCCTTAATGACATTCCCTAGATATGTGTGCACTCATATCTAAAGATGTCAATAGGGAAAATATAAGAGATTGCGATAGTAAACTAAATTATGAAAAGGAGCCAGATCATTGTTCACAAGCATAATTAAATAGACACACAAAACATCATTCATTGAGGATAAAAGTCATATGTATTATTCAATAGAAGGGAAGATACATAGTTCTAAGGTATAAAAAAGAACACATACAAGAGAATTCTTTTGGTACATCATTTACTAGGAAAATAAATCACTATCTAATAGAAATAGAGATAAGAAGTAGAAATCTAGCTATCTATCATCCATGAACAATTCTATAGTAGCTTCTAGTACTTTGAGATGCATTATTTGTTCCTGGTACCTAGAAAACACAAGAAACAAAAATCACCAACACAAGGTTGGTATGTTGTTAAAAGCAAATTACTATGATTACATATTTCAAAATACTTAAAGAAATAAAGAAAAGAAAAGGTAACCATTATTTAAGGTGGAAAATTAGGTAAACACCTCTTCTAGACATATCATTAGAAGCAGTTGTACTACAATTTCTTTCAACACTTTATCATACATCTAGTATGGGAAAACTACTTTATCGTACATCTAGCATGGGAAATTCATCATACATCCATACTAGGGAATATATCATACATACATACTAGTCCATCTCCCATTTGTTCTTATCTCAATATCTACAACTCATCAAAAGTTATTTTATATTCCATTTAGTTTTGGCAAAGAATAAATACTAGTATACCTCCAACAAAGTATAAGCAAATAGGTTCTCCCAAGGTACATCATATCTTATGCTACCATGGAAAAGTATTCTGATACTTAATAAAGATCACATACTTGATTTAATTAGATCAAAATTCCAAGAGTCTAGAAGAACAGTAAATAGATCAACATGAAAGGAAATCAAGGGTATAATGTTACTGTTAGTTCATATGAGCCATGACTAAGGTTTGTTCTTTAATTCTAATTACTTTCGTCTTCTCATGATTAGACCATGGGTTATCCATGACTTTTATCTTATTTTTGTGTCACAAGATCAGATCTAGAAATTAAGGTCTCATATGTATTAATGATACATCTTATTATCTAAAAAGGAAATATAGGGTTTCTATCATGGTTTAGATCATTAAGGGTTTCCTTTTAGGATTCACATGACCCAAGGGATTAGAGTTGGATTTAGGGTTTCATGGTCGTTCATGATCATCAAGGGTCATGAAGGAAATTGGTGTTTATCATATAACTGAATGAAGTATACATATGTAGAGAGATAAATTAGAATTTAGGGTTTTCCATAATTATTGAGTCAACTATCCCTATATGATTAGAGTTTTGAGCCAAATGAGGATCAAGAACTCTATTAGGGTTAGGTTTCACAATTAATTAGGTTATGTCAATTAATAACCAATATTACATAATTAAATTACATAAGTATGATCCTTAGAATTTAAGCTAGTATTTTTTTAAAAGCATTCATATATCAGTCCTGAGGGTATTTTTTTTTCAAAAGCTTGCATTTTTCCTATGAAAATGGTATATAATTTTATTACCATCCAATCATCCTACTATTTTCTATGATTTTTATAAGATAACCCATTTTCTTAGATAATAAAAATAAAAAGAAAAGGCATTAACTTGATCAACGTCCGGATCCGACTAGATTGACGCCTCATGTTGATCCCTAGTCTCTAGATTCATCATCTCAGTCGCCAATTCTAGGGATTATGTGCCTCATATCGACTGATCTACCCTTGTTTTGGTTTACTCTATGTATCTCCTCAGTTTCATCTAAACAGTGCTTTACTAGTTCTAATTACCCAAGTTTTCAACTTATTTGATCTTACCCTCCCTTACTCACTTTCCTTCTTCTCTGCAGATCACTCTCAACCATCCGATCAAGATCCAGCGTGGGATTTTATTATCGAGGTCTTAACTAGGTTCAACCATCATATGGAATTCATTCAAAGATCCTCTCAACTTTGGTCTTGACCATTCAGTTTCACCAAAGGGTTTGTCCTAACAGTTTCAAGACTGTTTGAGCCCATTCGGTTTCAAGACCACATGAGCCCAAATGGTCCCAAGACCATATGACATCTAATGCTTTCAAATCGATTTGGTCCTCAAAACCTTTTGGACAACAAAGATTCAAGACTGGTTGGATGAAGACCATTTGGAACACGCAAGAGTAGACCATTTAGTCCCAAGACCATTTGGAGCCATTCGGTCCCAAGATCGTTTGGAGCCATTCGGTCCCAAGACTGTTTGGAACCATTCGGTCCCAAGACCGTTTGAGAGCCATTCGGTCCCAAGACCAACCGAGTGATCATTGAAGACCGTTTAAAGTCAGCAAGAGAAGACCAGTTAGAGCCTAACGGTTTCAAGACCGATTGGCGCCTAACGGTTTCAAGACCGTTGGTCATGAAACGGTCTCCAAGACCGATTGGGCACTCAAGACCATTTGAAGTTTAGAAGAAAGACCATTTGGTCATCCAAATAGTCTCCAGACCATTTGGGGTGTCCAAACGGTTTCGAAACTAATTCGGCCAGCCACCATCTAAGATTGTATGGTCACTAATATCTCAAGATCGATCATGCAGACCGATAGAGCAGAAATGCAAGACCGTTTGTTCATCCAAATGGTCTCCAAACTGTTTGATCATCGAAACGGTCTCAAAACCGTTTGAAGGCCAAACGGTCTCAAACTCTTTTGAAGACCAAACGCTCCCCAAACTGTTTGAAGCATTTTCACAGCAAAAATGTGAGCACCCCATCCAAGCCTATAAATAAGTCCACAAGGGTCCTCATTTGGGCTTCAGATCTATGAGGCCACAAGGCTGCTCCACTACCATCTCATCTCCATCAATTTCTTCCCCACCATTATTCCACTTCATTCCACCCTTCCAATTCTGGAGGTAGACATGAGGATCGAGGTGGAGAGACAGACTTCATCGACCAAGTCAGAGAAGTCCCGAAGACTGGGGCGATCTACACCGGGTTGCCATAGATCTACTCTTCTGCTTCGATGATGCTTTCTTTCTCTCTCTTCTCTTTCTTTATTGCTCCCTCTATGAGAAGCGAGTAGTTCCATCCACTGGGGTGCAGGGATTAGAACCACTTCCCATGCTTTGTAATATGTATGAAAAAGATGTTATCTTTCTGATTCAATACTAAATCATTTCATACATGCTTGAATGTTGGTCGTGTTCTTTTATGCATCTATTGTCTTTCATTGTGGTTTTTATACGACCACACTTAGGACTCGAATACCGATTTAGTGTTGGTTTCTGGTGTGTGCATCCACCGTGCATCCGTTTTGGTATCTAGGAATGCTTTCTAAGGAGTGGAGTAAACTCAACTCCATCGTTGTACATTCGTACAATGAAATAGAATAAGTTGACGTACGAAAGTGCAACCTTGATGGGTCGAGGAACACACTCTGTGGAGGGAGTGGTGCAAAGTACTTGACCATTCGTTCGGGAATGGCTGTCGTTGCAACACTCCCACATTTCTCTTAGCTATGTCCTTGAAAGAGGGATAGTCTATAAGGATACTAATCGTTTAGGTAATTATTGCTCGCTTGTTAGTTTTTTGAAGCACGTTTCACGAGGTTGAGTAAGATTTTCTCTTCAAAGACTACATATCTTCATTAACATGTAGACATGTACCAGATGAGAATTACTCAACCCATGAAGGATGTGCGTAATGCTCCTTGTCTGAGAATGCATCGACATTGCACAACATCCATGCATCTTGCTTGCTGGTCTTGCTATGATGGTACACATATAATGCATGTGTAGTGGTGGTGAACACCCGCATGACCCCAGTGATCCATTATCAATTTCTAATCTAAGATTTTAATCCTTAATCTAGATTTTATACTCTCCTTTACTTTTGCATGTTTTAGGTTAAATAACTCAAATCAAACTCTTGGTCATAGAAAATTAACTTAGATCAAGATGAAATGCAATAAAGACACTCAAATTCTTAATGTTGTCCTTTGGGTTCGATCCTAAATCTGTACTATGATAAGGCTTCCCCACTCTTGTGGGGTTGGAGCATTTATCTAGCACCTGTTGTAGGTAAACCTAGAGAGAACATCATCTCCCTAGGGTTTTGGGGCACATTAGGACTTCCATTGAAAGAGCAATCTTTTGGTGTAAGTCTTAGCTCCATCAAAAAATGGCGCCGTTGTCGGGGAAAACGGTGTAAGAATCATCTTTTTCGAATTCCGTGTCAATTTAGGATTCTCTAGGGTTTTTCTTTTTCTTCTCAAAAACCTAAAAAGTGAAGGACTTAATCTTGCATACCTTCTTGGATTTGAAAGGATTGGTCAAACCTGATAAACTCTTTCTTTGATTTCAGGAACCAACTCTCTTCAAAATGAAGCAGTCAACACCACCAACCGTCGAATGTCAACTATGTGGTGACTATTGTCATGCATCAATTTACTGCTTCAACGTCCCTCCTCACTACGTGATGGCACTGTGTCAAGTAATCACAAATCTTATAGTTGGGAACCTCAAAGCAACCTCTTCATACAACTATGGATATAACATAAGTTATAATCCATATCATCCTGGAGGCTACTACAAAAAACCTAACTATGATAGATTTTAAGGTGTAGACTGCAATATAGGAGGGAACCTGGAAAACAATGCAAATCAATACTATGATGAGGGAAGCTATTATCAACATCAACCAAACGGGTGTAGTGAAGAACCTTTTCATGAAGATCAACACACATTTATGGAAGAACTACGTGCTTTAGAGACATCGGTGGCTCAACAACTAGCTGATCATACAATCATGACCAAGAAGTTGATATCCGACGTTAATCAACTTACGCAACTTGTCAACGCTCCTGAGCAACATGTAGAATAGCCACAAATTTCAACTGAGCACATCCCTAGTCCACATGTTGCAATTGATTATGATGATGATTATGAAACCATGTGGGATATGCCTTCCAATGATCTTCAAGCGTCAGTGCAGGGTGAGATATCATCCTCAGAGCTAATAACTGAACTCAAGGATGATTTCTTCACAACATCACAAGATAAAGAATCATTATCCAAGCCAAGGTCTGACTTAGATAATGATTCATGTACTATGCTCTTAGTTGCAAGATTGAGTAGTCAATATGGGGATTCTCTACATTCAAGAGATCAATTGGAAATAAACTTCAACACTTACCTACCTTTTAATTTCATAGACCCAGATCCAAACAGTGAGGAGAGACTGGCGATGATCGACTCCCTAAATGACAAAACCTCTTCAACTTTAGCTGTCTCATTAATAAAGTCCAAAGAAGAAGGGTTTATGTCACAAGAACTCTACACTCCTTCACAGTCGGACTCAGATGGATGTGTGACTAATTCAGATAAGGATGTGTCTTTTATGCAAGAGAATCAGATGTCTTCATTTCTGGAACAAGATCTGAATTGTCCTTATGAAGAAATTTTTGATCATTCAGCTGATCTAGGAACAGACTTTGAGGATAGGACTGATCAAGATCTTGATTCCAAAATGGACCATACCACTCTCATTGATGAAATAGAGTCAAGGAAGGATGATGGGTCTCAATATGAAAATCCTATTACCGATCCTTCCCATGAAATGACATTACCAGAGCTATCATCCCTACAAGAAGTTCTGATGGAACCAGTTTTCCAATAAGAGCATGATCCCTCTACTGAAACTCCTCTTAGTTACTTGAACGAGTTGATAGTGCACTATGAAGAGAAACATGAGACATCTCTTGACTTTGGAATAGATTATGATATTTTTGTAAACTCTTGTAATGACAAAAAGGACCCTTAGAAAGACATCAAGCCACAAACCTATCCCTTTATATCCACTCATCCCTATGAAGAAGGCCCTCCTAATATTCAAGAAACTGAGAAATGTCCATTACCTGAGCTAGGTTTCATTCTTCCAATAGCAACTCTTCCCGGGCACTTAATAGAATTGGTGGAGTGTTATGAAGAAGAACTGAACAAGAACATGACTTAGAAATGGAATATATTAGTCCCAATGACAAAGAAACTAGTTTATCGGGGGATTTTAGTCCCCAAAACGATATGTCATGGACTAATCCCTCCCATGAAGAGACATCACTGGAACCTCTACCTTGGGATCCCATGACTTCCTTACCTGATCAAGAGTTCATTTTACCAATCGAATCCTCTTCTAGTTACTTGGATGAATTAAGGATGTTCTATGAGAAAAATTTGGAACAAATTTTTGAAAAGAAGAATGATGCTCTTATCAGCTTCAACATAGATAAAGATGATGATACTCCTAAAAATAACTCTTCTGATGAAGAAATATCATCTTGGCCACCATATCCTACATAAGAAAAGCCAAGTGATGAAATGAAGCCCGAACCAGATCCGTCACCTGATCCGGGACAGGAGGACGTTCAAGTAGCTGACCCTCAATCAACTGCACTGGATCATGAAGAGGGCAATTTGACTCTAAAATTTGAGGGTGAGCCACAACTGGAGAACATAAATAGGTATGACTTCGAATATTCCCCTAGTCCTCCAGTTTCAACTACATATATTCCACCTCCCCCGCTGATGGAGGAAGGTCTCTGGATTCTTCTGGATGGACAAAGAGGTGAAAGAAATGTACATCCAAGTCATCCAGAAAACCCGTTCAAGTTACCAAGACCACCCAGTAAACAATTTATTTGTGCCACTACCTCGCTCTCAGTTCCGACTATCATGAAACATATTCACCGAACTTTGTTTCAATTGCGAGGACCACCTGGTTAACACTGCACAACTCTTCCCATGCATCTTGAACTTAGGTTTTTCTTGGTGATGAGCAAACTCATAAGTTCAAGATGGAGGGTGGGTGGTATGTTTCTCACTCCACCCTCTATCTTTAATGCTTTCTCTTTGTCCATTCTAGTTTCTTTTTCATAATTTTTTTGCATTTTCGTAGTCTTCTAAAAATAAAGCCTTTATCTAGTCGTCTTTTACTTTTCAAATCTATGGTCATCACCTCTTTTCATTGCCAATCCATGAGAAACAAGTTCTTAAAACTAGCCGATAAATGATTTCATCTTGTATAGCCTATGATCCCTAATGTCATATCCTTAAAATGATGATAAGCTTCAATAAGACTGAGATAGATCAAATGGATCTTGCCTCTAACTGATTAATGGATCTGTTGTATGGAATTCTCATTTGAAGTTTTATCTTATCACTTTTTGAGTGGAATGTCATGGAGAAAAGGAACCCGTCATATGGAATCGCTAAGCAAACTGCATCATGACTCCCTTCTACACTTCTTCCTTCATTTTCATATCCCTCCACTCACCAATCATGCCAATGCTTTAAGTTCGGTGTGGCATGCAACACTCCTTTCTAGTGAAAATTGGAACATTGCCGAACTCTAAGTTCGGTGTGGTGAACCACACCTCTGTCGAACTCTAAAAGTTTGGTGTGGTAAACCACACCTCCTTTTCCACTACCACTTCTTCCATACCCCTCAATACATAACAGGGGTGTAGCACCTTCTCATTTTGATTCATAGAGTATAGAATGATGATTGTGCACATACTGAGGTTGGTGAAAAATCTACCCTGATTACAAAAAAGAGGCCTGTCAACCCAAATATATTAAAATCCAAAAATACCCTTTCTCCTAAGCCAAGTGAGAATGAATAAAAGCTAGAGTGTGAATAAAAACATGAGAGTTGTGCCCTAAATAAGGATAACTGATAAAGATATTACCCATCCAGTACATTAGTTGCCCTCACAAAGGCAAATGTATCACGACTGGTAGTGAGATCCTAAGGATCCAAAAATGACCCCTTACCTCCTCTCAAAGAGGTAAAATAGCCAAAAAGCCTTAAGCCAACCTATGCACACCTCTAAGTTACCTTTAAAAAACATTAGGTGTAAGGCTAAGTCAACCAGAGTTGTGCACAAATTATTCAAAGTATCTCGATGAATCAACCAATAATAACAGTCTTGAGTCGATTAGAGGAGAGACTCATATCTCTTGATCATACCCCCATTCTCTCTTTTTTCAACACCAATTACAGATCATATGCATATTGCTTGATTATGTGGGTCTTTTCAAAATCTCATAAAATTTTTAAACGAGACTGATACACCAGAACATGAGAAGGAAATAATTCAGTAAAGTGAACTCAGAAACAAGGATATCATAAGATGTATTCAATGATCTAAGGAAGCCTTGATGTTGTATCGATCTGAGCCATGAACAAAATTATGATATGACATAAGGATGAGGCAATCACGAGATGAACAATTTCATTGGCGACTATTTTAAGTTTTCCATTCCTCAGGACGAGCAACCTTATGTTCAGTGTGGTGATGAATCCTCTAGATTCAACCTCCTTAGTCACCAATTCAAAGGATTTTTGACATTTCTTGCCCTAATTTTTGTTTCGCCCCATTTTTTTTCATTTTCATGAAAATTCTAACATTTGCACGAAGGTGAGGTAATTAGGAGACGAACGAGCATCTTGGAGACCATGTTAGGCTTTTTTTTCCTTGAGATGAGCAACGCTTAAGTCCGGTGTGGTGATTAATCCTCCAGATTCATCCTCCCAGTCGCCAATTCTAGGGATTTTGTGCCTCATATCGACTGATCTACCCTTGTTTTGGTTTATTCTAAGTATCTCCTCAGTTTCATGTAAGTAGTGCTTTACTAGTTCTAATTACCTTAGTTTTCAACTTATTTTATCTTATCCTCCCTCACTCAATTTCCTTTTTCTTTGCAAATCACTCTCAACCATCTGATCGAGATCCAGTGTGGGATTTTATTATCGAGGACTTAACTAGGTTCAACCATCATATGGAATTCATTCAAAGATCCTCTCAACTTTGGTCTTGACCAAACGGTTTCACCAAATGGTTTGTCCTAACGGTCTAAAGACCATTTGAGCCCATTCGGTTTCAAGACCGCATGAGCCCAAATGGTCCCAAAATCGTATGACATCTAACGATTTCAAATCGATTTGGTCCTCAAAACCGTTTGGACAACAAAGATCCAAGACCGATTGGATGAAGACCGTTTGGGACATGCAAGCAAAGACCGTTCGGTCCCAAGACCATTTGGAGCCATTTGGTCCCAAGACCGTTTGGAGCCATTCAGTCCCAAGACTGTTTGAGAGCCATTCGGTCCCAAGACCGTTTGACCTCAAGACGGAATGATCATTGAAGACCATTTGATGTCAGCAAGAGAAGACCGGTTAGCGCCTAACGATTTCAAGACTAGTTGGTGCCTAACGGTTTCAAGACCGTTGGTCACAAACGGTCTCCAAGACCGATTGGGCACTCAAGACTGTTTCAAGTTCAGAAGCAAGACTGTTTGGTCATCCAAACAGTCTCCAGACTATTTGGGGTGTCCAAACAGTTTCCAAACGGATTCGGCCGGCCACCATCTAAGACTGTATGGTCACTAATATCTCAAGATCGATCAAGCAGACCGATAGAGCAGAAACGCAAGACCGTTTGGTCATCCAAACGGTCTCCAAACCATTTGGTCATCCAAATGGTGTGAAAACTGTTTGAAGGCCAAACGATCTCCAAACCATTTGGTCATCCAAATGGTCTCAAAACCATTTGAAGGCCAAACGGTCCCCAAACCGTTTGAAGCATTTTCACAGCAAAAATGTGAGAACCCCATCCAAGCCTATAAATAAGACCACAAGGGTCCTCACTTGGGCATCCGATCTAGGAGGCCGCAAGGTTGCTCCACTGCCATCTCATCTCCATCAATTCCTTCATCACCATTGTTCCACTTCATTCCACCCTTGCAATTCTGGAGGTCGACATGAGGATCGAGGTGGAGAGATAAACTTCATCGACCAAGTCAGAGCCGAAGACTGGGCCGATCTACACCAGGCTATCACAGATCTACTCTTCTGCTCCGACGATGCGTTCTTTCTCTCTCTTCTCTTACTTTGTTGTTCCATCTATGAGGAGTGAGTAGTTCCATCCACTGGGGTGCGGGGACTAGCCTCACTTCCCATGCTTTGTAATATGTACTAAAAAGATGTTATCTTTCCGATTCAATACTAAATCGTTTCATACATGCTTGAATGTTGGCCGCGTTCTTGTATGGATCTATTGGCTTTCGTTGTGGTTTGTCTACGACCGCTCTTAGGAATCGAATACTGATTTAGTGTTGGTTACTGGTGTGTGCACCCACCGCGCATCTGTTTTGATATCTAGGAATGCTTTCTAAAGAGTGGAGTAAACTCACCTCCATCGTTGTACTTTTGTACTATGAAATGGAATCAGTTGACGTATGAAAGTGCAACCTTGATGGGTCGAGGAACACACTCTGTGGAGGGAGTGGTGCAAAGTACTTGACCATTCATTTGGGAATGGATGACGTTGCAACACTCCCACATTTCTCGTAGTTACGTCCTTGAAAGAGGGGTAGTCTATAAGGATACTAATTGTTTTGGTAATTATTGCTCGCTTGTTAGTTTTCCGATGCACGTATCATGAGGTTGAGTAATATTTTCTCTTCATAGACTACATATTTTCATTGACACATAGACATGTACCGGATGAGAATTACTCAACCCATGAAGGATGTGTGCAATGCTCCTTGTCTGAGAAGGCATCGGCATTTCACAAAATCCATGCATCTTGCTTGCAGGTCTTACTATGACGGTATAGGTACAATGCATGTGTAGTGGTGGTGAACACCCGCATCACCCCAGTGATCCATTATCAATTGCTAATCTTAGATTTTAATCCTTAAACTAGTTTTTATACTCTCCTTTACTTTTACATGTTTTACGTTAAATAACTCAAATCAAACTCTTGGTCATAGATGATTAACTTAGATCGAGATGAAATGAGATAAAGACACTCAGATTCTTAACGTTGGCCTTTAGGTTTGATCCTAAATCTGTACTACGATAAAGCTTCCACACTCTTCTGGGTTGGAGCATTTAGCTAGCACTAGTTGTAGGTAAACCTATAGAGAACATCATCTCCCTAGGGTTTTTGGTGCACAGTAGGACTTCCATTGAAACAACAATGTTTTGGTGTAACTCTTAGCTCCATCAAGGCTTGAGCATTGACTTGTATAATCCTCACTGACCCAGGACTTGTCGGCTGGGATAGAGCTCCTTGACAGGTCCACTTGGCACCACATAACATCCTCCTTATCCCTTGTAGGTGTGCTACTCGAACAACTTGATCCAAACTATGGTAAGCTCCTACTAGCGATTGGGTGGTGTGGGAGTCTGGTTGAGGGTGCCTTCACCTCTGCGACGTTGCTCTGGTCAGAGGCGTTCGGTTTGCTGACTGTGGCTCCCATTCGAGTCTTGTGCCACAACGAAGGTGGAGGAGGGTCACCGATGATAGGGGTTTATGGTATTTGGGATCTTGGGGCCTAACTGAGGGCTTCATTAGAGGATGACGAAGGTGGGGGTAGTGAAGAATTGGCACGGGTTACATTAGTGCAGTGGGCGGTGAAGGTTGTTAGAGGTTGAAGACGATGGTGTGGCTATGGTGCTCGTGCGTCACTGGTTTTGAATTGGAGGTCATAAACAACCAAAGGGGGATGGGCCAAGCTAATGGTGGGTTTATATAGGTGTGGGTGAGCAAGGGAGAGGAAGCCCTAAATCCACCACCGTTGTCAGATGAGAAGCGTGAGAAGTCAGGGGTTTGTTCTCCCTAATTTGAGGACAAGGAAGGAGGAGATAGGGGTGGTTCGACTCAGCTTAACGAGAGGATTTTATCCTCCAAATATCATTCTTAGATATGTCCAGGGTGGTTAGATTGGGTCTTGATCAAATCTAGTCAGAGTTATCTGAAGGAAGCGGGAGGTTGAAGATAGCCTTTGAGGCGTCAAAGTCTCCCTGATCTGCGATCAAAGGGATTGATCATCTAGGATTGGGGCTGAGCATTCAGTTAATTCATTCAATTATGGTTATCTAGGTTCAATTAAATGTTTAATTTGTAGTTTATAATTTTAACTGTTAACCTAATCAGATTAGTGTCAGTTAGTTAGGTTATAGTTTATCGGTAAATGGTTAATTCCGTCGGTTAATTTGGTTAACGAAACAATACTCTTATAATAATATTCTATGAAAATACTTATAAATTTTTTAACAACTACTATATTATAGTAATATTACATATAAACATAGTGATATATAGTTCATATAAGATTGATTAGTTTATAAAAATGATAGTTTTTTGAAATAAAAGTTGAATTATATAGGCATATATATGTGTAATATATTTCTTTTTGAATAAATTGTGACTATTTGGTTAATTCAGTTAACCAAACAAAAAATATTTTAACTGAAAAATTAATCGTTTAACCTATTAACTAAAATAAATTAAACAAATTAACCAAATTAACCAAATTGTCTAAAAAATAACCATTCTGTAAATATGTTATTGACCGAATTATACTCACCCCTAGCCAGGATGCATGTGTGCATCAAATGGCCCACCCCCTTAATCATATGAGGCGTGTGTGACATGAATGTCACAAATTTAATCAATTAACTTGAGAAATTAGGTCATTGGCTAAATAAAAGGCATGAAATGTATCTAATTTCAATCGCTTATAACTCCTTTATGGTTTACCCAATTCTAATGGAATATTAGGTGGAGCTTTATGATGTCAGTACACAACCATGATATAAAATTAAGGGTCAAACTCGAATTGTTGTTATATAAATATACTATGTACCCTAATACATGTATTCCATTTACTATGAAATTAGGGTTTCTATTTTTATGAAATTGAAAATCAATTGTAGTCAATTAAGAAAGGAAAAGGGTTGAGGGTATTATTGGAATTAATAAATTACAAGAGAGAGAAAATATAAGTAAACTCACTCTGTTACAATATTACTCATGTTTTCACATTCTTCATAAGAACTGGGACACCATATGAGAAATGGATAGGTTTTCTCTCATCCACTCGTACATGTTGAACCTTTTCAACATCTTATCAATGTATGTTCTCTTCCTTAGGTCAAGATGATTTCTAGATCTATCTCTATATATCTCAATTCTTAAGATATAGGTGTTTCATCTAACCCTTCATAGAGAACACACTTCTTTTCCAAGTTTTAACATTTGTAGTATAAGGTAGTTATTTCAATCATTATATGGAAAATAAATATGCTCCCACTCGACTTTTGAATCAAAAATTTCATCTTCATTTTGACTGAAGTCAAACTCTTTGACTATCTTGTCAAATAGAAGATTTCATCCCTGAGATGCTTGCTTCAATCCATAGATTGACCTTTGTAGCTTGTAGACATTATTTGCAACAATTGGATTTAAAAAACCTTTAGGCTATCTCACACACACATCCCCATAATTATTCCAATTAATCAATGTGGTTTTAACATCCATATGCAAAACCTAGTAGTCTTAACATGTTGCAATGTCAAGCATGATCTTGATGGATTTAACCATGGGAACTGATGAAAATATTTCATCATGTTCTACATCTTGAACTTGTTTGAAACACTTTGCAAAAAATCAACCCTTCCTTGTTGGTCTTCTTCTTGACTACCTAGTTGCACCCTATGGGTCTTACCCCTTCAGGTGGATCCACTAAGGTCATACCTTGTTGGTGTACATGGAGATTATTTAGATCTCATGGACTCAACATTTCTCACACTTTGGTTCCTCAATAGCATCTAGACAGGTTCATTGATTTGTCATCTATGATCAAATCACCACCTCCTTGATCCATAAGATATCATATTCTTTCCAGCTCAATGTGTGTTCTATTATATCTATGAACATTGTGTGTTGCATAAGGAACTTGAGATTCAACAACTACTTGTGATTCTCCTTGTTTGTATTGTACCTCTTTTAGGTTCAACGTTTTCTTGTTGGTCTCAAACTATTCAAGTTCTACTTTTTCTCCCACTGATTCGTTGGAATTAAATTCATAGTATGAATACATCCAACCTTGTAAAAAATGTTTTGGCATTGTATTGGAATATGAAAATAGTATTCAACAAAATAAAAATTATGTTATTTGTGGACAAATTTTCTACATAAACTATTCTTTCACATAGGCTTTAACTCTTAATCTTTATCAAATACATATCAGGACACTTTCCATGCCATATCTCTTATGGCGTGTTTTGAGCCATTTCGATGGTACATCATTTTAGCGTAATTGATGAGCCAAAAGGAAATTGGAAGATTAGCTAGATTTTTGGTAATTACACTGTGAAAAATACAGTATGATTCCTTCTTTCTGATACATTATTATGATATGCAATCATTAGGTTTCAGGAGGATTTATGATACATTATTATGGTCCCCCCAAAAGGTTCTCAAACTTTTAGTTGAAAGTATTTTCATATCGAAGTATTTTAATACTCTTACCAAGTTTCCTATATACTTCATTCATGATCTCCTTCATCACTTCAAGATACTTATACTTGTATTTCATTAAATAGAAACTACTATATTAATTGATACTATAATCGAATATAATGAAGTATTATTCACCTCCTCTAGAATTTCTTTTAAAAAGTCCTTATACATTAGCATGTATGAGTCATAATAGTCACTATCCCACTACATCTAGTGAAGGTGCCTTTTTATATTGCCCAATAAATAAGATTTGCATGTCTCTATTAGGTCAATATCAAAAAGAGTCTAGTCAACCATCATTGTGGATTCTAGAAATGTGTTTCTCATTTATACACTCTAGATGACAATGATATATGTATTCATTTTTTTGAGTCATTAAGTCATTCACTATGTGTCAAACATATTTGTCTCTGCAATTATCAAGTATAAAATATGAGACATACAACACTTCCAATAGGATCATATGTAAAAAATGAAACATCAAGTTATTCTTAATATTCTAATCCACATAAGATACATGATTTTTACATTAATGGTAGGTACATAAGAGCAAATATTCTATCACACACCCTTTAGAATGGATGATAGATTCCTACAATAATGGTACCAACTCCTTCTCTACACAATTTCTAGCTTACTTCTTTTCAAGTCTCTATCTCTTTCTTCTTCCTATGTTCCCTCAAGTTCAAAGGAAAAATTCCTTATTTACTTATCTATTTCCTTATTTTGGTTGAAAAAGACTTGGACTTCAACTTAGCCTCAAAAATCTTCTTGGCCTTGCCTTTTTCTTCTAACTTCACTTTGATGACCATTATCACATGTTTTTACCTTCTTCATTACTACTTCGACACTTATCAACATGTCGAGTAATTCTGAGAATGACTTAGCCAAGTTACTCAAGTAGTTCCACTCAATAAGCTAGCTATATGATTCATAAAATGATTGTAGAACCATACTTGTGGCCAACTCTTGGCAAAATTGGAATCTTAATCTCTTAGATGTTGCACATGTCCAATCATATTAAGAATATGAGGCTCTAATAATTTTCTCCTCTCTTCTTGCACTCGAATGCTCCATTGAGGCATTGTACCTATCTTCATTTGCATGATTCTAGTTCATATTCTTAAGATGTGTGACCATCTGAAGAATTCCCATGTCTTCATGTTGCTCATGCAACTCATAGTTCATACAAAATATCATAAGGTGCTTAATGTGTAAGTCATCATTGGCATGCTTGGAATAAGCATCCACATCATCCCTAGGCACATCAGGAGCAGGTTCCTCTGGCACTAGTGTATCCAAGACATAGAGTTTATGCTCATCATAGAGAATGCTTCTCAAACTACAGAACCATTCATGGAAGTTTGCCTTGTTTAGTTCGTTCTGATTAAGAACTAATTGCAACAATACTTTTTTTGACATTTGTTTCTATAAAAGAAATTTGCAATTTATCAAAACATTTTTTATTAATTTGATTTTATAAGATAGATGATATTAATTCGGATTTTAATTAATTATCACTCCCACTATTTTATTCAAATTGATAGCCCCCACCATCAATTTGGTAGATTGCAGCATACAACCTTCTCGTGAACCAAAATCCAAAATAATTAAGTAAATATCCATCCAAAATTAGCGCTCATAACCAAATATTAAGATAGGTAACATTTTCCAATTGCATCTCATTCAATTCTTTGATATATGTTATGCACAACTCCTTGTCATAATCCATTTGCATCATTCTAGGCACTTAATCCTATTGACATCACCTAGTTAAGCCATATCCACAAGACAACATGATAGAATCTGCACTCTGCTAGGGCAGAACCACATATCTACCATCACACTTCCATGAGATAGACAACACATCACACTAGGGAGTGTCCACACTTAGTCAATCAAGCTTTTCATGTGTGTCTCTATTGTAAAGTATTTAAGACTTAATATTATATTTGATGGATTATATATAAATAAAAATGCATATCCAATCACCACATATTTATAGCATGTATCATATACATGATATAAACACAACTAAAACATGCAACTAAAACACAAAAGTGATGGTTAACACCATTCTATGGTAATTCCTTGGAGCCACAAGGAATCACATACACCTAAGGCCCAAATCAGATGTACCAACCTATTGTTGATGATGTTTTGTGCTAGAACCAATCTAGGATGATTGGTTCAATCCTTGAACTAATCGGTGGCCTCGTGGTTGATCGGTTGGTTTCTAGCACAATTCATATGGCCTTTGGTCCATGTGAAATTTGGACTCCTCCAGTGAGTCAACTGGGCCACCAGTTGGTTGGTTGGCTCCTCCTATCCTTGATCTCCTCGGTCCTCCGGCCAATCGGTTTGTCTCTTGGACTAGTCATTTCATCTGATGAGCTAGTCAGTTCACTTGGTGAAGAACGCCTACTTTGTCATAAAAAAAGTTAAAAGATATTAAGGCGACATGTATAAATAACATATATATCATATCATGTATATATACTCAGATCATATGTGGAATTGAATCAGATATGCACAATAATCATTTAAATATTCACATCATATGTAAAAAGAAATCCAATAATATCAATTTAAATCTAGATACACCATAAATTAATGTGGTTTTGATACCAATATTGGGAAATATAGGCAACATATAAGGCACCTAAAATAAAAAAATTAATGTCCATTCCCTAATCAACAAGATTGCATCACAATGATGTATCTAGGAAGGAAAGTATCAAGAGATATTCCTGGTCTTGAAGCAAGTCCAGTGAAAACTCTTACAGCGGCGTGCCACTTTGTGGAGCTACACCTTGATGGTTGTCATCGTTGGCCTCCTGGTTGGACACCAGAGATGGTGGATGACAACATCCTACTAGTGGAAGGAAGAGCCTCCTCACCTCTAGAGTAGTCTACATGAACCACAGAGAACTCCCCTATGCATTACTAAAACCAATGGAAAGGAGCTTTCCCTTTGAACGTCAGCGTGCTAGTGTTGATTCACTCTCTCAACTGTCTCTCCCTTGTTGACCCTCCCTTTTATAGGTAGGAGTTGGTTGGGCTTTCTTGATTACCACAATCAATGGGGACAGCTATTGTCAAAGCCTATTTTTATGTCTGGGAAGCCCCCAATACCCCCTATTTATTGGAGGTCCACGATCAGGGTTCCCAATCTATTTGGGAGTCAAAGAGATTTGTTTTCATGAATTTCCTAGAACATGCGAATGTTGAACTGGTCTATTCACTGTCCAACAGTCGGTTCATGGGTGAACTGGTCAGTTCAATATGTTTCATATTTGTAAACATATTGGCTTTTAATATTTTATTAATGCAAAATCATTACATCAGCAACAATCCTTCATCCAATTGAACTGATCAATGAACTAGATAGTTTAGATGATTAATCAGTTAGCTCACATGATGACATGGTCGTTTCATGTCATGAAACTATTGTTTCACTTTTGAAATGGTCATTTCATATGTGAATTGTTGTTTCATATTTGAAATGGTTGTTTCATATGTCCAACACAAGCAAATATTTAGCCAATTTTTGTTTGTATTATCTAATACTTGAATCAGCCAGTTTAACACTTGAACTGGTTGGTTCACAGTCCAGTCAGTCAATTCCCAACCTCAATTGTTTAAATTGAATATCTAAGCATTTTAGTAATCATGTTAAACATCATTAATGAATAAACTCCTATTCTAGGTTCATCCTATGTGTGTGACGCTATTGGTCTAATTTACAGTGGTAGTGAATGTCCACAACTAGCTTATGACATCACAAGCAATGAGTGGTATCTAGAGACACATCATTGCTACCCAAGTAATTTGGAATGTTGGAGAACAACTGTAACCTACAATTCATGATCAGTGTTACTTGGATCATATAGTTCCTTTGTCTATGGTATCTGTATTGAACTTGAGGTATGAAATTATCATCCTCTTCAACGCTCAGTCATTGTTCCTTGAACTAGAGAAGATTGTTTGAGATGCATGTGAGTTCACATATTACATTTTAAATCACATGAGTATGGCCATACATTTCTCAATCTCATTTATCAAGGGGCATGGATATCAATCTCTTGTGGGAGGGAAAAATCCCATCTACATCATTTACAGTCAATCCCCATGTGTCACAGAGTACCTGAGAATCACCTTTATGGTAACCCTTATTCAAGGTCACATTAGATAATGTCAATTTACAACAAATGAAACATGATATGTGAAGTGACTTTAGGTCTAAGAACAACAATTACCACTATCACAATGAGAGTTTATTATGACTATAATTCTATGGTATCCATGTATCACTCTCAAGTTGGGTCTGTCTGGTGCATTATTCTATATGAAGTACATGTGTGCTTAGTTTGATATAACATATCATGACTGATGAGACTGTCATCAACCAACACACACTCTAGTCTTACGTATTATTGTAGTCTATTTTTATTCCACAATAATATCTAACTAGGGACATTATAAGATTATATGCACTCTTATCATACATACGATCTCATTGTATAGATCTTCAACCTGAAGATGTATGTCATCAAGTAACATCATTCTTTACACATGTACTATATATGTGTCATCATCTCATGATTGAGACAAACATAATTAAAAAAATTACTTTTATGATTATAAAATTAGGTATGTAATGCCCCAACAAAATCCTCATATGATTGGCTCTCTGGGCATACATACCAACAACTGCCTCTCTTTTTTCGGTGATGTCAAGCATGCTGTTGAAATCACCGACCATATCCCAAGAATGAGGGATAGTGTGTGCAAATTCTACAAGTTTGTACCATAACAAATGATGTTTGATAGGGATTGGACTCCCGTAGACAAATGTGATGTTCCAGGTACCATTCACATTATAATGAATGAATTGGTGATGGTTTTAGATGATATCAATGTTGCAAAGGGCATTGTCCCATAGTAGAAAAGTTCCCCCATGAGAAGCCAAGGGCTTCAACACTATGGGAGGAATAGTATCCCTATTTTTTATCACAGTTCCAACTAACATACCTCTACACCTAGTTTTGATCAACACTAGGAGTTGTAGCTTGTAATTGGATTTGTACTCTTTTCAAAGACAGATTTTATCGTTGAAGGAAGCCCCTTGAACATTACAACACATGATGTTAAGAATAATATATAACTCAAGGTTAGCAAGGGAAGTATGCTTCAATGGGTAGTGGCACATAGGTCCATGGTCTGGTTGGTACCCTCTGAATTTGTGACACCAGACTTTTCATTATAGATGACAAATTATATGACTTGGTTTTCTTCATCAAAGGTTAGCTGCTTCCTCAACTGATTGGGACTAAAAATACCAACTAATTGAGAAAGATTTTCCTTCATTCACTCCCTACCTGAGCTGACCATAATGTTCTGGTAAATTACCATCATGTTTCATAGTACCACTCCGCTACTCATCCCATTATCCCCCAAATGAAATCTATCTAGAGGTGGGTCAGTGTTAGTTAGGGGGGACTACTCTTGTAGTGGAATGGCACTCCATCACTATGGCCTTTCTACCCTATGTAATTTGGTTGTCAAAGAGGGTGACTGCAGAGTCATTGACAGAGTTATTACCATGTATTTGTTTCCCTAGGGTGTGAGACCCTTCTTCTTATTCTTGTGATGGACCAGAGTCTCCCAATCAGGTTTTTTGGTTGCTTCTTTTGAGGTAGTATTATCTCCAGTGGTGTTGTTCACAACTAGGATGGTGTCTATCTCAATTGGACTCTTATTGATTCCAACTATAGTTGTAGTTTATGCAACAAGTTGTACATCCTTCTTTTGTGCACTACGCCTCACTGGTTTAGGGTGCGGATTGCTTGGGTAAATGTGATGGGTGCACATGACACAGTCACATTGGACGATGAGGGTTATGGAGGTTCATAGGGTTTAAAGAAAGTGTAGTTTGCATTAGCATGCCCTAGTCATCCATAGCACATGCATACCCAAGAAGATTTTCATATTTCAAGAGGCCGTGTTTGCCATTTAAGAAAATAGTTGGGAGTAGTGACTTTCTTGTATCTACATACACATCCAGACGGGAAAATTTTCCCTAATTTCATGTAGTTATTGTGGAATCAATCTTAATGGTCTTGCCAACCATATTACTAATACTTACTAAATGTAGGTTCTGGTATAGGAAGATTGGGAGATCTACCACCTTTATCCATACCAAAATCTTACGCGGGATTGGGTCTATTGAGAAAAAACTAGATGACCATGATTGCACTGATAGGTACTTTTTGAAGACTATCCCAGGACCACCGGTCATGGATTTGATGAAATATTTGATGTTTCTAAGATGGATGATATAATATCCCTTCTTGAGATCAAGGGATCAAAAGGTGTCCATTGGTGATGAAAGACCTGAAAGCCTATAAACTAAGGCTTGAAATACTATGTTACCTCCAAGCATCTTGACGATGACAACATTTTTCCAGGGTTCTAGTAATGGTGGTAGGGATTCATGGTTAACTGTGATAGAGAATAGGTATCCACTCTTATCAATGGTGATGTTAGCGAGCATCAAGGTGTCTGATGTTTTTCGGTCAGTCATAGATCTTTGTAGGAATGGTTGTTTGGTTTTTTTTGTCACACCTTCCTCTATTGTTAAATTGATGGTTTTCAACTTGGCATTGGGGGGCTCATGCAGGTTTCCTTCTTCCTTTAGCGACTCTTGTCTACAGCCTCCTCTACCACGCCCGCATGCATCCCAATTGTGGTCAAATTAACCTTGAGAGAACACTAATGGAGGGTCTATCCTATCCAATTCTAGGAGCATGAATATTTTTATTTGACCTTCTATGAATCATATACTCTTCATTTAAGTAAATGGATTTAGAATAAATAAAGAAACCTTAAAATCATTAATGGATATATATATATATATATATATTTTCATGATTATGAGATATATAGTGTTAGTCATCTTAGGATCATAATGAATGGAGTTATAATTTTTACAAATTTTTTTATTTGAAAAAATTACTTATGGAGTAAAATTCAAGTAAAATGGACCTCCATAATGAAAAATAAATTCATAATTCATTCATAAAATTAAAATATTAATATTGTCGATGCCATACATAAAAAATCTATGACCCTAAAATACATGTTCCTCAACCCCAACATTTTATAGTAACGTGAATATGCATCACTGAACAAGAGACAGACCATCACTAATGGAAACATCCTCACCTCCTCCTCCTCTTCTCTCCCTCTCATTTGATCTATTCATTCCCTTTTCATTCTCCGACGACTTTCCTAATCGTATCCACCATTCTCTTTATCCCCATTTTGTTCCCAATCACCGCAGTAGTAGCGAAGCACCATCACTTGATGTAGTACTCATCGTTGGTGTTGCTAGGCATGAGGAAGCCACCATGCACTCTACAAGCCTCCTACATCCACATTAAGACCCATAGCCACCCCTCTATTCTTGCCATCTTCTTTAATGATAAACAAAATAGAGGTGCATTTGTTTTAAACTCCTCGACACTACCACAATTGTCATACAAATTATGTGTACTCTGACTCCTTCTCTTCCTTGTTGCTTCACAATTTTTAAAACCCTACAACATTTCCATCCTCCTATTATTTTAATGCAATAATGAAATACATTTGCAGATATTTCCAACACCATTAGCAATAGTAGATGAATCTTCACCTGCCAAGGCCACCATAAACAACAAATTGGATGGACCTAACCCAACCACATCCTATGCTACTAGAACCAACTACCATCACCATAGAATCTAAGCCACCTCCATCCATGGTTGTGTCAACCCAACACGCTAAATGAGATTACTCAAAACTAAAACGTTGATCATACACCAATTAAGTGCAAAATGGAATAGAAATAAAACCAGATAAAAAATCTTAACTTGCCAACAAACTTCTACACAAATGTCCAATTTCTTGCATATATATATATATATATATATATATATATATATATATATATATATATATATATATATATATATATATATATATATATATATATATATATATATACATATATATACATATATATACATATATATGTATATATATGTATTTATATATATATATATATGTATATGTATATTTGTATATATATATATATATATATATATATGTATATATATGTATATATATACATATATATATAATCGAGACCCCATCCCTAGGGCGAGCGAGAGAAGATTGGGACCTAAGATTTATATATATATATATATATATATATATATATATATATATATATATATATATATATATATGTGTATGTATGCATATATATCTTCAATGTCAGTCGATTTTCTCTTAATGATTTCTAAGAGAAGTAATCCTTAGACTTGGACGTTCCGGATATCGAACTCCTTGTCATCCTATAGCCTTCATGTCCCTACGTCCTTATGCACTCCTTTACTTGATCAGACTTTTTGGACGGCGACCTCTAAGATAGAATAAGGGAGAGATGACTCTCGACCGGTGAAGATAAAATGGAATGGGGGGTGTAATGGGTTACACACAAATCTTCCTTCTCTATGGTAGTACAAGAATTATCATCTTCCAGCTAAAGCCTGTTTCTTACGCTATGGGAATTAGAATGCAAGACTCATATCAAGAACTGGGATGAAATTTGGAATGAAATAAGATTGAAGCTCTTTTATTGAACAAAACACTTAGAGTATACACATATCCTATCGAGACTCTATCTAACTATGAGTGTCCTCCCTACAAGTCCTTGAGAGTTTATATATACACTCTCTCAGTTACATTGAAGTTTACATTCTTTTCTCTTTACATGTTTGTCGCACACTTTTCCGGTGGAGAATAATATGCTTTTTTGATGTCTTTCTTTAATGAACACCTGTGCATTCGAGAATGTTTCTTCTTTGTAATGCTTTCTTTCATCATTGATGATGTATCTAATGTATTATTGCTTTTGTTCGACATTGCTGACGTCCTTTTCATCTTCAGCGGCTAGTGTTGTTATGGCTATCTATTTCCATCTTGTCTTGGCATGCGGTACATATCCTTCCTTCATTCTTTCTGAGCTGGCAAAATACTTGTTGGCATATGTAGCTTGAATTTATTTGTCCAGTTTCTATCTTTTTTAGAAACCTTTCTAGATTGATTTTTGTTGCTATGTTAGTTCTTCTTGTATTAGAAAGAATAATTTTATTTTCTGAGGCTTTGTGTAGCCAGCTTCGGTTTTCATTGATTAATTTTTCTAATACTTGGCAAAGAACATTTAGTCCCTGACCTCTTCTGGTTTTAACAAATTCTTTGTTTACTTTGTTTCCTTCAAATTCTTTTCGGAAGCATGCTTCTATTTCCTTGATGTATTCTGGGGAAGATACTTTGATTTGGATGCAATGTACTGGATTAAACTTCTTTAATTTTTCCCAATCTTCGGATGCTGAGAAAATTTTGATATCAATTTCACTAGTAGGTTTTACTAGTAGACTATTGCTTTTAAATTCTCTAACTGCTTTGATAATTTCTTGGGGTAGCCCTTGAATTTCTCCGTGGTCCTGGCTCAAATATATTAGATTTACTACTCCAATTCTGAAATAGTCCTTAATAATTCTTGGATTGGCTCCTTTGTCAAAATTGATTATGGGATAAATTCCCATTTGATCTAGAACACAAGTCTCTATTGTTTTAAGATTGTAAGCAATCTCTAATAGAGGTCTAAATTCATTTTCACTTTTTGTTAAGAAATTTGTAAGGTTCAATTGCAGGTCATATTCCTGCTCACTCTGAGATACCCTGAATTTAAATATTCTTTCAAGCATCAACTTTATATTATCTGATGTATTACGGGGTTCTTTCTCCCAAGAGATTGTATTTTCCCCAGTTAAGCGAGAGCTATTTTCTAAAGAGATTGCATTTTGAAAACGGCTTCTTGCCGTTTGGCTATCTTTCTCTGAAGAGATAGTTTTTTTAGTTGTAAAGCTGGTCTTAGCAGTTTTAAAACTGCTTTCTCTTGTTGTTAGGGTAGTATTGTCAATATTTTTTTGACTATTGATTGAATCAGATATTTGGAGGGATATATCAATTGGTCTTTTACCTATTGCTTTATCCATCCGTGTTGATTTTGATCCTTGATGTATTTCTCTCCTGAAGCAATTCAAATATGTGATTATTCCTACAATACCTTGTTTGCTTTCTTCTATATTTTCAATAATTTTATCCTATTTTTGAGTCATTTCAATTAATTCTTCATAATTGTCTTGTAACAAATTACAACTACGTTGTAATCGAGCTTCTAATTCTACAAGTTTCTTGCTCCATTGTATTCTCTTGATAAAAAATCTGCAAGAAAGTTAGTTTCACCTTTAATAACTTTTTTTTTGGAGAAGGTAAAATATTACTAGGCCACCGCCAAAAAGAAGTATAGGGAAACACCCGTATACTATACAAGTGGGTCTACTCTACAAAACCCCATAGTAACAAGACCAATCTATCCAAACCAGCCACGATCATGGGCTTGGCTTTAACCACCAGGCCTAGATTATGTACAATGACCTCAAACAGGTCCAACAAGTCATAAAACCTTCGGCCGTGAAGCCTACGGTTACGTTCACGCCAAACAAAAAAGCAAATAGAGGTGAGGCACAACCCCGAAAACACTCTCAGGGCCCAGTTATCCTTCGTCTTATTCAAAATCCACGAGCAAGCATCAAGTAGGTTTCTAGGCGGACTGCCACCCCAGCCCAAGTTGAGGGAAACTCTGCACCACAAATATCTAGATACATCACAGCCAAAAAAGAGGTGTTCATGACTCTCAATCTCCCTGTTGCAGAGAAGACACATCAAATTGGGACTGAAGCCCCAGGCGTACATTCTGTCAAAAGTAGGGAGATGACCCATCACAACCATATACGCACAACAACTCCATTTAGGCATGTGGCCATTATTCCAGAAAATGGGGTCCCAAGGCACCTGAGCCGAACACAGAGGTGTCAAAGTCCAAGGCTTATCCCCCTGGTTTCTGAGCACCCAACCGTCCGGCGACAGCAGGTACGCTTGGGCCACGAACGGCCATCCTTTATGCATCTCTCTCCAGGTTCTGGAATCATTGCCGCTGAGTTTACCAAGGTTGTCGCCATATCTCGCGGTCATCCACTCACTCCAACAAGATGATTTTCATCTGAGAAACTGGTCGATTCTGGAACGAGTGGCCATCACCGCCAAGTTCCTCGCACACTGGACATTCAGGCCACCAGCCAAGAATTGCCGAGAGATGGTAGACCAAGCAACACTATGATACTTACCTCCCCACACAAAGGACCCGCAAATGTTGTTGAGGTTGTCTAAAATAAACCCAGGGATCGCGGCCTGCCTACACCAGAAGAGAATTTTCCCCGCAATCACAGTCCTGGCCAGGACAAGTCTCCCAGCAATGGACGTCCTAAGTCCATTCCACTTTTCCACTGTCTCTCTCAAATTGTCCGCACAAGAAACATAGTCACTCCCCTTAGCCTTGCCACCACTGAGCGGAACACCCAAATACTTGGTAGGAAAAACTCCAGCTTCCAGGCCAATGGCCTCTTTCAGTCTCCCTCTTCTGGAATCACAAGATCTAGAGAGGAAGATCCTTGATTTGAGGGTGCTCATGAAAAGGTCTGTTAGTTTACGGAAGTTTGCCATAATCCTCTTGAAATTGCGAAGGTTTCTGAGATTTCCAGCAAGAAAGATGAGGATGTCATCCGCGAACACTAAGTGTTCACGCACCTTCACGCCTCCCTGCCGAAACGACCTAATGTCCCCCTTGATAGCAGCATCATCCATAGCCTTAGTGAAGGACTCCATGACTAGGGTGAAGAGTAGGGGTGATAGAGGATCACCCTGCCTTAACTCGTTGCTAGCGGTAAAGAACCCATACGGGCAACCATTAACCAGGACAAAGAAAGAGGAATTCGTGACACATTCCTTCATTAGCCTAATCCATCTCTCTGAGAAACCCATAGACTTAGAGATGTCCCAAAGGGTATCCCATTTCACATTGTCATAAACCTTCGCTAAGTCAATTTTCACACACGCCTTGTGAGTGTTATTGCTCTTCTTGAAATCAAATAGAAACTCAGCAGCCAATAGGGAGCTATCAGCAATAGAACGACCTTTGATGAAGGCTGACTGAACTGGGGAAATGATGTCAGGTAAAATTCTCTTCAGGCGACTAGCAAGCAATTTGGAGAGGACCTTGTACATCACAGAGCAGCAGGCCAAAGGCCTAAGATCAGCCATAGAATTCACCATCGTATTCTTAGGAATGAGTCGGAGAAAAGCATGGTTTAGACTCCTGACCATGTTCCCCCTACAAGAAACCATCAGACAACATTACACAAATCCTCTTTGATCATGGGCCACATTTCCTGGAAAAATCTAGCATTAAACCCGTCCGGGCCGGGTGCCTTATTAGCACCGATAGAAAAGAGTGCTTCCTTGATCTCAGTCTCAGATGTGGGGCCACATAGCATACGGTTCATCTCCAGAGTAACCTTCTGTTCGGGGAGGTTGCTAGGTGGTCTGTTGTCTTTATAACCTTTGTTATACAGAGCATTGTAGAAAGCAACAGCAGTGTCCGCTACTTCAGTAGGGGAATTTGTTGAGGATCTATCCACTTTGATCAAAGTATGAATAGCATCCCTCATTACATTCCTTTTCACAGTCGTTTGATGGACCGGGGTGTTTTTGTCACCATCCCGGATCCAATTGAGTCTGCTTCTCTGCCAAAATCACATCTCTTCTTCTTTCTCCATAAGCAGTACCTTCTTTGAGGCCTTATCTTCCTCCACAATAGCCGCCTCCATAGTAGGATTGAACCTGAGGTTGTCAGCTGATGTGTTGTAGTTTAGTCTAGCCACAACAACCATGCTATGGATATCATAAAGCCCCTTGGACCACTTTTTCAGAGCCGTTATGGTCCTCTTAAGTTTCTCCGCAATCACGGATAAAGGTTTCCCCACCACCACCTCCCTCCAAGCCTCATGGATAGTAGTGGTGCAACCTGGCCACTCCAGCCACCAATTGAAGAATCTGAAAGGTTTGGATTTCTGGGTAACCTTGCTAAGAGTTATAAGAAGGATAGCATGATCACTGTTCGGATGTGCACCCAATTTGACATTGGAAGTAGGGAAAACATCCGGCCATTCGCTGTTGACAACGACCCTGTCAAGATAGCTTGATATCCTTCTGTTGATAGCTCTCTTGTTATGCCAAGTAACATAACCACCGTTCAAATTCAGTTCCATGAGATTCACAGCTGTAACAGCATCATTAAATCTCGCTAGGCAGCAAGCAGGAACCGGAAGACCACCGATCTTCTCATTCGCTCTACGAATGTGATTGAAATCCCCAATAAATATATGTGGAAGATCTCTTTGATTAGCATTGGCTAGAACCTCCCAAAGTCTTCTCCTGCATATCTCTGAGCTATGACCATAGACAGCCGACAGAACAATATGTAGGCCTCCATGATTAATATAACTTGCCGTTACCAACTGGTCCATCTCAAAGATGACCTGCACGTCCCACACCAACGAATTCCAACCAATAGTAATGCGACCACCTTCAATTTGAGCAAGGTTGGAGGTCGAGCCCCACCCAGCAGGGAACAACCCACTTATTCTATCAGCAACATTACGTCTAACCTTAGTTTCCACACAGACAGCTAGTGAAGCCTTGTTCTCGCTAATCACTTGTCTCAACTTTATCTATTTCTCAGGCTGAGAAGCACCCCGCACATTCCATGCGAGGATGCACATCAATACTTCTTTCTGTGTCCACCCCGGCCAGGGGTCGTCCCTCCTCTCCTTTTCTTCCTAGGAGACACTTGTGTGCCTCCTCCAGCCTCCAGGATGTTCTCAACTTCAGTCTCTAGTCTGTCAAGAACTGAGAATTGGTTCACAACATCTTCAAGCACCTCATGCTCCATCTCGCTCTCTTTGTGATGAATGGGTGATTTCCCCTTCCTTCTAATAGAGATGAAGGGTTCAGTCACATTAGCAGCACTGTCACCTTCGACCACTGCCACCTCTGGCTCCGGTAAAACAACAAACACTTGGCCCAAAGAGTCATTCCCAATCGTCCCACTGGTATCAGCAACCTCCACAATGTCGGTCGTATCTGGGGTTGTGCTAGCACCCCCCACAACCAGACTAACAGGGACCTGGACTGTCCTCCCTCTGCTAGCCGGCCTTGGCCTTCCACGCCCATACTATCCAGAGCTTTTGGTAATCCTGGCTCTACTCGAACTGCGCCTAGGCTCAACTTGTTTCTTGGTCGAGTCACACCGAGCAGGAAGGTCCGCTAGAGAGATCCTCTCACTAGGGCACCGACCGGTGGCGTGTCCAAAAACACAACACTTCTCACACCTGTCAGGGAGGGCGTCGTAGATTATTCTAATAACTAGCTCTGAACCGTTCGGCATCTCAATCATCACCACAGGAGGAGGCTTCTTATCCGCCTCAATCTCAACATAGAGGTGCGCCGCCCCCTGGTATCTGTCGTTGTTGACGAAATCTATGACTTTAGGGGTGCCGATGCCGTGACCGATAATCGTAATGGCACGCATCGTCCAGTGTTGGCCAACGTCAGGCAAGGTGACCCAAACAGGTGCAGTCGTCAGCGCCGCCCTTCGGATGTCAGCTTCAGGGGACCATCTCCTGATGAACACCAGCTTATTGTCGAAAAACCAGGGCCCTCTCTCCAAGGCACCAACCAAGTTGTCTTCATTGGCAAACATCACAAGAAAGGTACCCCCAAGGAGAGGTGAAAGTTGCAGCTCGCCTTTCGGCCTCCAGGTTTTAACCATCCAACCGTACAACTGGTCCAACACCGCCACCCTACCCAGAACCTGCACAATGATAGAGTGCTTGTGGAAAGCATCCATCGCAGCAACCACCGGCTCTACAAACTTCAACCAAGGTCGCTCATCGCCAGGCCTGAACTCAGGGCGCTTTGGGTCTTCCGGCAGGGAAACGGGCTTGAAACGCCTACCCACCATAAGGGGTTTCGTCAGCGTCCCTGCCCAGGATCTCCCCCGGGTAACGTCGACCAAGGGGTCAGACCAGCCGCTGGGGGGCAAAGCCGTGTCGCTGGCGGCAGGAGGGGGAAGGGTGGAGGGCGGGGTAGAAAACCCGACCTGCCCTGGGCAAGAGCCGCGAGCACGGGCGTGTCAGGAGCAGCCGGAGGGGAAGAGGTGGTGGACGGGGCGGAGGAGCCCAACCCGCCTAGGGGTTGTGCCGCCATGCTACAGAAAAGTAGAGATGGACGGGACCCCTTTCTAGAGAGAGAAAGGCTATGTCAAAAACATATTCTGCAAAAAATGTCTACCATCTTCTTAGTCATTTATATTCTGGTGTTGATGGTAGATTGTTTTTAATAAAATCTTTTACATGTGTGTTATCTACTCGTGCTAAGAATTTTTTAGGTAACAAGAAATAAGAGAATTTTTTAATTCCCTTTTTTATTGCTAGCAATTCTTTCTCATTTTAGTGATACCTTTTTTCTGTGTCGGTAAATATTCCAGAAGTATATTTACATATTTTTTCTTTTTGTTCATCATTTTTCTTTAAGACTGCTCCCCAAAATTCTTCAGAAGCATCTATTTCTATTATTAAGTCATATCCTTCTAAAGGGAGATCTAATCTTGGTAGATTTTTGCATTTTTCTTTTATAAATCTGACATGATTTATAAGTTCTTCTGTCATAAGGAAGATAGCATTTTTCTTTAATAGTTTTTGTAGGGGATTTCATAATTTTGCCAAATTTTTGATAAATTGTTCTGCATAATTTAGACACCCTAAAAATATTTGAAGTTGTTTTTCGTCTTCTATTTTGTATGGAAACATAACAATTTTCTCTGCAATATGTTCCTGCAATTCTATTCCGCTTGAGTCTAATTTTAATCCTATGAATTCTATTTTAGATTTACAGATTTCTATTTTCTTCTTAGATAATACTATTCCTGCCTTTTGGCAATGAAGGGAAAATATTTGTAGATGTTTGTAATGTTCTTCTTCACTTTTATTGGCTATAAGAATATCATCGACATATACTAGAAAAAAGGAATTATAAGGTTCAAATACCTTATCCATTCTTCTTTGGTATATTTGCGGAGCATTTTTTAATACGAAAGGCATTAATGTCCATTTGTAATGTCCTTGTAGAGTATTGAATGTTGTCAATGGTATACTTTTTTCATCTAGTCTTATTTGATAGAATCCTGATTTGCAGTCAAATTTTGAATACATGTTTTTTCCTCTTGTCATATTTATTAAAGTGTCTTTATGTGGAAGAAAATATCCATCAAACTTGGAATGTTAATTTAGTTGTTTGTAATTTACTAGCATTCTAGCTTTTCCTCTTTTAATTTCTACATGGTTTCGTACAATGAATGTTGGACTAGAATGAGGGCTTTTTTATTTTTGTATTAATTGTGTTGTTTCTAATTCCTGTAATTGGGTCCTGAATTCTTTGATGTCAACAGGATTATATCTCATAGGTTTTACTCTGATTATTTTAGTATTGTCAATTAGTTCTATGGTAGCCCATTCTTGGCTAATATTCTAAAGGGCTAATGGATTATCACTATAGTTCTTTTCAAATAATGCTTCAATATCTTGTATATTGAGTTGTGCAATGATTCTTCCTTTTATTGGTTGTTGTTTATTTGTATTATAATCACCACGTTTGCTGCAGAAATTAAATTAGTCTCTTTTATAGGCTTTTTGAACTCTTTTTACTGTAATCCAATGATCACAAGGTGTCAACAGTTTAATATAATGTTGGTGTTGTATATATAATTTAAATTTTTGTGTGAAATTATTTCTTAGTAATATGTTTTGTTGTGCGTATTCAGGAGTACAAAATGCTGGGCATGTAACTATATAGTTTCCTAAAATAATTTTAGGTTTTCTAACTCCATGGGTTAGCGCATGTCTTTTTTCTGTAAAATCTTTTCCATATAATGTAGGTAGTGTTGTGATATATTTTTTAGGAAAGCATTGTCTTCGGGCAATGCAATTCCCTACACCTGTATCTAGGAATGCATGGAAATATTCTATTTTGTATTCTTCGTATACAATTCCTACTACTATATAGACACTATATATATTAGTCATTCTCCCTTTTCCAAAAATACTCTTGGTTATTATGTGTAAAATATAGTCCTTCACTTTGTAGTGAAAATAGTTCTATTTGTTGTAGTGCACTCATTCCTAATATAATTTCTATGTCGTCATTATGACTATCTAATTGTACATAGAGTGTTATGTCAATTTTTATATCTTGTATTTCAATTAGAACTATGGCTTGATGTGTAATGTCATATTCTTGTCCATCAAAATTTGTATATGCATAAGGTGATCCTATGGGTATTTTTTCTATATAAGGTATCATTCCCTGTTGGATAAATGAAGCTCCCGCTCCTGAATCTATTAATATTGTAGTCATATTCCATTCTTGTCCATTGAAATATTTTGCCTATAATATATAGTTCCTAGCATCTCTATAGTCTGCTAGAATTCTTAAACTTTCTATTTTTTGCAAATTTCTTAATATTGGTCTTATTCTTCCATTATATCTATTCGTTCTTGCTCTAGCTTCTTCTATTCTATCTCCATTTATTAATTGTAACTGATTTCCCTCATAGCGGAATCTTCTAGGGATTTTATTATCTGTTACCAAGGGTTTTTCTGAGACATCTATATTTATATTTTTTGGTATCTCTATTTCAGAAATTATGTCTGGCTTTGTGATTTTTTCTATATCTTTAAATATATTAAGAAGCATTATAATAACTTTATCTTCAAATTTTTCATAGTGATGTGTGTTGTTAAGAGCATAGCTTATTATATAAGTTATTGAATAAGGAATGGATCCTTTTTTCATGAATTCTGTTCTTTGAAAATCTTGTATTAGACTTAAGGTTTTATTTATATTATTATCTTTAATGTCTACACTTATCTTTGGATAAATATTAAAGAATAGTTTTTGATGACTAAGATTTCCTTGTAATATTCCTAACATAGCATCTCTTCTATCATTAATTCTATTATCCATTAATACAACATTTATGGGTGAATCTATTCCTTCTCTAAAGGTTGCTTTTATCATCATTTGAATAGCTCCTATGTGAATCCATCCTATTTTAGATCTATCTTTTATTTTTTCCATTTTTCTCATCAGGTATTCCTTCCGAAGTAAAAGTATATTTATTCTATTTCTAGTGTATTCTATTTGCATAGGCATATCTCTATTAGTTTTTCCATAATAGAAAATATGTTTTCTTTGAGTAATCTTTTCAAAGAGAGATGTTCTAAATCCATTATAATTTTCTAATTTTAATTTGGTGTTTCTTATTTGATTGAATAATGTTATATCTATTAATACTTCTTGCAAGAAATTTCCTACTTCTTCTTGATATTCTTCTATTATTTCTTCTTCAGTCTGATTCTGTATCTGAGAAATAATAGATTGATCCATCTGATTGTTCGTCATCTGTTAATTGAACAAATTCTTGAATATTTTCTATTTTAGTAAGTTCTTCTTCTATAATTTCTTCAAATTGTTTTTGGTTAATTTTCTTAGATCCTCTTTTAGGGCATTTATTTGCATAGTGTCATGTTTCTTGGCATATAAAACATTTGCACTCTTTCTAACTCCATGGGTTAGCACATTTCTTTTTCCTGTAAAATCTTTTCAATATAATGTAGGTAGTGTTGTGATATATTTTTTAGGAAAGCATTGTCTTCGGGCAATGCAAGTCCCAGCACCTGTATCTAGGAATGCATGGAAATATTCTATTTTGTATTCTTTGTATACAATTTCTGCTACTATATAAACACTATATATACTAGTCATTCTCCTTTTTTCCAAAAATAATCTTGGTTATTATGTGTAAAATATAGTCCTTCACTTTGTAGTGAAAATGGTTCCATTTGTTGTAGTGCACTCATTCCTAATATAATTTCTATGTCGTCGTTACGACTATTTGATTGTAGATAGAGTGTTATGTCAATTTTTATATCTTTTATTTCAATTGGAATTATTGCTTGATGTGTAATTTCATATTCTTGTCCATCAAAATTTGTATATGCATAAGGTGATACTACGGGTATTTTTTCTATATAAGGTATCATTCCATGTTGGATAAATGAAGCTCCTTCTCCAGAATCTATTAATATTGTAGTCATATTCCATTCTTGTCCATTGAAATATTTTCCATATAATTTATAGTTCCTAGCATTTCTATTGTCTGCTAGAATTCTTAAACTTGTTGTTTGTTGCAAATTTCTTAATATTGGTCTTAGGCTTCCATTATATCTATATGTGCTTGCTCTAGCTTCTTCTATTCTATCTCCATTTGATAATTGCAACTAATTTCCCTCATAGCATAATCTTCTTGGGATTTTATAAGCTGTTACCAAGGGTTTTTTCTAAGACATGTGTATTTATATTTTCTGGTATCTCTATTTCTAAAATTATGTCTCGCTTTATGATTTTTCCTATATCTTTAAATATATTAGGAAGCATTATAATATCTTTATCTTCAAATTTTTCAGAGTGATGTGTGTTGCTAAGAGCATAGCTTATTATATATGTTATTGAATAAGGAATGGATCCTTTTTTCATGAATTATATTCTTTGAAAATCTTGTATTAGACTTAAGGTTTTGTTTATATTATTATCTTTAATGTTTACACTTATCTTTGGATAAATATTAAAAATTAGTTTTTTTATGACTAAGATTTCCTTGTAATATTCCTAACGTAGCATCTCTTCTATCATTAATTCTATAATCCATTAATACAATGTTTATGGGTGAATCAATTCCTTCTCTAAAGGTTGCTTTTATCATCATTTGAATAGCTCCTATGTGAATCCATCCTATTTTAGATCTATCTTTTATTTTTCCATTTTTCTCATCAGGTCTTCCGTCTGAAGTAAAGGTATATTTCTTCTATTTGTAGTGTATTCTATTTACATAGGCATTTCTCTATTAGTTATTCCATAATAGAAAATATGTTTTCTTTGAGTAATCTTTTCAAAGAGAGATGTTCTAAATCCATCAGAATTTTCTAATTTTAATTCGGTGTTTCTTATTTGATTGAATAATTTTCTATCTATTAATACTTCTTGCAAGAAATTTTCTGCTTCTTCTTTATATTCTTCTATTATTTCTTCATTAGTGTTATTTTGTGTCTGAGAAACAATAGATTGATCCATCTGATTGTTCGTCGTCTGTTAATTAAACAAATTCTTGAATGTTTTCTATTTCAGTAAGTTCTTCTTCTATAATTCCTTCAGATTGTTTTTGGTTAATTTTCTTAGATTCTCTTTTTGGGCATTTATTTGCATAGTGCCCTATTTCTTGGCATATAAAACATTTACAGTCTTTTGGATTGTTTTTATTATAATTTTTCTTTCTTTTGTAATAATTTTGTTTTGGTTTTGGTTTGAATCCAAACCTTTTTCTCTTTTTAAATTTATATTTATTCCTTTTATTATACCTCATTGACTCGCATCCTATAGTTATTGGATAGGTCAATTGTGAACAACAAAGTCCCTATTTTACTACTTTATTTGTTTTTCTACTTAGTGTAGCTTCAGCACATCATTCTTCTAATTTTATTTTTAGAAATTCTATTCGTCCTCCTAATGTGTCTGCTCTTTGTCTAATATATTGGGATTATAATTGCATTGCTTTAAATCACCAAGGGTCACGTACTTTTGTATAAAATAAATTTAGTAGACTTCTATTGGTAACATTTGCTCTGTCTGTTCTATCATATATTTTATAGAAGTATTCCTGAAATATACATATATATTCATCTATTCAGCACATGTCACAGAATTTTAGATTATATAGTAAAAAGGTGAATCTTTGTTTTTCTTTTTCTTTTTCTACATCTCTATTTACATTCCATGTTTCTCATAGAAATTCTCTTCATAATTTGTTTTCATAGTTATTTACCACTTGAGCTAATGTGGTTGTTGTTCCTGTTACTACTTATTTATCGTTATGATTTAATCCTTTGCACCAATCTGCTACAATTCCTTGGAAAGTTAAATGACAAAATCTTGATGTTTTTTCAATATCATAACTTTGTGATGTTATTGATAAATATGTGGCTTTTGCCCATCTTGTTATAGCCTCATCTATATTTCTGACACAGTTTAAGTTTAAATATATTCCATTTGCACTAATATATTCTTGATTCATGTAATCTACCGGAGTTTCCAGTGTAATATTACTTGGTCTTCTCTCGGATGCCCAATTTATTCCTTCATCTTATGTTTCTATTAGTAGGTTTTTTTCTAAAGCTATGATCTGACCAGTATCTAGCTCTTGGTTGTTCTGGTGTTTCATTTCTACTACCTTGTCCACTAGGTACCGTTGTAGGAATAAGCATAGTTACTCATCTTTTAGAAGTCTCTCCCTCTATAGGTTTCATGTTTATTGTTCTGACTTTTTCAGTTTATCTCACAATTTCTTGACTTAAACTATCTAGTTCTTCTGCTTCGGCTTCTCAAGGTTTTCTAACTCCATGGGTTAGCACATGTCTTTTTTGTGTAAAATCTTTTCCATATAATGAAGGTAGTGTTGTCATATATTTTTTAGGAAAGCATTGTCCTCGGCCAATGTAAGTCCCTTCACCTGTATCTTGGAATGTATGGAAATATTCTATTTTGTATTCTTCGTATACAATTCCTGCTACTATATAGACACTATATATACTAGCCATTCTCCGTTTTCCAAAAATACTCTTGGTTATTATGTGTAAAATATAGTCCTTCACTTTGTAGTGAAAATGGTTCCATTTGTTGTAGTGCACTCATTCCTAATATAATTTATATGTCATCATTACGACTATCTGATTGTACATAGAGTGTTATGTCAATTTTTATATCTTGTATTTCAATTGGAACTATGGCTTGATGTGTAATTTTATATTCTTGTCCATCAAAATTTGTATATGCATAAGGTGATCCTATGGGTATTTTTTCTATATAAGTTATCTTTCCATGTTGGATAAATGAAGCTCCTGCTCCTTAATCTATTAATATTGTAGTCATATTCCATTCTTGTCCATTGAAATATTTTCCATATAATTTATAGTTCCTAGCATTTCTATTGTCTACTAGAATTCTTAAACTTGTTATTTGCAAATTTGTGAATATTGGTCTTAGTCTTCCATTATATCTATCTGTTCTTTCTCTAGCTTCTTCTATTCTATCTACATTTGATAATTGTAATTGATTTCCCTCATAGCGTAATCTTCTGGGGATTTTATTATCTGTTACCAAGGGTTTTTTCTGAGACATCTATATTTATATTTTTGGGTATCTCTATTTCTGAAATTATGTCTGGCTTTGTGATTTTTCCTATATCTTTAAATATATTAGGAAGCATTATAATATTTTGATCTTCAAATTTTTCAGAGTGATGTGTGTTGCTAAGAGCATAGATTATTATATATGTTACTGAATAAGGAATGGATCTTTTTTTCATGAATTTTGTTCTTTGAAAATCTTGTATTAGACTTAAGGTTCTATTTATATTATTATCTTTAATGTTTACACTTATCTTTGGATAAATATTAAAGATTAGTTTTTTGATGACTAAGATTTCCTTGTAATATTCCTAACGTAGCATCTCTTCTATCATTAATTCTATTATCCATTAATACAATGTTTATGGATGAATCAATTCCTTCTATAAAGGTTGCTTTTATCATCATTTGAATAGCTCCTATGTGAATCCATCCTATTTTAGATCTATCTTTTATTTTTTCCATTTTTCTCATCAAGTCTTCCTTACGAAGTAAAGGTATATTTATTCTATTTCTAGTGTATTCTATTTGCATAAGCATTTCTAGTGTATTCTATTTCTAGTGTATTCACAGTTTAAAGTCTTTCTTTCAGTCAATTAGTTTTGTTTTCTGTAGAAGACGGGCGAATGGACTAGCACACCTGCTAGCTCATGAAGCCTCTGTTAGTTCTAGTCCTTTCTTTTCATCTTCGGTTTTCCCTCAGTCTGTAAAAAACTGGTTTGAGCCATCTTTGAGCTCAGAGTAATAGAAAGCTGGTGATTGACCTCAAAAAAAAAAGTTATTCCATAATAGAAAATATGTTTTCTTTGAGTAATCTTTTCAAAGAGAGATGTTCTAAATCAATCATAATTTTCTAATTTTAATTCGGTGTTTCTAATTCGATTGAATAATTTTCTATCTATTAATACTTCTTGCAAGAAATTTCCTGCTTCTTCTTGATATTCTTCTATTATTTCTTCTTCAATCTGATTCTATGTTCGAGAAATAATAGATTGATCCATCTGATTGTTCGTCGTCTGTTAATTGAACAAATTCTGAATGTTTTCTAATTTAGAATGTTCTTCTTCTATAATTTCTTCGAATTATTTATGGTTAATTTTCTTACATCCTCTTTTTGGGCATTTATTTGCATAGTGCCCTATTTCTTGGCATATAAAACATTTGCATTCTTTTGGATTCTTTTTATTATAATTTTTCTTTCTTTTGTAATATTTTTTTTTGGTTTTGGTTTGAATCCAAACCTTTTTCTCTTTTTAAATTTATATTTATTCCTTCTATTATACCTCATTGGCTCGCATCCTATAGTTATTGGATGGGTCAATTGTGAATAACAAAGTCCCTATTTTACTACTTTATTTGTTTTTCTACTTAGTGTAGCTTCCGCACACCATTCTCCTAATTTTATGTTTAGAAATTCTATTCGTCATCCTAATGTGTCTGCTCTTTATCCAATATATTGGGGATATAATTGCATTGCTTTAAATCCCCAAGGGTTAGGTACTTTTGTATAAAATAAATTTAGTAGACTTTTATTGGTAACATTTTCTCTATTTGTTCTATCATATATTTTATAGAAGTATTCCTGAAATTTACATATATATTCATCTATTTGGCACATGTCGCAGAATTTTAGATTATATGGTAAAAAGGTGAATCTTTGTTTTTCTTTTTCTTTTTCTACATCTATGTTTAAATTCCATGTTTCTCCTAGAAATTATCATCGTAATTCATTTTCATAGTTATTTACCACTTGAGCTAATGTAGTTGTTGTTCCTTTTACTGCTTCTTTATCATTATCAGTTAATCCTTTCCACCAATCTGCTATGATTCCTTGGAAAGTTAAATGACAAAATTTTTATGTTGTTTCAATATCATAACTTTGTGTTGTTATTGATAAATATATGTCTTTTTCCCATCTTGTTATAGCCTCATCTATATTTCTGACATAGTTTACGTTTAAATATATTCTATTTGCACTAATATATTCTTGATTCATGTAATCTACCAGGGTTTCCACTGTAATATTACTTGGTCTTCTATGGGAAGCCCAATTTATTCCTTCATATCTATTTCTATCAGTAGGTTTTCTTCTAAAGCTAGGATCTGACCAGTATCTAGCCCCTCTTTGTTCTGGTGTTTCATTTCTATTGCCTTGTCCACTAGGGACCGTTGTAGGAATAAGCATAGTTAGTCGACTTTCAGAAGTCTCTCCCTCTATAGGTTTCATGTTTATTGTTCTGACTTTTTCCGTTTATCTCACAAAATCTTGACTTAAACTATCTAGTTCTTTTGCTTCGGCTTCTCAAGGTTTTCTAACTCCATGGGTTAGCACATGTCTTTTTCTTGTAAAATCTTTTCCATATAATGAAGGTAGTGTTGTGATATATTTTTTAGGAAAGAATTGTCTTCGGGCAATGCAAGTCCCTTCACCTGTATCTAGGAATGCATGGAAATATTCTATTTTGTATTCTTCGTATACAATTCCTGCTACTATATAGACTATATATACTAGTCATTCTCCGTTTTCCAAAAATACTCTTGGTTATTATGTGTAAAATATAGTCCTTCACTTTGTAGTGAAAATGGTTCCATTTGTTGTAGTGCACTCATTCCTAATATAATTTCTATGTCGTCATTATGACTATCTGATTGTACATAGAGTGTTATGTCAATTTTTATATCTTGTATTTCAATTGGAACTATGGCTTGATGTGTAATTTCATATTCTTGTCCATCAAAATTTGTATATGCATAAGGTGATCCTATGGGTATTTTTTCTATATAAGGTATCATTCCCTGTTGGATAAATGAAGCTCCTGCTCCTGAATCTATTAATATTGTAGTCATATTCCATTCTTATCCATTGAAATATTTTCCATATAATTTCTAGTTCCTAGCATTTATATTGTCTACTAGAATTCTAAAACTTGTTATTATTTTAAAATTTCTTAATATTGGTCTTAGTCTTCCATTATATCTATCTGTGCTTGCTCTAGCTTCTTCTATTCTATCTCCATTTGATAATTGTAACTGATTTCCCTCATAGCGTAATCTTCTTGGGATTTTATTATCTGTTACCAAGGTTTTTTTGAGACATCTATATTTATATTTTCGGGTATCTCTATTTCTGAAATTAGGTATGGCTTTGTGATTTTTCCTATATCTTTAAATATATTAGGAAGCATTATAATATTTTGATCTCCAAAATTTTCAGAGTGATGTGTGTTGCTAAGAGCATAGATTATTATATATGTTATTGAATAAGTAATGTATCCTTTTTTCATGAATTCTGTTCTTTGAAAATCTTGTATTAGACTTAAGGTTCTATTTATATTATTATCTTTAATGTTTAGACTTATCTTTGGATAAATTTTAAAGATTAGTTTTTTGATGACTAAGATTTCCTTGTAATATTCCTAACGTGGCATCTCTTATATCATTACTTCTATTATCCATTAAAACAACGTTTATGGGTGAATCAATTCCTTCTGTAAAGGTTGATTTTATCATCATTTGAATAGCTCCTATGTGAATCCATCCTATTTTAGATTTATCTTTTATTTTTTCCATTTTTCTCATCAGGTATTCCTTCCGAAGTAAAAGTATATTTATTCTATTTCTAGTGTATTCTATTTGCATTGGCATATCTCTATTAGTTTTTCCATAATAGAAAATATGTTTTCTTTGAGTAATCTTTTCAAAGAGAGATGTTCTAAATCCATCAGAATTTTCTAATTTTAATTCGGTGTTTCTTATTCGATTGAATAATGTTCTATCTATTAATACTTCTTGCAAGAAATTTCCTACTTCTCCTTGATATTCTTCTATTATTTCTTCTCCAGTCTGATTCTGTGTCTGAGAAATAATAGATTGATCCATCTGATTGTTCGTCATATGTTAATTGAACAAATTCTTGAATGTTTTCTATTTTAGTAAGTTCTTCTTCTATAATTTCTTCAAATTGTTTTTGGTTAATTTTCTTAGATCCTCTTTTTTGGCATTTATTTGCATAGTGCCTTGTTTCTTGGCATATAGAACATTTGCACTCTTTTGGATTCTTTTTATTATAATTTTTCTTTCTTTTGTAATATTTTTGTTTTGGTTTTGGTTTGAATCCAAACCTTTTTCTCTTTTTAAATTTATATTTATTCCTTCTATTATACCTCATTGCCTCACATCCTATAGTTATTGGATGGGTCAATTGTGAACAAAAAAGTCCCTATTTTACTACTTTATTTGTTTTTCTACTTAGTGTAGCTTCAGCACATCATTCTTCTAATTTTATTTTTAGAAATTCTATTTGTCCTCCTGATGTGCCTGGTCTTTGTCCTATATAATGGGGATATAATTGCATTGGTTTAAATCCCCAAGGGTCAGGTACTTTTGTATAAAATAAATTTAGTAGACTTTTATTGTTAACATTTTCTCTATATGTTCTATCATATATTTTATAGAAGTATTCCTGAAATTTACATATATATTCATCTATTCGGCACATGTCACAGAATTTTCGATTATATAGTAAAAAGGTGAATCTTTGTTTTTCTTTTTCTTTTTCTACATCTCTGTTTACATTCCAAGTTTCTCATAGAAATTCTCTTCATAATTCGTTTTCATAGTTATTTACCACTTGAGCTAATGTGGTTGTTGTTCCTTTTACTGCTTCTTTATCGTTATCAGTTAATCCTTTACACCAATCTGCTACGATTCCTTGGAAAGTTAAATGACAAAATCTTGATGTTGTTTTCATATCATAACTTTGTGATGTTATTGATAAATATGTGTATTTTGCCCATCTTGTTATAGCCTCATCTATATTTCGGACACAGTTTAAGTTTAAATATATTCCATTTGCACTAATATATTCTTGATTCATGTAATCTACCAGAGTTTCTAGTGTAATATTACTTGGTCTTCTATCAGATGCCCAATTTATTCCTTCATCTTATGTTTCTATCAGTAGGTTTTCTTCTAAAGCTAGGATCTGACCAGTATCTAGCTCGTGGTTGTTCTGGTGTTTCATTTCTACTGCCTTGTCTAGTAGGGATCATTGTAGGAATAGACATAGTTACTCGACTTCCAGAAGTCTCTCCCTCTATAGGTTTCATGTTTATTGTTCTGACTTTTTCCGTTAATCTCACAATTTCATGACTTAAACTATCTAGTTCTTCTTCTTCGGCTTCTAAAGGTTTTCTAACTCCATGGGTTAGCACATTTCTTTTTCCTATAAAATCTTATTAATATAATGTAGGTAGTGTTGTGATATATTTTTTAGGAAAGCATTGTCTTCGGGCAATGCAAGTCCCTGCACATGTATCTAGGAATGCATGGAAATATTCTATTTTGTATTCTTCGTATACAATTCCTGCTACTATATAGACACTATATATACTAGTAATTCTCCTTTTTCCAAAAATAATCTTGGTTAATTTGTGTAAAATATAGTCCTTCACTTTGTAGTGAAAATGGTTCCATTTGTTGTAGTGCACTCATTCCTAATATAATTTCTAAGTCGTCGTTATGACTATTTGATTGTAGATAGAGTGTTATGTCAATTTTTATATCTTGTATTTCAATTGGAATTATTTCTTGATGTGTAATTTCATATTCTTGTCCATCAAAATTTGTATATGCATAAGGTGATACTATGGGTATTTTTTCTATATGAGGTATCATTCCATGTTGGATAAATGAAGCTCCTGCTCCTGAATCTATTAATGTTGTAGTCATATTCCATTCTTGTCCATTGAAATATTTTCCATATAATTTATAGTTCCTAGCATTTCTATTGTCTGCTAGAATTCTTAAACTTGTTGTTCTTTGAAAATTTCTTAATATTGGTCTTAGTCTTCCATTATATCTATATGTGCTTGCTCTAGCTTCTTCTATTCTATCTCCATTTGATAATTGTAACTGATTTCCCTCATAGTGTAATCTTCTTGGGATTTTATAAGCTGTTACCAAGGGTTTTTTCTAAGACATTTGTATTTATATTTTCTGGTATCTCTATTTCTGAAATTATGTCTGGCTTTATTATTTTTCCTATATCTTTAAATATATTAGGAAGCATTATAATATCTTTATTTTCAAATTTTTCAGAGTGATGTGTGTTGCTAAGAGCATAGCTTATTATATATGTTATTGAATAAGGAATGGATCATTTTTTCATGAATTATGTTTTTTGAAAATCTTGTATTAGACTTAAGGTTTCGTTTATATTATTATCTTTAATGTTTACACTTATCTTTGGATAAATATTAAATATTAGTTTTTTGATGACTAAGATTTCCTTGTAATATTCCTAACGTAGCATCTCTTCTATCATTAATTCTATTATCCATTAATACAACGTTTATGGGTGAATCAATTCCTTCTCTAAAGGTTTCTTTTATCATCATTTGAATAGCTCCTATGTGAATCCATCCTATTTTAGATCTATCTTTTATTTTTTCCATTTTTCTCATCAGGTCTTCCTTTCGAAGTAAAGGTATATTTATTCTATTTTTAGTGTATTCTATTTGCATAGGCATTTCTCTATTACTTATTCCATAATAGAAAATATGTTTTCTTTGAGTAATCTTTTCAAAGTGAGATGTTCTAAATCCATCATAATTTTCTAATTTTAATTCGGTGTTTCTTATTCGATTGAATAATTTTCTATCTATTAATACTTCTTGCAAGAAATTTCCTGCTTCTTCCTTATATTCTTCTATTATTTCTTCATCAGTCTGATTTTGTGTCTGAGAAATAATAGATTGATCCATCTGATTGTTCGTCGTCTGTTAATTGAACAAATTCTTGAATGTTTTCTATTTCAATAAGTTCTTCTTCTATAATTTCTTCATAATGTTTTTGGTTAATTTTCTTAGATTCTCTTTTTGGGCATTTATTTGCATAGTGCCCTGTTTCTTGGCATATAAAACATTTGCAGTCTTTTGGATTCTTTTTATTATAATTTTTCTTTCTTTTGTAATAATTTTGTTTTGGTTTTGGTTTGAATCCAAACCTTTTTCTCTTTTTAAATTTATATTTATTCTTTTTATTATACCTCATTGGCTCGCATCCTATAGTTATTGGATAGGTCAATTGTGAACAACAAAGTCCCTGTTTTACTACTTTATTTGTTTTTCTACTTAGTGTAGCTTCAGCACATCATTCTTCTAATTTTATTTTTAGAAATTCTATTCGTCCTCCTAATGTGTCTGCTCTTTATCTAATATATTGGGGATATAATTGCATTGCTTCAAATCCCCAAGGGTCAGGTACTTTTATATAAAATAAATTTAGTAGACTTTTATTGGTAACATTTTCTCTGTCTGTTATATCATATATTTTATAGAAGTATTCCTGAAATATACATATATATTCATCTATTCGGCACATGTCACAGAATTTTTGATTATATAGTAAAAAGGTGAATCTTTGTTTTTCTTTTTCTTTTTCTACATCTCTATTTACATTCCATGTTTCTCATAGAAATTCTCTTCATAATTCGTTTTCATAGTTATTTACCACTTGAGCTAATGTGGTTGTTGTTCCTGTTACTCCTTCTTTATCGTTATGAGTTAATCCTTTCCACCAATCTGCTACAATTCCTTGGAAAGTTAAATGACAAAATCTTGATGTTGTTTCAATATCATAACTTTGTGATGTTATTGATAAATATGTGGCTTTTTCCCATCTTGTTATAGCCTCATCTATATTTCTGACATAGTTTAAGATTATATACATTACATTTGCACTAATATATTCTTGATTCATGAAATCTATGAGAGTTTCCAGTGTAATATTACTTGGTCTTCTCTCGGATGCCCAATTTATTCCTTCATCTTATGTTTCTATTAGTAGGTTTTCTTCGAAAGCAAGGATCTGACCAGTATCTAGCTCTTGGTTGTTCTGGTGTTTCATTTCTACTGCCATGTCCACTATGGACCGTTGTAGGAATAAGCATAGTTACTCGACTTTCAGAAGTCTCTCCCTCTATAGGTTTCATGTTTATTGTTCTGACTTTTTCCGTTTATCTCACAATTTCTTGACTTAAACTATCTAGTTCTTCTGCTTCGGCTTCTCAAGGTTTTCTAACTCCATGGGTTAGCACATGTCTTTTTCCTGGAAAATCTTTTCCATATAATGACGGTAGTGTTGTGATATATTTTTTAGGAAAGCATTGTCTTCGGGCAATGCAAGTCCCTTCACCTGTATCTAGGAATGCATGGAAATATTCTATTTTGTATTCTTCGTATACAATTCCTGTTACTATATAGACACTATATATACTAGTCATTCTCCGTTTTCCAAAAATACTCTTGGTTATTATGTGTAAAATATAGTCCTTCACTTTGTAGTGAAAATGGTTTCGTTTGTTGTAGTGCACTCATTCCTAATATAATTTCTATGTCTTCATTACGACTATCTGATTGTACATAGAGTGTTATGTCAATTTTTATATCTTGTATTTCAATTGGAACTATGGCTTCATGTGTAATTTCATATTCTTATCCATCAAAATTTGTATATGCATAAGGTGATCCTATGGGTATTTTTTCTATATAAGGTATCATTTCCTGTTGGATAAATGAAGCTCCTGCTCTTGAATCTATTAATATTGTAGTCATATTCCATTCTTGTCCATTGAAATATTTTCCATATAATTTATAGTTCCTAGCATTTCTATTGTCTACTACAATTCTTAAACTTGTTGTTATTTGCAAATTTCTTAATATTGGTCTTAGTCTTCCATTATATCTATTTGTGCTTGCTCTAGCTTCTTCTATTCTATCTCCATTTGATAATTGTAACTGATTTCCCTCATAGCGTAATCTTCTGGAGATTTTATTATCTGTTACCAAGGGTTTTTTCTGAGACATCTATATTTATATTTTCGAGTATCTCTATTTATGAAATTATGTCTGGCTTTGTGATTTTTCCTATATCTTTAAATATATTAGGAAGCATTATAATATTTTGATCTTCAAATTTTTCAGAGTGATGTATGTTGCTAAGAGCATAGATTATTATATATGTTATTGAATAAGGAATTGATCCTTTTTTCATGAATTCTATTCTTTGAAAATCTTGTATTAGACTTAAGGTTCTATTTATATTATTATCTTTAATGTTTACACTTATCTTTGGGTAAATATTAAAGATTAGTTTTTTGATGACTAAGATTTCCTTGTAATATTCCTAATGTAGCATCTCTTATATCATTAATTCTATTATCCATTAATACAACATTTATGGGTGAATCAATTCCTTCTCTAAAGGTTGCTTTTATCATCATTTGAATAGCTCCTATGTGAATCCATCCTATTTTAGATCTATCTTTTATTTTTTTCATTTTTCTCATCAGGTCTTCCTTCCGAAGTAAAGGTATATTTATTCTATTTCTAGTGTATTCTATTTGCATAAGCATTTCTAGTGTATTCACAGTTTAAAGTCTTTCTTTCAGTCAATTAGTTTTGTTTTCTGTAGAAGACAGGTGAATGGACTAGCACACCTGCTAGCTCGTGAAGCCTCTGTTAGTTCTAGTCCTTTATTTTCATCTTCGGTTTTCCCTCAGTCTGTAACAAATTGGTTTGAGCCATCTTTGAGCTCGGAGCAATAGAAAGCTGGTGATTGACCTAAAAAAAAGTTATTCCATAATAGAAAATATGTTTTCTTTGAGTAATCTTTTCAAAGAGAGATGTTCTAAATCCATCATAATTTTCTAATTTTAATTCGGTGTTTCTTATTCAATTGAATAATTTTCTATCTATTAATACTTCTTACAAGAAATTTCCTGCTTCTTCTTGATATTCTTCTATTATTTCTTCTTCAATCTGATTCTATGTCTGAGAAATAATAGATTGATCCATCTTATTGTTCGTCGTCTGTTAATTGAACAAATTCTTGAATGTTTTCTAATTTAGAATGTTCTTCTCCTATAATTTCTTCGAATTATTTACGGTTAATTTTCTTACAACCTCTTTTTGGGCATTTATTTGCATAGTGCCCTGTTTCTTGGCATATAAAACATTTGCATTCTTTTGGATTCTTTTTATTATAATTTTTCTTTCTTTTGTAATATTTTTGTTTTGGTTTTGGTTTGAATCCAAACCTTTTTCTCTTTTTAAATTGATATTTATTCCTTCTATTATACCTCATTGGCTCGCATCCTATAGTTATTGGATGGGTCAATTGTGAATAACAAAGTCCCTATTTTACTACTTTATTTGTTTTTCTACTTAGTGTAGCTTCAGCACACCATTATCCTAATTTTATTTTTAGAAATTCTATTCGTCATCCTAATGTGTCTGCTCTTTATCCAATATATTGGGGATATAATTGCATTGCTTTAAATCCCCAAGGGTTAGGTACTTTTGTATAAAATAAATTTAGTAGACTTTTATTGGTAACATTTTCTCTGTTTGTTCTATCATATATTTTATAGAAGTATTCCTGAAATTTACATATATATTCATCTATTTGGCACATGTCGCAGAATTTTAGATTATATAGTAAAAAGGTGAATCTTTGTTTTTCTTTTTCTTTTTCTACATCTATGTTTAAATTCCATGTTTCTCCTAGAAATTCTCGTCGTAATTCATTTTAATAGTTATTTACCACTTGAGCTAATGTGGTTGTTGTTCCTTTTACTACTTCTTTATCGTTAACAGTTAATCCTTTCCACAAATTTGCTATGATTCCTTGGAAAGTTAAATGACAACATCTTGATGTTGTTTCAATATCATAACTTTGTGTTGTTATTGATAAATATATGGCTTTTGCCCATCTTGTTATAGCATCATCTATATTTCTGACATAGTTTAAGTTTAAATATATTCTATTTGCACTAATATATTCTTGATTCATGTAATCTACTAGGGTTTCCAGTGTAATATTACTTGGTCTTCTATCGGATGCCCAATTTATTCCTTCTTATCTATTTCTATCAGTTGGTTTTCTTCTAAAGCTAGGATCTGACCAGTATCTAGCTCATGTTTGTTCTGGTGTTTCATTTCTATTGCCTTGTCCACTAGGGACCTTTGTAGGAATAGGCATAGTTACTTGACTTCCAGAAGTCTATCCCTCTATAGGTTTCATGTTTATTGTTCTGACTTTTTCTGTTAATCTCACAATTTCTTGACTTAAACTATCTAGTTCTTCTTCTTCTGCTTCTAAATATTTATTTTCTAATTGTTCAATTTTAAAGACATATGTTTCTTCTATCTGAAGTGAACATAAACTTATTTCATTTCCACTTGTTTAGAATAGATTTTTTTTATATACATTCATTATTTTTTTCATATAGATATTCCATTATTCTCTGTAATTCTACTATCATTTCTTGAATCTTTTGAAAGTTTTTCGAATTCTTTTTATGGACTTGTTCTTCTAATTTCTTAAACATTATATTCAATGTTTACTTCAAATTCTAAGTCCAAAGCTTCGTATATGTTATTATCTAAATTTTCTAACTTGTTTTGTTCATTCTTGATTTTATTCTCATATTTTTTTATTTTTACTTGGCTCTGATACCACTTTACGTTGGTAGAATTTTTTGATTCTGTTATCATGCTTCAAAAACAAACTCGAACTGCCCTTATGGGTGTTGTATGCTTTTTCAACTTTATCATTCTGTCTATGATTATTACTTATTTTAAATAGGATTCTTAGTATCTTAATTTTTAGTTCCACTTTTAGACGGATAAAAGTTCTCCACATAATCAAATTCATCGCATAAGAAACTAGCTTATAGAAGAAAGATAATAATACTCTGAGTACCATAAACAGTAAGATAGTCTGTATACATGTATTGCCCACCTCGCTTCCTTCTATCTTCAACGTCAGTCGATTTTCTCTTAACGATTTCTAAGAGAAGTAATCCTTATACTTGGACGTTCCAGATCTCGAACTCCTTATCATCCTATAGCCTTCATGTCCCTACGTCCTTATGCACTCCTTTGCTTGATCAGACTTTTTGGACGACGGCCTCTGGGATAGAATAAGGGAGAGATGACTCTCGACCGGTGAAGATAGAATAGAATGGGGGGTGTAACGCGTTACACACAAATCTTCCTTCTCTATGGTAGTACAAGAATTATCATCTTCCGGCTAAAGTCAGTTTCTTACGCTATGGGAATTAGAATGTAAGACTCATATCAAGAACTGGGATAAAATCTGAAATGAAATAAGATTGAAGCTCTTTTATTGAACGAAAGACTTAGAGTATACACATATCCTATCGAGATTCTCTCCGACTACGAGTGTCCTCCCTACAAGTCCTCGAGAGTTTATATAGACACTCTCTCAGTTACATTGAAGTTTACATTCTTTTCTCTTTACATGTTTCTCGCACACTTGTCCGATGGAGAATAATCTTCTTTTTTGATGCCTTTCTTTAACGAACTCCTGTGCGTTCGAGAATGCTTCTTCTTTCTAATGCTTTCTTTCGTCATTGATGACGTATCTGATATATTATTGCTTTTGTTCATCATTGGTGACATCGTTTTCATCTTCAGCGGCTAGTGTTGTTGTGGCTGTCTCTTTCCATATTGTCTTGGCATGCAGGACATATCCTTCCTTCATGCTTTCTGAGCTGGCAGAACACTTGTTGGCATCTACAACTTGACTTTATTTGTCCAGTTTCTATCTTTTTTAGAAACCTTTCTATATTGATTTTTGTTGCTATGTTAGTTCTTCTTATATTCGAAAGAATAATTATATTGTCCGAGGCTTTGTGTAGCCATATTCAGTTTTCACTGATTAATTTTTCTAATACATGGCAAATAACTTTTAGTCCTAGATCTCTTCTGGTTTCAACAAATTCTTTGTTGACTTTGTTTCCTTCAAATTCTTTTCGGAAGCTTTCTTCTATTTCCTTTACGTATTCTAGAGAAGATACTCCGATTTGGATGTAATGTACTGGATTAAACTTCTTTAATTTTTTCGAATGCTGAGAAAATTTTGATATAAATTTCACTAGTAGGTTTTACTAGTGGACTATTACTTTTAAATTCTCTGACTACTTTTCTAATTTCTTGGGGTAGCCCTTGAATTTCTCTGAGGTCATGGCTCAAATATATTAGATTTGCTGCTCCAATTTTGAAACAATCCTTAATAATTATTGGATCGACTCTGTTTTAAAAATTGATTCTGGGATAAATTCCCGTGTGATCTGGAACACAAGTCTTTGTTGTTTTGAGATTTAAAATAATCTCTAATAGAGATTTGTATTCAATTTCACTTTTTGTTAAGAAATTTGTAAGGTTCAATTGCAGGTCAAAATCCTGCTCACTCTAAGATTCCCTGAATTTAAATATTCTTTCGGACATTAATTTTATATTATCTGTTGTATTGCGGGGTTTTTTCTCCGAAGATATTGCATTTTCCGCGGTTAAGCGGGAGCTATTTTCTGAAGAGATTGCAATTTGAAAACTGCTTCTTGCCGTTTGGCTATCTTTCTCTGAAGACATAGTTTTTTCAGTTGTAAAGCTGGTCTTAGCAGTTTTAAAACTGCTTTCTCTTACTGTTAGGCTAGTATTGTCAATAGTTTTTTGACTACTGATTGAATCAGATATTTGGAGGGATATATCAATTAGCCTTTTACCTGTTGCTTTATCCATCCGTGTTGTTTCTGATCCTTTTTGCTGTATTTCTCTCCTGAAGCAATTCAAATCTGCGATTATTCCCGCAATATCTTGTTTGCTTTCTTCTATATTGTCAATAATTTTATCCTATTTTTGAACCATTTCAATTAATTCTTCATAATTGTCTTGTAACAAATTACAATTATGTTGTAATCGAGCTTCTAATTCTGCAAGTTTCTTTTCAACTTGCTCCGTTAAATTCTCTTGATAAAAAATATGCAAGAAAGTTAGTTTCACCTTTAATAACTTCTATGTCAAAAATATATTCTGCAAAAAATGTCTGCCATCTATTTAGTCATTTATATTCTGGTGTAGATGGTAGATTTTTTTAATAAAAGTTTTTACCTGGATGTTATCTAATCGTGCTAAGAATTTTTTACGTAACAAGAAATAAGAAAATTTTTGAATTCCCTTTTTTAGTGCTAGCAATTCTTTCTCATTTGAGTGATACCTTTTTTGTGTCGGTAAACATTCCAGAGGTATATCTACATATTTTCTCTTTATGTTCATCTTTTTCTTTAAGATTGCTCCCCAAAATTCTTCAAAAGCGTCTTTTTCTATTATTAAGTCATCTCCTTATAAAGGGAGATCTAATCTTGGTAGATTTTTGCATTTTTCTTTTATAAATCTGACATGATTTATAAGTTCTTCTGTCATAAGGAAGATAACATTTTTCTTTAATAGTTTTTTTAGGGGATTTCTTAATTTTGCCAAATTTTTGATAAATTGTTCTGCATAATTTAGACATCCTAAAATCTTTGAAGTTGTTTTTTGTCTTCTATTTTGTCTGGAAACATAACAATTTTCTCTACAATATGCTCATGCAATTCTATTCCGCATGAGTCTAATTATAATCCTAAGAATTTGATATAGGAAAAATCACAAAGCCAGACATAATTTTAGAAATGGAGATACCAGAAAATATAAATATAAATGTCTCAGTTAAACCCTTGGTAACAGATAATAAAATCCCAAGAAGATTACGCTATGAGGGAAATTAGTTACAATTAACAAATGGAGATAGAATTGAAGAAGCTAGAGCAAGCACAGATAGATATAATGGAAGACTAAGACCAATATTAAGAAATTTGCAAAGAACAACAAGTTTAAGAATTCTAGCAGACAATAGAAATGCTAGGAACTATAAATTATATGGAAAATATTTCAATGGACAAGAATGGAATATGACTACAATATTATTAGATTCAGGAGCAGGAGCTTCATTTATCCAACAGAGAATGATACCTTATATAGAAAAAATACCCATAGGATCACCTTATGCATATATAAATTTTGATGGACAAGAATATGAAATTACACATCAAGCCATAGTTCCAATTGAAATACAAGATATAAAAATTGACGTAACATTCTATGTACAATCAGATAGTCGTAATGATGATATAGAAATTATATTATGAATTAGTGCACTACAACATATGGAACCATTTTCACTACAAAGTGAAGGACTATATTTTACACATAATAACTAACAGTATTTTTGGAAAAAGGAGAATGACTAGTATATATAGTGTCTATATAGTAGTAGGAATTGTATACGAAGAATACAAAATAGAATATTTCCATGCATTCCTAGATACATGTGCAGGGACTTGCATTGCTCGAAGACAATGCTTTCTTGAAAAATATATCACAACACTACCTACATTATATGGAAAAGATTTTACAGGAAAAAGACATGCACTAACCCATGGAGTTAGAAAACCTAAAATTATTTTAAATAATATATAGTTACATGTCCACCATTTTATACTCCTGAATATGCAAAACATGACGTATTACTAGGAAATAATTTCACACAAAAATTTAAATTATATATACAACACCAACATTATATTCAACTATTGACACTAGGTGATCATTGGATTACAATAAAAAGAGTTCATAAAGCCTATAAAAGAGACAAATTTAATTTCCCCAGCAAACATGGTGATTATAATACAAATAAACAACAACCAATAAAACAACCAATAAAAGGAAGAATCATTGCACAACTCAATATATAAGATATTGAAGCATTATTTGAAAAGAACTATAGTGATAATCCATTAGCCCTTTGGAATATTAGCCAAGAATGGCCTACAATAGAACTAATTGACAATACTAAAATAATCAAAGTAAAACCTATGAGATATAATCCTATTGACATCAAAGAATTCATGACCCAATTACAGGAATTAGAAACATTACAATTAATACAAAAATAAAAAAGCCCTCATTCTATTCCAACATTCATGGTACGAAAGCATGTAGAAATTAAAAGGGGAAAAGCTAGAATGGTGGTAAATTACAAACAACTAAATCAACATACCAAGTTTGATGGATATTTTCTTCCACACAAAGAGACTTTAATAAATATGACAAGAGGAAAAAACATTTATTCAAAATTTGACTGCAAATCAGGATTCTATCAAATAAGACTAGATGAAAAATGTATACCATTGACAACATTCAGTTGTCCACAAGGACATTATGAATGGACAGTAATGCCTTTCGGATTAAAAAATGCTCCTCAAATATACCAAAAAAGAATGGATAAGGTATTTGAACCTTATAATTCCTTTTGTCTAGTATATGTCGATGATATTCTTATAGCCAGTAAAAGTGAAGAAGAACATTACAAACATCTGCAAATATTTTCCCTTCTTTGCCAAAAGGCAAGAATAGTATTATCTAAGAAGAAAACAGAAATTTGTAAATCTAAAATAGAATTCTTAGGATTAAAATTAGACTCAAGCGGAATAGAATTTTAGGAACATATTGTAGAGAAAATTGTTATGTTTCCAGACAAAATAGAAGACAAAAAATAACTTCAAAGATTTTTAGGATGTCTAAATTATGCAGAACAGTTTATCAAAAATTTGGCAAAATTAAAAAATCCTCTACAAAAACTATTAAAGAAAAATGCTATCTTCCTTATGATAGAAGAACTTATAAATCATGTCAGATTTATAAAAGAAAAATGCAAAAATCTACCAAGATTAGATCTCCCTTTAGAAGGAGATGACTTAATAATAGAAATAGACGCTTCTGAAGAATTTTGGGGAGCAGTATTAAAGAAAAAAGATGAATAAAAAGAAAAAATATGTAGATATACCTCTGGAACATTTACCGATACAGAAAAAAGGTATCACTCAAATGAGAAAGAATTGTTAGCACTAAAAAGGGAATTAAAAAATTCTCTTATTTCTTGTTGCAGATAGAATGGTTAAACTAGCCCTAAAAACAATCTTGTGTACACTATATACACTCAACCCCATGTGGAGGTTATCAATTTACTAAGACTAGATCTCTGTAATGGTAGTAGTACTACCATGTTTGCATCTCCCTGCTTAATTAGTGAATGTTAGTTGCAATTATTGTTGGCTCGCATGGGGAGGGTGGGATGAATAAGATTGCCTCCCGACTTTACATAAAAAAAAATTCTTAAGACGAGTAGATAACACCCAGGTAAAAGCTTTTATTAAAAACAATCTACCATCTACACCAGAATATAAAAGACTAAGCAGATGGCAGACATTTTTTGCATAATATATTTTTAACATAGAAGTTATTAAAGGTGAAACTAACTTTCTTGCAGATTTTTTATCAAGAGAATACAATCGAGCAAGTTGAAAAAAAACTTGTAGAATTAGAAGCTCGATTACAATGTAATTGTAATTTGTTACAAGATAATTATGAAGAATTAATTGAAATGATTCAAAAATATGATAAAATTATTAACAATATAGAACAAAGCAAACAAGATATTGCAGGAATAATCGCAGATTTGAATTGCTTTAGGAGATAAATACAGCAAAAATGATCAGAAACAACACAGATGAATAAAGCAACAGGTAAAAGACAAATTGATATATCCCTCCAAATATCTAATTCAATTAGTAGTAAAAAAACTACTGACAATACTAGCCTAACGGCAAGAGAAAGCAGTTTTAAAACTGCTAAGACCAGCTTTACAACTGAAAAAACTTTCTCTTCAGAGAAATATAGCCAAACGGCAAGAAGCAATTTTCAAACTGCAATTTCTTCAGAAAATAGCTCTCTCTTAACCACGAAAAATACAATCTCTTTAGAGAAAGAACCCCACAATACAGTGGATAATATAAAATTGATGCCCGAAAGAATATTTAAATTCAGGGTATCTCAGAGTGAGCAGTAATATGACCTGCAATTGAACCTTATAGATTTCTTAAAAAAAAGTGAATATGAATACAAATATCTATTAGAGACTGTTTACAATCTCAAAAAAACAAAAAACTTGTGTTCCATATGACACGGGAATTTATCCCAGAATCAATTTTGATAAAGGAGCCGATCCAAGAATTATTAAGGACTGTTTCAGAATTGGCGCAGCAAATCTAATATAGTTGAGCCAGGACCTCAGAGAAATTCAAGGGCTACCCCAAGAAATTATCAAAGCAGTTAGAGAATTTAAAAGCAATAGTCCACTAGTAAAACCTACTAGTGAAATTTATATCAAAATTTTCTCAACATCCAAGGATTGGGAAAAATTAAAGAAGTTTAATCCAGTACATTACATCAAAATCAGAGTATCTTCCCCAGAATACGTCAAGGAAATAGAAGCAAGCTTCTGAAAAGAATTTTAAGGAAACAAAGTCAACAAAGAATTTCAGAAGAGCTCTGGGACTAAAAGTTCTTTGTCAAGTATTAGAAAAATTAATCAATGAAAACCGAAGCTGGCTACACAAAGCCTCGGACAATATAGTTATTCTTTCTAATACAAGAAGAACTAACATAGCAACAAAAATCAATCTAGAAAGGTTTCTAAAAAAGATAGAAATCAGACAAATAAAGTCAAGCTGTAGATGCCAACAAGTGTTTTGCCAGCTCAGAAAGCATGAAGGAAGGATATATCCCGCATGCCAAGACAAGATGGAAAGAGACAGCCATAGCAACACTAGCCGCTGAAGATGAAAAAGGATGTCAGCAATGATGAACAAAAGTAATAATACATCAGATACGTCATCAATGATGAAAGAAAGCATTAGAAAGAAGAAGCATTCTCGAATGCACAGGTGTTCGTTAAAGAAAGACATCAAAAAAGAAGATTATTCTCCACCGGACAAGTGTGCAACAAACATGTAAAGAGAAAAGAATGTAAACTTCAATGTAACTGAGAGAGTGTTTATATAAACTCTCGAGGACTTGTATGGAGGACACTCATAGTCAGAGAGAGTCTCGATAGGATATGTTTATACTCTAAGTCTTTCGTTCAATAAAAGAGCTTCAATCTTATTTCATTCCAGATTTCATCCCAGTTCTTGATATGAGTCTTGCATTCTAATTCCCATAGCGTAAGAAATAGGTTGTAGCCGGAAGATGATAATTCTTGTACTACCATAGAGAAGGAAGATTTGTGTGTAACTCGTTACACCCCCCATTCCATTTTATTTTCACCGGTCAAAAGTCATCTCTCCCTTATTCTATCCCAGAGGCCGTCGTCCAAAAAGTCCGATCAAGCAAACGAGTGCATAAGGACGTAGGGACATGATACTATACATAAAAGATGTAGCCTTGAAATCATGCAATTAATATGATGATATCATGAAATCTTAGCTTGAAAAATCAGGAGTAACATGCCCAATCTCATACCAAAAAAAAATGATTAACTTGATATGCTGATGATCTAAGGGTCATAACTTGAATAGACATGATGAATAAATTGTCTAATTTAAGATTTGAAAAATAATGAACATAAATGAGTAGAGTCGGTATAAATTTTGGGGAAAACATAAAGATGCATGAAATCTAGTATAATGATGAAATATACGCGTTTAGTGAGGATGAAATTTGGAAGTCATGATTGAGGACATGTTCCTTTGTGAATTTATAACCTAGATTTTGATGATACACCTTGTTCCCATATGAAATTATGAATATGAACCATAATTCAAGGATAATAGGGATGGGTAAACCCTGATGCCATGATGATGTCATGTTATGAAGGAACACTAAGTGATATGTATATAATCAAGATGAGTACATCCTTGACTATGATAGCCTAGTATGCATCCCATTGTGTGGAATACCTTGAAAATCATGGTGGAATACCTAGACCCGATGGTTTTACCCTGACTCTTATTTATGATACTGGATAAATTTCGAGGACGAAATACTTGTAAGGAGGGAAGGATGTGACAAACTTGATTTCCTCTCTCTTCTTTTGTACTACTCCTCTCTCATCAAGTGTCCCTTACTCAATTTGATATTAAATACATAATTGGATAGTTGTTCCAATTTGGTGACTACCATGATCAATTTTGCAATGTGCGACTTTAATTTGTAGTTTTAACAAAGTATCTCTCTATTACCATTTCACCTTCTTGTAGCTAGTTTTAAATATCAACACCTTGATCTTTTGTCTTTCTAATATGCACCACATTGTAGTGGATTCAATTACAAATCCAACGGCACAAAAATCACCCTAATTGGACCTTTGTAGCATGAGTTATGCAAGCTTGAAGATGCTTTGATTTACCTTGATTTTATGTGCTTTTGTTTCCTTTCTTTCTTGTTGGGCCAGCCTATCCATGGGCCCAGTCGATGCAATGCCCTTACGCTCCCCCACCCCCTTTCTCCTTCAGGAAAGCATTGAAGGTAAGCAACCGCCCTTCTCCTTCCTTTCCAAATCGGGCAACGTAAGGATGCTCAGGATTGTGGGGATCTAAACCCTAACATCCATGATGTTTTATAAAATCCCCTGGTCAAACCCTAGTTCCACTTATCCCTTGCTTCTTTCTCCTTGTGTCGCTGCCCCACCATCTTCTCTTCTTTCCCATGCTTGGTCATACTCGACCCGCTCTACTACCTGCTCCGACCTGGGGTCTTCCGCAGTTGCCAAGGGAAGCAAGAGCAGGAGCTCCGTGTGACTCCACAGCACCATACCGCTCGCCGATGATACTCCAGTAGGGGGCTACCTTGATTGCTGGCAACTCTTCTTCTTCCTCTTGTGCTTCTTTTGCTTCCGCCCAGAAACCCCTTGGGGGGATGCCAGTAGTCGGTTCGCGAGCCCTCAGTGTGAAAGTTGCGTCCAGCAGTCACGGAGCCCCCACCGACCTCCGACCTGCTTCTCCGCGATCTTCCTTGGGCGCAGCGGCCCATGGGAAGGCTGGGTGCCACCCTGCAGGTTTCCCCTGTTCCCGTTTGGGAAACAGAGGACCACGCGACCAAGAATCGGGGGAAGGGATGAGAGGAAGTGGTGGGTGAGCGGCCCAGCAAGCGGATCGACCCAAAATTTGAGGCCCAGATCAGTAGGAGACTGATCGCTGGATGAAGGGAGGACCACCAAGGTCCCACGATCCAACGACGGCTGGTTGTCAATAGATGACATGGGTATGTTCTCCTCTATGTATAGTTCCTAACCAAAAGTTCTAAAATCTATAACTTCCATATCCCTTGGCCAAAAATTATAATCCAATATATCAAATTGATCCTCTTGACGAGACCTACAACATGGATATATTTGTAGATTCTAAATCTTCTTTCTATTCCACTATTTTGAAAAAATAAGTGATTCTGACCATGATGACCATATTTAATGCAATGTTATAATGAATTTTGAGACCTTGATGCTTGTCTTACCCACTAATCATCATAGCAATAACTTAGGGTTACTTTTGAGCCTGATGAACCTCCTAATGATTATATTTGATATATGGTTAATTCAAATGTCATCATGTGACTCATTTCGACCTAAATGATGAACTTTGTCCTAAATTGTTAATATTGTTGCTCATGGACAACCACCTAATCTAATTATGTTTTTTTGATGTCTTTATGTTTCTGATCTAAAACCAACCCTTATGATTGGCCCTTCTTCCTTGATGATACTTGATCTTGGTTGCCCTATTATGAGTATTAATCTATATAATGTGCATGTAAGTGTCTTAAACCCTAAAATGATCATATATAATGAATGGAACGTCATAATGACATGAAACTTGAACCACACCATCATGATGACCTCTAGATCAGCACAATATCATATAATGAACCAATAAGCAACTTGGAACCCATCTTGGCCAAAACCCTAAAAATGCATCTAATTAGGGTTAATGATGAGAATCTAATGCATGCATATAATCTTGTTGTTAATCAGGTTTGGCATATGGCTAGATGGTGAAGGATATGTTAGGTTATGAATCTCTGAATCAGGTATGGGCCTTATCTAGTTATATGACTACCATTTTCTTGTTTTAAAAGACATATATTGTATGCATGTTTGTCTATTTGCTCAAATATTGCCATGTACTATTGCTATGTCTTACTCGATGTTTGCCTCGTCAGTTTTATAACTTGAACACATATATGTACAAAACTCCATTATAATATTGTTGATAAAGGGTTAACTCTTGGTGATGTCCTTGAGGTCCCTCTTGTATAAAAAGGGTTAGCTAAGCTTGATCACCCTTACGGACCCTTCCGACGGGAAGTTGGTCAAAGGCATTAAACATGTTTGATATTGTTGGTATAATGGAGTGAAATGACATAAAATATGGTTTCACATTTCTTAAACAATTAAGTTTTTTGTTCTTGTTCGTTTAATCTTGATATCTTTTCAAAATTATGCAAAGCTTATATATATGTGTATCTTTCTGCCCATACTCAACACCTCGTGTGTTGACCCATTTCTCGTATGTTGTTTTTAGGTTCAGAGATGGTTAGAAAGATGTAGGGCTTGGTGAGCTATGCTAGGTGTACTTGTTGTAAGATCCATATATAGTATACATGAGCAGACTTGTACAAAGTGACTCTTAAACATGTAATTCAAATCATTTAATATAATGATATTTCTTAAATATATCTTGTTGATTGTTGAGATTATGTTGGTGCCTTTATCTTGTTATCTGTTCATGTGTGCTAAGCTTTACGCTTCCGCATTTGGCCTTTGGTATACGTTTGGTTCAAGGGACTGGGATTCCAGTACCGTGGCAGATGGTATCAGAGCGTGAACAATAACTACACCAAACATGGCTCACATGAAACACAAACTAAACTTACCATACATCTCAACCCTGGAAACTTAATGAAATATCCTTGTGGATTAGGTTGACTTAGCCTCTAGGTTAGAACCTAGATGTTCTAGAACTAGGTGTAGACTTGTGTAAGTTACCTCCCAAGACATGATTCGCGACATGTTCTTAGGATGTCTACACAAGTGTGCACCATGTTCTTGCTAGTTCTCTAGGTGTCATGATACTAGACTGCCTAATGAGTGTGGTAACTCGTTTTGGTTTTGGTTTTATTCGGATGGAGTATGGTGGTTTTCATCGCTTGTTTAAACGTTGGAGAATACATATTTCAAGTATTATTATATGTACATATGAAAAATGTTACCACACACAGAAAGGTAGTGAGTTTCCATGCAACCTAGGAGAAAGAGATGTAACATCAAGTCTAGATGAGAGAGTTTCGATGATAGCGATAGTCTCTAGAGTTTTCTAGAACCATGATATAGGTTAGGCATGTGAGTAACCTAGAAACATAAGATGATGATTATAATATTGATGATGATGTCGATGTTGATAAGACCCAAGTTGTTTGAGGAAGGTCGCGTATGTTTAACGATATGGAATGAGTTGGACCATGCAACCCTAGCTAAACCTAGCACCTTGTATGATACATACCACTTGGTTGATGTGCTAAACATAGCTAGTGGGTGGACATGCTTGCTTGTACCTAGTCTTGTATGTGTGGAGATATGATATATGGTTCGAGACCAACACGGGCCTCAATCTCTTTACAAAGGAAGACCTCTAGCATGGGACATATGAATAGGGTGACATGTTGATATGATTTGACCCATATCGAGAAAAGGTTAGAGTACCTAAACTCCAAAATATTTGAAATGTTGAATAATATGAATGATGAAATACTTGATGATGAGTCCCTAGCTAGAATACTTCTAAGTATATGAATTGAGTGACCTAGTGGACGGTTTCCTTGAAAATGTTGAACCCTAGATGTCCTATGAAAATATCTAACCCTAGAGAAAGAGGCAATTGAAAAATGTGATGCTTGATATGTAGGTGAGGGAGATGTCACAAGACCCAAGATGATGTATATGATGTGTGATATCCATGATGAGCCTCCATACTCGGGTTAGTAATTGCATATAAAGGAATCTAGTGGTTACCCTTATTTCTCAAAATTGGGTAGAAATCTTTGTTACAGGTAGAAGGTTGTGGTTAACATGTCTTAGCTTGAGTGGCTTGAAGCTTTTCTAGATACAAGAGAGAAAGTTATGAAACCTCGATGTTAATGATAATAGCGTTCCTCAAATTATGCTCGATACATGAAAGAATCTCACTTAAGTAAAAATCTTGATATATGTGCAATAGACGCTCTCATGAAATCATACTATACATAAAAGATGTAGCCTTGAAATCATGAAATTAATATGATGATGTCATGAAATCTTAGCTTGAAAAATCAGGAGTAACATGCCCAATCTCATACCCAAAAAAAATGATTAACTTGATATGCTGATGATCTGAGGGTCATAACTTGAATATACATGATGAATAAATTGTCTAATTTAAGATTTGAAAAATAATGAACATAAAAGAGTAGAGTCGGTATAAATTTTGGGGAAAACATAAATATGCATGAAATCTAGTATAATGATGAAATATACACGTTTAGTGAGGACGAAATTTGGAAGTCATGATTGAGGACATGTTCCTTTGTGAATTTATAACCTAGATTTTGATGATACACCTTGTTCCCATATGAAATTAAGAATACGAACCATAATTCAAGGATACTAGGAATGGGTAAACCCTGATGCCATGATGATATCACGTTATGAAGGAACACTAAGTGATATGTATATAATCAAGATGAGTACATACTTGACTACAATAGCCTAGTGTGCATCCCATTGTGCGGAATACCTTGAAAATCATGGTGGAATACCTAGACCCGATGGTTTTACCCTGACTCTTGTTTATGATCCTGGATAAATTTCGAGGAAGAAATTCTTGTAAGGAGGGAAGGATGTGACAACCTTGATTTCCTCTCTCTTCTTTTATACTACTCCTCTCTCATCAAGTGTCCCTTACTCAATTTGATATTAAATACATAATTGGATAGTTGTTCCAATTTGGTGACTACCATGATCAATTTTGCAATGTGCGACTTTAATTTGTACTTTTAACTAAGTATCTCACTATTACCATGTCACCTTCTTGTATCTAGTTTTAAATATCAACACCTTGATCTTTTGTCTTTCTAATATGCACCACATTGTAGTGGATTCAATTACAAATCCAACGGCACAAAAATCACCCTAATCGGACCTTTGTAGCATGAGTTATGCAAGCTTGAAGATGCTTTGACTTACCTTGATTTTATGTGCTTTTGTTTCCTTGCTTGCTTGTTGGGCCGGCCTATCCATGGGCCCAGTCGATGCAATGCCCTTACGCTCCCCCACCCCCTTTCTCCTTCAGGAAAGCATTGAAGGTAGGGACCCGCCCTTCTCCTTCCTTTCCAAATCGGGCAACGTAAGGATGCTCAGGATTGTGGGGATCTAAACCCTAACATCCATGATGTTTTATAAAATCCCCTGGTCAAACCCTAGTTCCACTTATCCCTTGCTTCTTTCTCCTTGCGCCGCTGCCCCACCATCTTCTCTTCTTTCCCATGCTTGGCCATACTCGACCCACTCTACTACCTGCTCTGACCTGGGGTCTTCCGCAGATGCCAAGGGAAGCAAGAGCAGGAGCTTCGTGCGACTCCACAGCACCATGCTGCTCGCCAGCGATACTCTAGTAGGGGGCTACCTTGATTGCTGGCAGCTCTCCTTCTTCCGCTTGTGCTTCTTTTGCTTCCGCCCGGAAACCCCTTGGGGGGACGCCAGTAGTCGGTTTGCGAGCCCTCAGTGCCAAAGTTCTGTCTAGCAGTCACGGAGCCCCAACCGACCTCCGATCTGCTTCTCCACGATCTTCCTTGGGCGCAGTGGCCCCTGGGAAGGTTGGGCGCCACCCTGCAGGTTTCCCATGTTCCCGTTTGGGAAACAGAGGACCACGCGACCAAGAATCGGGGGAAGGGATGAGAGGAAGTGGTGGCTGAGCGGCCCAACAAGCGGATCGACCCAAAATTTGAGGCCCATATCAGTAGGAGATTGATCGCTAGATGAAGGGAGGACCACCAAGGTCCCACGATCCAACGACGGCTGGTTGTCAATAGATGACATGGGTATGTCCTCCTTTATGGATATATTTGTAGATTCTAAATCTTATTTCTATTCCACTATTTTGCAAAAATAAGTGATTCTGACCATGATGACCATATTTAATGCAATGTTATGATGAATTTTGAGACCTTGATTCTTGTCTTACCCACTAATCATCATAGCAATAACTTAGGGTTAGTTTTGAGCTTGATGAACATCCTAATGATTATCTTTGATCTATGGTTAATTCAAATGTCATCATGTGACTCATTTGGACCTAAATGATGAACTTTGTCCTAAATTGTTAATATTGTTGCTCATGGACAACCACCTAATCTAATTATGTTTTTCTGATGTCTTTATGTTGTTGATCTAAAACCAACCCTTATGCTTGGCCCTTCTTCCTTGACGATACTTGATCTTGGTTGCCCTATTATGAGTCTTTATCCATATAATGTGCATGTAAGTGTCTTAAACCCTAAAATGATCATATATAATGATTGGAACGTCATAATGACATGAAACTTGAACCACACCATCATGATGACCTATAGATCAGCACAATATCATATAATGAACCAATAAGAAACTTGGAACCCATCTTGGCCAAAACCCTAAAATGCATCTAATTAGGGTTAATGATGAGAATCTAATGCATGTATATAATCTTGTTGTTAATCAGGTTTGGCATATGGCTAGATGGTGAAGGATATGTTAGGTTATGAATCTCTAAATCAGGTATGGGCCTTATCTAGTTATATGAGTACCGTTTTCTTGTTTGAAAAGACATATATTGTATGCCTGATTGTCTATTTGCTCAAATATTGCCATGTACTATTGCTATGTATTACTCGATGTTTGCCTCGTCAGTTTTATAACTTGAACACATATATTTACAAAACTCCATTATAATATTGTTGATAAAGTGTTAACTCTTGGTGATGTCCTTGAGGTCCCTCTTACATAAAAAGGGTTAGCTAAGCTTGAGTACCCTTACGGACCCTTCCAACGGGAAGTTGGTCAAAGGCCTTAAAATATGGAGTGAAATGACATAAAATATGGTTTCACATTTGTTAAACAATTAACTTTTTTATTCTTGTTCGTTTAATCTTGATATCTTTTCAAAATTATGCAAATCTTATATATATGTGTATCTTTCTGCCCATACTCAACACCTCATGTGTTGACTCATTTCTCGTATGTTGTTTTTAGGTTCAAAGATGGCTAGAAAGATGTAGGGCTTGGTGAGCTATGCTAGGTGTACTTGTTGTAAGATCCAGATATAGTATACATGAGGAGACTTGTACAAAGTGACTCTTAAACATGTAATTCAAATCATTTAATATAATGATGTTTCTTAATATATCTTGTTGATTGTTGAGATTATGTTGGTGCCTTTATCTTGTTATCTGTTCATGTGTGCTAAGATTTACGCTTCCGCATTTCACCTTTGGTATACGTTTGGTTCATGGGACTGGGATTCCGGTACCGTGACAGACTACATGGACAATAGAACCTATCTCCAGGTTGTTTCCTATGCTCATTCACAAATCTTATAAAATAATCAAGACCAATAATAAACTCTAGGGTGTAGCGATTTTGAATGGACATCCATGATTTATCCATTCTATGATCAAATAAAAAATAAGAATTAGGGTTTAGGGTTTACAGATTAGGTGAAGGATTTATAGATATATTAGGATTTATTGTTTTAGATTTAGGGTCTAATATTTATAGATTAGGGTTTAAGATTTAAAGATTAGGGTTTATGATTTATAAATTAGTGTTTAGGGTTTCGTAATGAATGTGTGTATCACATATCCCATTCTTAAACACCTAATCTCACTACATAAAAAGCAAGATAGTTTGTATACCTATATTGCTCACCTCGCTTCCTTCTATCTTCAATGTCAGTTGATCTTCTCTTAACGACTTCTAAGAGAAGTAATCCTTAGACTTGGACGTTCTGGATCTTGAACTCCTTATCATCCTATAGCCTAACAAAGATTTCTACCTATTTTTGAGAAATAAGGGTAACCACTAGATTCCTTTATATGCAACTACTAACCCGAGTATGGAGGCTCATCATGGATATCACACATCATATACATCATCTTGGGTCTTGGGACATCTCCCTCACCTACATATCAAGCATCACATTTTTCAATTGCCTCTTTCTCTAGGGTTAGATATTTTCATAGGACATCTAGGGTTAAACATTTTCAAGGAAACCGTCCACTAGGTCACGCAATTCATATACTTAGAAGTATTCTAGCTAGGGACTCATCATCAAGTATTTCATCATTCATATTATTCAACATTTCAAATATTTTGGAGTTTAGGTACTCTAACCTTTTCCCGATACGGGTCAACTCATATCAACATGTCACCCTATTCATATGTCCCATGCTAGAGGTCTTCCTTTGTAAAGAGATTGAGGCCCGTGTTGGTCTCGAACCATATATCATATCTCCACAATATATGGAGCGACAAAAGCTTCATGTGGTTGTTATCTTCGTTGAAAGAAATTCTTCCTTAAGGCAACGAGCTTTCAATCTCAACATACAAATTAAAGAAAATGATATGCCCAATGGAAATGAATGCTAAGAAAATACACACTTGCATGAATTATTGTGTCTTATTTCAATAGGAATATGTCGATTTGACAGATTGCCCATAATATGGGGCGTCAAGGTATACAATGACAACTTCATGGAAGTCTAAAACTGGCTCTCCTGCCATGCTGATGTGGTAGCTACCTATAATACTACAATTTCAACGCTTGTTTTCCAATTCAATGAATGTGGAGAATTTAAGGTGGCACACATAGGTTAAGAAAAACATTGATCGGATCCTACAACATGCGTCTGATTCCCCACAGTGGAAGAAGATTGATTTATTGTACCCTGCATTTGGTGAAGATGTCAAGAATCTAAGACTTGGGCTTTGTACTAATGATATGAATCCATATGACACATCGACCAGCCAACATAGCACTTGGCCTGTTATGCTTGTTATATACAATCTTTCTCCCTGGTTGTATCACTACAAAAAACTAGGCCATTATTCACGGGAGAGTCCTGTCACAAACCCCTCTCTACAGGCCCTCAGAAATAGGGACGGTTGAGGGTCTGGCCCTCACAAATGGTCCGTGAAGAGAACTCGCGTGACAAATACCAGTGGCCCTCACGAATACCCTCATGAATACAATTGTGAGGGACTATTTAGCCTTCATAAATACATTTTTGAGGGACAATTTAGCCTTCATAAATACATTTTTGAGGGACTATTTAGCCTTCATAAATACATTTTTGAGGGACTATTTAGCCTTCATAAATACATTTTTGAGGGACTATTTAGCCTTCATGAAACATTTTTGAGGGACTTGATGGTCCTGGAGAATATATTTTTGAGGGGCTATGTGGTAGCCATGAATGCAATTTTGATGGTCAATCTGGACCTTCATCAATATATTTATGATTTGGTTATTGATTTGGTTATTGATTATTGAATGATTTATTAAATGTTAATTAATTGTTACTATAGTGAATATTAAATTTTAAATGAAAACTTTGTATACATAACCTCAAGCAATATTTTTATACTAATTCACATGACATCATAAGAAGATTCAACACCAAAATGACACATAAAAATGTTAAATCACCTCAACCAATTTTTGATATTGAAACAAAGTATTATCCATACATTGTGTGCTCAAGATTGATATAAATAAAGAGTACATATGGTTTTAAAATTTGAGATTGATGACAATCAACATATCATGCTAGAAACTCCTAAGATCTATAATGTCTTCATATTCCTTCAAATGGTGTTGTGTTCTTCATCAATGCCACGCCTCATACGGTTAGGTACTTGAACATTCTTCTCCTAAAAATGACAAATCATTATATTAATAGAATTTAAAGTTAATACATAAATCATAGTACAACAAACAACTTACCCTTATATTTCGGTTTTGGTCTACTCCAAGGTGAATTGTCCGTTGAAATCCATCATTAAAAGTAATTCTACCCTATCAATATAAATACAAAAAGGAATCATAAGAAACATATAATTAGAAAAAGTAGATAGGTATACATGCAAGTTATATGAAACCATCCTCAATATAAGCAAGCCAATAGTTGGATATGGAAGAACATCCTCAATATAAGAGATAGATATCTCTATAATGTCCAATTCCACATTGGAAAGGGGACTGATGTGAAGTGTAGAGTGTGGAAGCTCCCTGAGATCAGAGGAATTGAGCAGATTCAAAAAATCTGCAGCTGCATGCTCGGGAAACTAAAAACTATCTCTCTAAAAGACGCTTGGGAGGTATGCAGTTCTAAACATGAGGTCTTGCCTTGGACCAAGTGGCTGTGAAAGAGTCGAGCACCTAAAAGAGCAACACTTTGCTGCTGGAACAGAAATGAAGTACACCTGCTAAAGAACAGAAATGAAGCTCTTCTTGCTACTCTTATGATTTATCACATATGGCCACAAACCAATTCAGACCCATATTAAAACGTAGAATAATAAGAATAACAAGTATATGTTTTTGAACAATTCCCAACAATTTGGAGCAGCTTGGACAGCCAAAAATTAAAAACAAAGTAGATAGAGTTAGCCCATACAGAGAGTGGCCATTCCCAAGGTTATTAATATCAACAACCCCTTAAGAAAATGACTCAAAAGAAGGGGACAAGCAGGGGACAAGGGCATCTGGAGCAGAAATAGTAGGCAATAACAATATTCATCATCACAATTACTGCCATCTTTAAAGTTCGTGGAGTGTTGGTGCACAAGCAGGTATAACCTATAGAGTATTGGTCCACTCAGTAGGCAAAAGATTCACTCTGTTCCTAAGCAAAATCTGGAATGACCACTCTATATTAATTACTCAACTATTAGTTATTTAGATAGTCTAGAAAACAGATGTTTGATTCAAAGTCCCAGTTCACAGGTGAAGGAGAGAATTGTTTTGGGCCATTGAGTAAGTAACAAGGGATAGAGGAAAACAAGGCAAAGATCAAATTCAATCTTGCACCACCGTTTGTAATGAAATAAGTTAGAGACTTCTTTAGACAAGAAGATTTTCACAAAGGATATATCAAGGATTTCTCAAGGACTGCAAAGCCCCTCACCAATCCTCTTCTTAAAGATATGATTTTCTCTTTTGATTCTACTTGTGTGGATATATGAATGATTTGAAAGCTACTTTTGTAACCACACCTATTATCCTTCTACCTAATTAATCTCTACCCTTAGAGATGATGTACAACACTAGTGATTATACAATGAAGGAAGTTATGAGACAGTGGATTGATAAGAGGTACCTCATGGTATATAACATCTAAAATACATTGGTTGTAGCACAAAGGAATTATGCCACAACTAAGAAAGAGTTGATGTGTATTGTGTATGCCTTTGACAATTCCAAGTAGTACCTAGTGGTTCAAGGGTGATAGTCTACACCAACCATGCAGCCATACACTACTCCATGATGAAGAAAGAAGCCAAGCTCGGGTTGACATGTTGGATCTTATTGTTGCAGGATTTTGATATGGAGATATGTGAAAAGAAGAGGAGAGAGAACATGGTAGCTAACCATCTCAGTTGCATTCACCTCTCTAAAAATGACAGCAGACCGATTGATGGCTCTCTCCTCAATGGCTAGCTGATGAAAGTTTCTTTTGACACTCCATGGTATATATTTCATGAACTATCTTGCTGCTAAAGTCGTATACTCAGAGTACATTGGTGATTCAAATAAAAACTTCATGTACGACATTAAGAATTACTATTGGGATGAGCAATACATTTACTGATGGTTTATATCAAATATGTGTCACAAATGAGGAAGGCCATTTAATTCTTGAGCAATGCTACTTGGGCCCAACGGTGGGCACATGAGTGCAAAGAAGACCACATAAAAAGTCCTCCAATGTGGATTGTAGAGGCCTATAATATTCAAAGATGGGTATGAATTCATCTTATGTTATGAACAATGTAAGAGGACACGAAACATATGAAGGAGGGATGAAATGCCTTTGACAACTTGGCAAGAAGTTGAGTTTTATGACAACTTGAATCAAGTTTTAGATAAGCTGAAATGAATTACTTACAGAATTTAAACGCTGATTTCTTGGTGTGAAAGACACCGATGAAGATGTGGTTGGTGTGTTCTGCATTTGAGGATAACTTTGTCGATTATTACCAGAGGAAGGGGACCAACTTTCAACTGCAGCCTTTAATAAAGTGTACATGTTAATATTCTGATGTGTATGAATATTGAAAATAATCTATAGCTGTAATGAGTTACCTGTGGCGCAAAGATCCGTTGATGTCCATTTCCTTGTATGGAAAGCATGCCTACTCCATTCTCCCTTGAATTGCCTTGTATGGAAAGTCTGCCTACTCCAGTCTCCCTTGAATTGCTTGGTCTAGAAAGTCTTCCTAAGACATCCCCGCTTGAATTATTTTGGTTGGGAAACATGCCTACAACTGCACCATTTCTTGTATTGTCTTGTATGTGAAAAGAACCCACATCCGACCTATTTGTGCCACTTTGCATGTGTAAGACACATGTAGTATTCTGATTGGGGTATTCAACTGCACAATCAACATTAATACTGCCATCCTATAACAAATACATCAACAATGTCAAAAAACAATTATATATTACATTGACATAGACAACTGAATCTGAGTTACCTGTGATTGATTATACCAAGTCATTAATTGGGAGACGGAGTTCTTCAATCCATTTACTGTTTCTTCAAGTTCCTTAAGTTTATCCTGAAATAGAAAACAAAGTACAAACATCAATCTAATAGACTAGTTGTAACTAATAGTTCAAGTTTAGATTTTCTCCAACATACATCCTTTGCATTGCTTTCCTCAAGAAGCATTTCATATCTTATACGGGTAGCTTTTCCCCTATGTCCTATCTCTTTGTGCCCAATTCCAACACCTCGGATCCTAGCCTTTTTTGAAGGATTTAAAACTTGCAAATAAGTAGCACGTGTTAGATTATCAACACTTCTAGGATCTATTTCTTCTTGGTTTGCTACTTGGTTTTCCACGATATCAGAGATTTCAAGCTGTAATTAGAAAGCATCATAAAAGGAAAGCATAAATTCAGATATTTAAGCATATTAAGCTTTGTAGACATCATAGGAAAGCAAATATCCATTTTCTAACCACTTGTGGGCTTTTGTCATAAACTTTTTCCAAAAATTTGTTAAGAGGCACAACGGGTTGATCTTCACTGACCTACACATGATAGATAACATAATAATTGTCCATGTTATATGTTCAACTCCTACTAAGAAAGGCAAGTGTCCATTATTAATACCATTTCTGCCCGATAACAACTCCATGGCTTTGATCCTGTGGTATGATCCATCACTTTTTTTGCTCTGTTTGCCTTGTTGATCTCGGAAATTTTCTAAACCATAAGAAACATATATTTAGAAAAAGTAGATAGGTATACATGCAAGTTATATGAAACCATCCTCAATATAAGCAAGCCAACAACTGGATGTGGAAGAACATCCTCAATATAAGAGATAGATATCTCTATAATGTCCAATTCCACATTGGAAAGGGGACTGATGTGAAGTGTGGAAGCTCCCTGAGATCAGAGGAATTGAGCAGATTCAAAAAATCTGCAGCAACGTTGAGCTGGGAAGTGGAGATGATATCTGCATGCTCAGGAATTGAGCAATACTTTGCTGCTGGAACAGAAACGAAGTACAACTGCTAAAGAACATAAATGAACAGAAATACTTTGCTACTCTTATCATTTATCACATATGGATACATAGAAACAAATGTGTTTTTGAAGACAGTAGGAGCAAACCAAACAGTGTGTGGCATTGCAGGAATACTGATTATAGAAGTTTGCATAGATAAATTGCATCCTTCTTTTTGACTTTTGATATCTATCTTTATAGATGTATTGAGCTTTGCTCCCCTTTGTAAATTTTGTGAGTAATGAAAGAGAAACACACTTATTGATCAAAAAAAAAGTTATATGAAACCATTGTACCTTAGACTTCTCGGTTCCCCATTCTTTTACAAGATTTTTAAACTGTTCCATATCTATGGAAGCATTTTTCTCAACTTTCTTCATCATCAATTGTGGTTCAATCTTGTACTTTTCATAGTAATCTTTCTTTACACGGGCCCTCCACACTGATATCCCTTTGCTAATGTGTTCATCAATGTGATTCCATGCATTAGGGTGACTGCCTAAATCAAAGTATGTCTACAAAAACATAGAAAATATTACTTTAGAAATCACAATCATACAATTTGTTGGTCTTTTTATGAAAACGATTACCTCAATAAATGATTTTCTATCTACAAAAGCTTGTTCTGGTTGTTCGTTCCACTTCAAGTCTAGATGCCATATGTGTGGTTTCCTTGCTAGCATATGACAATAACGATTCAATTTGACACCATTCTCCCCAATAGCATTTCCTTCATCATCCCATTGGACCTTGTGACGTGGTTGCCCTTGCTTAGGAAGTAGTCTTTGCTCACTTGCAGGCCCACGTCCATACTTCCTATTCTCCTGTTCATCCTCAACATTTTCTTCAACTATTACATCATTTTCAATAGGTTGATCCTCACAATTTTCTTCAATTGTGGATGGAGGGACAGCAATAGGTTGATCCTCACAATTTTCTTCAATTGTGGATGGAGGGACAGCAATAGGTTGACTGGGTGTGTTGTTACAAGTAGATCTAGTGAATCTTCTTCCTGCCATCCTTCAATTGACAAGGAAAAAAATTAGATTATTAGTGCAGAAATGTCAGTAACAAAAGTAGTAGGTACATTTGAAAAACAAATAAATTGCAGAGAATATGAGACACCAACATATGAATATTCAGCATTTGAAAAACATATAACTTGTATAGTACCTTGGTTTCATATCCCAAAAAAGAATAATGATGTCCTACTTGCCGATATATGAAACAAGACTAAATAAATTGCAAAGAATATGCCATATAGTAACAGTTTGCCAAAAAAATGCAATACAACATATTCCCCAAGTAAAGTATTCTAGACTTGCAAACAAAACATACTGATTAATGAACTAAACATTAGCCCCATCATTCTTTTTTTTAGTTCTATCAACAAAAGATCCCCCGGTGTCACTCCTCGTCCAAGACACATCACTAGTTACACCACCATCAGATTGTAAACCAGTCAAACAATTCTCAATAAGAGGTACTTCAGAATAATCTTTAGGAGGATGCTTTAGCACTGTGCACCAATCATCATCATTAGGATCCTTCACATAAAAGCATTGCAATGCTTGAGAAGCCAGGATAAACGGTTCCTCCTTTTTTTTTATCCTTGAAGTGTTGATTTGTGTGAACACATACTCATCAATTCGCAACCCGTTAGAAGTGCTTTCATCATACCAAGAACATCTGAATAATGGAACTTTGATTCCTGGACCATAAGTTAGCTCAATAACCTCCTCTAAGTAGCCATAGTATGTGACTTCAGCATTTATAGGATTTCGATCTCTACCACTTGAATAACTTGAAGTGTCAGCACACAAATACACTCCACTATTTTGTGTAGTACATGTACTTTCAATGTGCTTTGAACGGAAACGATATCCATTGACTGAAAATCCTTCATAAGACATTCCCTCAGTACAAGGGCCTTGGGATAACCATCTCAAATCATCGCTAATACTGTTCGGCCTAATCTCTCGCATTTGCATTACCTTCATAAAAAAGTAAAACATTAATGTAATCTACACTAACTTGAACATTAAGAGTGACAACAATATTTATGTTTTAGACTTACATGCTCTTTCAACCACTTAGAGAACTCCTTTGCATGTTTTGTTTCTAGGGTCCGTGGGGCAATGTTGGGTTCCATATCTTGAAGAATACACATGTGTTCACTGCTTTATAAGAAGTGTCTAAATTAATGTACAACATATATACAAATATCAGCAAGAATTTTAGGACCTAATTAAATCTTACCTTCTGTAAACATCCAATTCCTCTTTATTGAAAAGGACATAACGATGGGCTTGTTCCAAAGTGTGGATGTCGAAATTTCTTGACACTCCAACTCTAATTGGAGATCCATCAACATTATGAGCATTGCGGATCAGTTTTGTCTCAAAATTATGCAAGTACCTACCACAAAATGTCAAACTTTCTTCAGCTAAATAGCAACTAGCAATACAACCAGCCGGTTTAGCTTTGTTTCTTACATACTTCTTCAATTTCTTCAAGTATCTCTCTATTGGGTACATCCACCTAGTTCGGACAGATCCGGCTTGCCTGGCTTCATAAGCTAAATGAATGGGCAAATGCATCATGATGGTGAAGAAAGAAGGAGGGAAGATTCTCTCCAACTGGCAAAGAGTGACAGCAATTTCTTGTTCCAATTCTTTGAATTCTTCCACATCAATAATGTTAGAGCAAAGCTTGTTGAAAAATGAGCACAAATTAGCAATAGGCTTGTACACATCTAAGCTTATGCAATGTCTCAAGGCAACAGGTAGAAGTTGATGCATAAGAACATGACAATCATGACTTTTCAGCCCAACAAGTTTTCTATCAGATTTGCTAACACACCTAGATATGTTAGAAGAATAGCCATCAGGAACTTTCAACTTTTCTAACACAGATAGGAACTTATCTTTCTGCGCATTAGTCATGGTGTAAGATGCTGGAGGCAAGTAATAGCGGTCACCTGCATCTACTGGCCATAAATCTCTTCGAATGCGCATTTTCTTCAAATCTTGACAAGCTTGTAAGTTGTCTTTACTTTTCTTAGAATCACCCAATAATGTGTTTAAAATATTCTCGCACACATTCTTTTCTATGTGCATCACATCCAGATTGTGTCTAACAGATAAATACTTCCAATAAGGTAGCTGAAAAAGATGCTTATCTTATTCCAACCAGGAGGTAATGGTTGAATTTGATCTCCAAGCCTCTTGCGCTTATTCATTTTTCCAAATGTGATATTTTCATACCCATCAAATTGCCTCAGTATATCTTCTCCAGATAGTGGCTTAGGTGGAAGTCGAAAATCTTTTTCACCATCAAAATTTTTCCTATCACGTCTATACGGATGATTCATTGGAAGAAAACGTCGATGGAAACCATAGCATTGCTTTTTCCCATACTGTAACCATTTTGATACAGTCTCCACATTACAACAAGGACATCCCAAATCTTTCTTACCTTTAGTGCTCCAACCAGATAAGTCACCATATGCTGGGAAATCGTTAATGGTCCATAAAATCATTGCCCGCATAGTGAAGTTCCTTTTTCTATATGCATCATAAACTTTGACTCCAAGCTCCCAAAGTAGTTTCAACTCCTCAATTAATGGCTCCAAGTATACATCAAGGTCATTCCCAACCATATGTGGACCTGGGATTAATAGGGACATCATAATAAATTGTTCTTTCATAAGAAGCCAAGGCGGAAGATTGAGAGGTGTCACCAACACAGGCCAGATGCTATGTGATGCACTCATATTGCCAAATGCATTAAATCCATCTGTTGCTAATGCCAATCTAACATTGCGTGGTTCAGCAGCAAAGTCTGGATACCTGGCATCAATAGACAACCATTCTGGTGTGTCTGAAGGATGATGAATACGACCATCCTTGCCTTTTACTTCTGATGGCCAAATCATGTCTTTAGCAATAGATGAAGACATATAGAGCCTCCCTAACCGAGGTATCAAAGGGAAGTGATACATGAACTTAGCAGCTACCTTCTTTCCCTTTGTTTTGTATTGCTTTTCATTCCATCTTGAAGCACCACAAGTATCACAATTTTCTTTTGAAGCTGCATCTTTGAGAAAAAGCATGCAATTATTTGTACATACATCTATAGTAGAATGATCAAGTCGTAAATCCTTCACGATCGCATTTGCTTCATAGTACGTCTCCGGGAATAGACAATTTTCTTCCGGAAATCCTGAAACAATCAACTGTAACAACTTTGTGAAAGAATCGTTAGACCATCCATATTCCTCCTTCAGAAATAGCAAGGCAACCAAATACGATAGCTTAGAATGACTTGTGCAACCTCTATAGAGTGGTTGATCTGCCTCTTTTAGTAGCTTGTAAAATCTTTGTGCATCTACATTTGCAGGTTCCTCTGTAGCTTCAGTAGAGTGGTCATTTGTTGTGTCACCCATACCAAACAAATCCTCCAACATCTGATGCATATTGTCGGTGTTAGGCATGTTTGGTGCCACAACAGGATTGCTCCTACCAATCACCTCCCCATGAAACGTCCAAACATCATAGCTATGCACAAATCCTTTTAGTAATACATGTGAGAATACCTCCTCCTCTGTTTTAAGGTATCTGTTCAAACATACCTTGCAAGGACATATTAATTTCCCTTGTCTAGTTGGTCTCTGATGGATAAGAGCAAACTCAATGAACTTTCGTAACCCTGCCTTGAATACATCACTTTGCACTCTGTTCCCAATATACATCCAACTCCGATCTATTAGAAAATCCATCTACATGAAGGAAAATATATAATAAGTTAAGCACAGCTGTTTGAGATGTTAGGAAACAGCTGTTAGGAAAATATAAGTAGAGATCAAGAAGCTTTAACAAATACATGCAAACAGCAACAACTGTTTGAGATGTAGTCATGTAGGAGCAAGAATAAGTTAGAAAAAGTAGAAGAAAACTTGCAAATAGAAGTGGTACTAGTAGTCTAGGTTTGAGTAAGAATCTGAATTTCTGATATGAGTAACAAGGAAATAGCAATAAGAGGGGACAGAGAAGTAACAAAAATTTAGATGCAATAGAAGGAACACGAAATGAAGGAGAAATTGCAAAAAAAGAAAAGAAAAGAAGCTAGAATAGGAGACACAAGAGGAAATAGAAAAAAAATCAAATAAACAGTAGTATAAAAGGACTGATTTTTTTGCAACAATTGTAGCAAAAGGGGAGGGAAGGGAGAAGACATACAAGAAGTCTATCAATATACAAGAAGCCTTACCCCTATCATGAGTCCAATCTTCATGACAGGGGAATCCTATCAGTGAGTTTACACTCAACAGCCTTACCCCGATGAAATCAGCTACATGCCAATTAAAGAATAAATGAATGATAAATTCATTAGAACTTCTACACAACAAACATATAGAAGTATAGAAAAACCCTCTTTTTTTAGGTTGTTCATCATTGAGATGTTGTTTCTAGCAATCTTTCATAATAGGATTTTAAATTCAGATGTATGATCATCTGAATTAAATACCAAGAAAGTTGACCATAGATATCAATATTTTAGATAGAATCCTTAAGAAGGTATTTCTCATGGATCAATTTGATCCATAGACTACCTTTCTTTGAAGCTACTATCCAGATATTTAATATCATAGCAACCTTACAAACGTCTTTGACTTTTTTTATAGACATACCACCTTCATCCTTTACCTTGGTTACATCATCCCACTTAATAAGATGGATATCATTTTTGCCTTCACACTATCCCCACAAGAAATTTATAATAGTTATTTCCAGAAATTTTGATTGGCGGACATAGTATAATTACAAAGTTCTAGTCTCCAATGGAAACTGAAATGATATGTAAATAAGTTTGGTATCTTTAAAAATCAAATGATGGGCATAGAAGCACTAAAGCATGGGCAGAAATAATGATGGTAACTTCTGGTTCACTTGTATGATATGTATCATTATAAGTTAGTAGCATACCATCATTATAGTAACTTCTGGTTCACTTGTATATTTGTCTTAGTAATGTGGGTTCCTCCTTGTTCCCTTTATTGTTAAAACAACATTTATATATTGTCTTTTTTCCTTTACCCCCTCCATCTAAAATAATACCCTTTCTGTAACATGTGGTTGTGATGCATGCCCTAAAATCCAATAACTATAGTAATGATCCGAACTCTGTACTTGGAGATTAATTAAAGGCTGACTGCCCAGGGCTCCAATGAGATACATCCATCCCTGATATAATAGTTGGCACTTTGGAGATCTTTGGCATGGATGGAGGATGCTCAGCTGTGGTGAACTTCTATGTAGGCTTATTTAGGATCTCATTCGCTGTGGAAACATTAAGTGCGTTGTCAGTAAAATCTTTTTATGTATTTCGTTTAACTAATTTAAACGAAATACATTAAAAGATTTTACTTACAATGCCCTTCATGTTTCCACAGCGAATGAGATCCTAAATAAGCCTACATAGAAGTTCACCACAGCTGAGCATCCTCCATCCATGCCAAAGATCTCCAAAGTGCCAACTATTATATCAGGGATGGATGTATCTCATCGGAGCCCTGGGCAGTCAGCCTTTAATTAATCTCCAAGTAAAGAGTTCGGATCATTACTATAGTTATTGGCTTTTAGGGCATGCATCACAACCACATGTTACAGAAAGTGTATTATTTTAGATGGAGGGGGTAAAGGAAAAAAGACATATATACAAATGTCGTTTTAACAATTAAGGGAATAAGGAGGAACCCACATTACTAAGAACACCCATTCTTTCTTGAGGCTTCTGCCTAGATTTCTAAAATGTTGACAATGACTTAGTGTGCCTCTGCAAAATGCAAAAACACCAGGCTATATTATACTAAGCACCAAAAACAAAACATTCAAAAACAACGCAGTGAGAAAACAGAACAGAACTCGTACAAGTGACCACAAATAGCAGTAAGAAGAAATCTTTTATCCCCAATAGTGATTCTAGTATGTATTAATTTATCATATTAAAAAAGCTTTTCAACAGAGCATTAGATACCATTCCACAAAACAAAAACTCTCCCAATACCATGACTGGTGTGATGAGAAATCCACTATAACTACCCAAATTTATTGGATAAACAATTGCTAAGTTATCAAACTTATTGGATAAAGTAGCATTGTTATCCTCAGTTTACCCCTTTCTCCCTCTACCTCTGGACGTATTCTTCTTATTACATTTTAGAAACTAAAAGGAAGGTTCTAAGTTATTTTTCTCAACAGAGTTGGGAGGGGTAACAAGGTTAACACTTCCCCTTCAAAAGAAAGGTCATTTCAGCACAACATTTTACAAGCAACCATCTTGATCATCACTGGATCAATAGACTAAAAAACACCAGATATATAGAAGCTCTACTTCATCTTCTGAACATAAGGACAAGTAGGAAACTCCAACATTGTAGAATACATACAACCATCTTGATCACCACTACATCAATAAACCAGTAACATCAGATGGAACCCTTCTTCATCTTTAGAAAATACGAACAAGTATAGCAATTCCAGAAAAAATAACACAGGGCTCGTTTAGTAAAGAAGCACTTTTATCTCATTATGGATAATAGACTATAGCACACTCACATTGACTAACCATTCCTCAAAAATCACCTTATTTCTATACCACCAGATATAGTAAAGGATACATATAATAGATTTAAAGGAGGTATTGCTTATTTCCTTCATACTGTCTTCAAAGAAACTAGGAATATTATTAATACATTCATTATCAACTACTTTGGCTATGACCCATATATATGTGTGTCATGAGAACACTTGTTCATATAGAATAGAACAGAGTAGCAAAATTACACATACATGCACACATGTGTATTGCTTTGAACCAAGCTTGAGCCTCAACAATTATATATGAGTAATATTTGATCAAGTATGACTTGGATTACATGGTAGGTATTATACATAAATTCGAGTTTGTACAATTAATAAATATTGTACATATTCGAGAAAGACAATATTCAATCAAATACTATATCTACTCAATCACATAAGTAAATTATTCTTTTCTTATTGACAAAACACAAAGTTGTATGATAGAAAAGCATTATGAGGATGCTATACTGTAGATGCATAGCCTAGGAATTTATGTACATCACAACTTTGATTCCCTTCCATTTAGTTATGGTAGCTACTCCCAAGGAGCTATTTCCTCGCTTCCAAATATTGAACACACCCCTGACTACTCTGTATTACTGTTGTATGACCATCTCCATGCAACTGAGGATAGTCAAAGTTTTTCAAGATTGTGATATGTTTCTTATACGTGTGAACGTTAACCCTTAGGGGAGGAGGAGATAACTCATATGAATACTAGATGGTTAGTATTTTTACTAAGTAAACCCAGCTAATCCTATGCAGATCACATTGGGGGGAGATGAGGCGGACACATGAGGTATGAACTGGAAGCCCATTGGAGGAAGAACCAATCTTGGCTATCAGGCGTCGAACTGGGGGCTAGTGCTCTCCCAAATGAGAAAAAGAAAAAAAGATACGAACCTAGAGAGGATTCCAGTGGCCGAAGAAGCAAGCTGCGTAGCAGAAACGACCAATGCGGCCGAGCAGGGCAATCGGCGGCAATCAAGCACGGTGACTGCGTAGCAGCAACGACCAATGCGGACGGCAGCAATCGTCAATGGCGGAGGGAAGCAACCATCAACAGCGGCAAGGAGTTATGAAGGATGAGCCCAATACGAAGGATGAACGGCAGCAACCGAGCAGGGCGATTGGCGTCAAGGATGACCCAATGCGGAGGAACCGATGAGAGAATCGGGAGGGGGAGGGTTCAGTGGAGGAGTGCGGAGGAACCGATGAGAGAATCGGGAAGGGGAGGGTTCAGTGGAGGAGTGCGGAGGAAATGAGGGGGAAACTAGCGCCCGCCGGGACTGGGTGATTTTTTTCGTGAATTTTGATAGATGAATCAGAGTTTTAGAATGGAGGGAAGGATTATGAGATGGAGGGAAGATTTGGCATGGAGTTTTTGAGGGGGTAATTCGTAACAAATGTATTTGTGAGGGACCAATGTTCACATAAAATGCCTAACGATGTCAAGAACACGGTTGAGGGATGTGGTCCCATATTTGAAGGATGAGCCCTCACAAATGGACATCATTATTCACGATTTTTGGTTCCTCACAAATGTTCTTCAACAAAAGCCAAATTTTTTGTAGTGTATATGAAAATAAGTACATTATTTTGTCATTATTGATATTGGTCCCTAAACAACCTGGAAATGGTATCGACATTCATTTTGAACCTATAATTGATGACTTAAAGAAACCTTGGGGTGAAGTTGTTATGATCTATGATGCTTCCTATAGAGAGACATTTTGTTTGCATGCTATGTTGTTTTTCACTATTATGGACTTTCTAGCATATGGGAATTTGTTTGGATACAATGTAAAAGGATCCAAAGCATGGGCTATGTGTGAATAGAACATTGATGCAGTATGGCTGAAACAAGATGGAAAGACTTTATATCTTTTTCATCGAATGTTTCTTTTAGGAGTCCATCCTTATGGAAGGTTGCATAAAGCATTCAATGGATCAAATGAAGAATATAGTGACCCTAAACCTATACCAGGGGAGATTGTTTATGAAAGAGTAAAAAATGTTGTCATTGAATTTGATTAGAGATTACAATGTACCAATACCACACAGAGTGACAAATATTTATTCAAGAAGAGGTCAATATTTTCGAATCTTCTTTCTTGAAGTTCTTTAGCAGTTAGGCATTGTATCAATGTCATGTACGTTGAAAAAAAATGTATGTCATAGTGTCATTATTACTGTGTTGAGTATACCAGATAAGAATAAAGATGGCATCAAATCTAGATTGGACCTATGTGAACTGGGAATAAGGCAAAAATTAACAGAACTAGTTAAGAGCGATCAAAAAACTTATTTACCTCCTGCTTGTTACACGTTGTCTAGAAAGGAGAAGAAAACTTTGTGCGAGTTCTTGCATAATGTTAAGGTACCACAAGGATATTCTTCCAATATCTATAGACTAGTATCCAAGAAACATTTAAAGCTGATAGGTCTTAAATCACATGATTATCACACTCTAATGCAAAAAATATTTCTCATGGCAATTTGATCTATACTGGTAAAGCTTGTAAGGTTTGCAATCACTAGACTTGTGTTTAATCTTCAACACTCTATGCAACACAATTATTGATCCTAAGAATCTTGATAAGTTACAAAGAGATGTGGTTGTTACACTATGCCATCTTGAGATTTATTTTCCTCCTTCATTTTTAATATCATGGTAAATCTTGTTGTCCATTTGACTAAGAAAGTGAAAATGTTGGGACCAATTTTCTTACATTAGATGTATCCTTTTGAATGGTACATGCGTTTTTATAAAGGTGATTTTCAAAATCGTTATCAGTCTTAAGGGAGTATTATTTAGGGTTATGTAGAGAGGTAGGTTATGGACTTTTGCAGTTCCTTTCTGAGTTGTAATGAAGCTCCTATAAATGACAAGAATATTGAGGACTATTCTGGCAAAGGGGATTTAGGAGTACAAGTTCAAGTAATCACTCGTGAGCTATGGGAACAAGCTCACTTGTATATTTTACACAACATCATCAAAGTGAGTGTTTATATCACCGGACATACCAATTAGAGCAAGAAATAATATCCTCGAGCCAATTCAATGTGGCTTGCTAGAGAGCATAACAAGACATTGATTAGGTGGTTTGAAGATAAAGTCTTACGTCAACTATTTCAAACACCTAATAATGTTATTGAAAATATCAAATACCTCACCTTTAAGCCAAAAATGGATGTTATGTCTTATGAATGGTTTGACATAAATGGGTTCTCATATTACGCAAAGAGTCAAGATGATAAGAGTGTTGTACAAAATAGTGTGGTCACCGTTAAAGTGTTGTCATTGTTTTATTTATAGTATGAAGGATAAGAGTCCACATGAGGCTAAAATGTCATATTCCAATGTCATTGAAGATATATGGGAGTTTGACTATGTAGATTTCAATATTCTAGTCTCTATGTGTAATTGGATTTATAACACCCAAGAAGTTGTAGTTGATGAAGCTTGGGTTTCACATTAGTGAATTTTGAAAAGATTGGCGAGAAGGGTGAACCATTCATAATTGCATCACATGTGAAGAAAGTATTTTATATCAATGATCCTACAAATGAAAAATGGCCAGCTGTTCTCCATGGAAAAAGATAGTTCATTGAAGATCCTATAGATGAAGAAGAGTGCTATGAAAAGTAAGATGACCCCAGTCCTTTCTCAGTTGGCTTGCCAACACCAAATATTGAAATTGACGCTGACTTATATGTGCGTGAAGATCACTCTGAGAGAATTTTAATTGATAAAAGATCTCAATATTAGAGGCATGCTTTTATTTTTTTTTAAATGTTAGGTGTATATTTTACAATCTTATATTTCATTGTTTGACCATTTTTATATGACATTTTTATAAATGGCATTTGACCATGATTATGATGACCATAATGATGATTACTGTAAGCATGAGAAACATTGTACTAGCACTGGTGCAAGTTGTGTATTGTTTTATCAACACTCTCTACATTTTACAATATGTCTATCTTTTTGTATCACATTTAATAAGCTATATCTATTTATGACCTATATGTGTTTCTTTGTCAATTTTTGGTTGAGGATGCACATCCTGTGGATCTTATTCAGCTTGATCAGAAGCAAAAATAAAATAAAAAATAAGGGACATCACCATGATGGACAACTTGATACAACAAAGGGGTAGAATACCAAAGTTGGTCATTGAGTTTGATCATGTAGGAAATACTATTTGAAAGAACCAAATATATTTTGTTTCATATCTAGGGGTTCTTACTCATAGTCATTATAGTATAGAAGTAGAATCTTTGCATAAATTGATAAAAGAAAGAAAGAATTCATATATAAAGAATTATGTGTGAGATATTATGATTTGCAATTTTATTTTTAAAAATATTTAAAATTATATTTTTAAGAATATTCCATTAAGTATATTAAATTTTGTAGAGCATATTTTACCTGGATGAAAATCTACATCACGAAAAGGTGATGGAACATTGTGGGAGGGTTCTAAGGAATTACAGAACAAATCTAACAAGACTATACATACACGAGACAGAGAAGAGGAAGAACTCAACCACTTAGTAATGGATCTATCTTGACCCGACGACATGGGAGGTGTTTGTTGCTATGAAAAACATTGATGATTTAAAGGTATTGAGCCTCACTCTCCATTTTGAATACATTCTTATGAATTCATTATTTTACCTTGATAGTAGGTTATGTTTTATTTACCAACTACTATTTATGATTGTTACTAACTAGGATGCAAATGATGCTCAAAGAGAAAGGCATGCAAAGAATGTGCAAATATTTCCCAAAAGCTACTATAGACGTCTTCTTTCAAGCAACCTACTCCCTGGGAATATCGATTCCTCTACTCCTATTGAACCTCTACTTCAGCATGATATATGGATAGCTCAAAGGCAGTCCAAATCTGGAGAAATAAATGATCCCACAACTACTGGGGTTGCAAAAAAAATGATAAAAGTCAACTCTCAGAGCGATTGGTATTGATTATTGTTATGTTTTACTTACCAATTACTATTGATGATGATTAGAGGGAGCTCCATGAGCAAAGTAAACAAAGAAAGTTCATCCTTGAGGGCATAAGGGATAAATTCACAATTGCTCTAGGTAACCCATAGAATTATAGACATGTTAGGGCTATAGGGTGTCAGTATAAGAGCCTTCTTTGGACCATTAGAGTGAAAATCTATCCAGAAAGGGGGATTCTCAAAAGAGGAGGTAAAAGAGTTCACTTTAAAGGCAATTCAGGGAGGGAATGAGGTCGTGGGAGGCTTCTCAGTCAACTACTTCAACAATACTAGTTGTGTTGCCCTACTCTTCATACGAGGTGGACCACCCTATGACATAGTTGTTTGGAAGTAATCATGTGGACCCAACACCTAGAACTTCCGTTGTAAGTATTTTTATGACATAGTAGTCTTTTCAAGATGATATGATTAGGTATATATATAAAACTCTAGACATATTTGTAGGTGTTGAGGCCATTATGTCTAAAATTGCAAGAATATGTCATTGTTATGGGCGAGGATTACCCACCCCTTGCATGTGCCATGCTTCATGGTGCTTCATTACCCATTGATGTCGTTCATGTGTGTCTGAGGCTTGTCTATGAAGCTTGGAAGAAGTATCCACTACCATATTAACCACCCTGATGCTAAGACAATATGTGAAGTAGAAGGTGACATAGTCGTGTGGCCCAAAGTGCGAGTTATCTATACTAATCATGATGTATGGTAAATTTACATTACGTTTTTCTCTATATATACATGCAAATTGATATTAAATTATATATATGGAGGACATAGGACCTAAGAAATCCATTAGAGCTCATCATCCTCCACCTCCTTTTCAATTATGTGATTGGCTTGCACATGACCTATTCGTCTCGATAGGTCCTTAATGCAGGGGTATGACACTATTTATAGGTGAACATGAAGAAGTTTCTCCAATGATGGTTTCTATTAATGATGATGTTTTAGGTCAACATTATGATACTAATATATTTCTACAAGATGTTTTGAAGTTGTTTCATTTTGCATGGTTGAATACATCTTTGATAGAACTTTAGATATGGTGAGATAGTATATAGGTATATACCTCATTTTATGTATAGTGTTATGTTTTCTTATATATAAATGCATACATGATATATGTTTTACATCCAATTACATAAGGTTTGTATAGAGTTTTTCAGTGACCCATGTCGATTTGTATAGAGTTTTCAGTGACCCATGTGGAATTTTTAGTTCCATCCTTGATTAAATGTGTAATTATAGACCATGCATATGTTACACTATACTTCTCTATCACATTTAAATATTTGGTAGACAAAAAAGGAGCATGATATTAGTTCCATAGAATGTTGGGTATGTCTACTTACTTTGCTTATAATTTTGACTTATGGACTTTTTTTTGCTTTCTTATCACTCAGGAATAATCATTTGGTCTTATTGATTGTTGTACCCAGGATGCTAACTATTTATTATCTAGATCCTATGGTTGACAAAATAGACTATGGAGGACACTTTTTTAAAAAGGCATTATTCACGTGTGTAAATTTTATATTTATATCATTTGACATATACATTGCTTGAATATTTAGTAATGTCAATTCAATGTGTTACATTAATGTATAGGGCTATAAAATGTTGCAAAAAAGCTAGAGGTAATGTGGACACAAAAAAGAAAGTGATAGTTTGTGAGAATATTGAGGTACTTTTCTGACTCTAATGCATATTTATGCTAACTATGCATACTTCCATTTATTAATGTTTAGTATGTTGAAGTTTATAGTGTTCTATACAAGACAATGGTTATACTCTTGATCATCGTAAGTATATAATCTCATTAAATAATATGAACATATCAAACTTATTAATTATATATGTCACTCTCTTTGCATGTGTTTAAAATGAAAGACATTGATATGCAAGAAAAGCTAATAGACATACACATGCCCTATGCGAGAGAACAACTAGATGAGACACGAGAACAAAGGGTAAAAGCCTTCAAAATGGAAGTGATCTTTGAATCTGATTGGGAGGAAGAAAATGAAGAAAAACATTGAATCCTATTATACATGTGGTTCTTATGACTTCTTGAAACTTTAAATTTGATGCATGCATATGTGAATGATGATCTATATACATATGTGTGAATGTGAAGATGGATGAGTGAATGTTTCTACATGTCATGAGAATTTAATTGGTAAATATGTAAAGGAAGTAACATGTGCATGAATGAATGTGAAGATAAATAAATTATGACAGTGTGTGTGATGCAATGGAATTGGAGAATGAATAAAATTATGTGCATATTATGTTTTTATTGCATGTTTGGTGACATGTTGTTAAGATGAACTCACAACATGTTGTTGACCTATAGTTCAAAACTGAACTGACTGCCGATTCTATAGCCTACTGACCAATAGGGCAGCAGGTTGCATAACTACCATTAAAAAAAACTTAATCATCAATTGTATCAAAAAGACCGATACTATTGGCCTAAGTCATTAGTTTCAATAATATAACAAACATTAAAGGACAAAGCCAAAACTATCATTTTGGACAACACAATCTTGTTGGGTAGCATGTCATAATAGACGGTTTGCTAGATAAAACAATCACTTTACATCAAAAGTGTAAGTTATTTGGGATGTAAACGACACTGTACATCATGATATGTGTCAATTTATTATGAACGGACGATATAGGGTCCTTTACCAGTGATAAATGTAACCTGGTATGGCTCTCTAGGTGTCAGTTTTTGGTATGCAACCATCCCTAGGACCCTTATCTATGTCAATTTCTTTTATCCACCCAACTGACGCTATATCTCTGACGTTGGTTTTTCCATTCCCAAAGAACTTACGTCTTAGACCTATGGCTATAGTGTTTTCCACTTAGGTGTTGCTTCTTAACTGACATTATATGGTTGTTCTAACCGGCCGTAGAGATTATTTCTGTACTAGTGCGATGACATCCGATGAGATTGATGTTGATACTAGTATTTTGTGTGGAGATGATTATACACATCAACAATTTAGATTCTAAAATATTTTTTTGCAGCCCCACCTATTATTACTCAAGAAACCACAATTTTCACATTTAATGTTTTGTGGTGATGACCGCACAATTTAAAATGAATGCCTTAAAAATAGAAAATTTTTCTATTAGGTTCAACAGGAAAATTTCTATATGGGTATTCTCTTTACAAAGAATAGAAATTACAAATTGTAAAATTTTTAATCTATAGAAAACTATAAGTTAAAAGAAATTATAAAAAGAAACTCAAAATTATAAAAACAAACTTAAAATTACAAAAACAAACGAAGGAATTAAAAAACAGTTTCAATTGCAAAAGACAATATAAGAACTATTCAATACAACTTAAAATAACAAAACTAAACTAGAAAGAAATAATCCTAATTGTATATCAATAGAATAAAATTCCAGTAAGTCTCATTGACCCTGACAATAATGCCAAAATTTCATGTTGTATTTTCTTACTAGTCAAATTCACAAAGTTATGGAATCCTAGTTTTTTTTTATAAAAGTTATGGAATCCTAGTTTTTACCAAAACAATAGGATGAAAACACAACTTGAAAGATGATTGGTCTTATCAAAGTATAGATAAAGATTAAACCCAAGAGATAACATGTGTAAGAACTCATTGGATTTTTAATTTAATTAAAAAAGTTATAGATCAAGTTGATGCTTTGTTGATTAACTAAATTAACTAAGCTAGAATTGCATCAAACTCGTAAATAAATGATTTTTAACAAAGGTGAAATTATTGGGACAACATGTTTCATCACCATCAACTATGTATTCATTCCACCATTACAACTCATTAGTTGCAACTATGTGGTATTTTCTTACCACTCAAATTCACTAAGTTGAGAAATCCTAGTTTTTACTAAAACAATATGAAAAGCATAACTTCCAAGATGATGGGTATTATAATGGTATGGATAAAGATCAAACCCAAGAGATAACATGTGTAAGAAATCATTGGATTTTTAATCTAATTAAAAATGTTAATAAACAAGCTTAGATCAAGTTGTTGGTTTTTTGATTAACTAAATTAACTAAGCTAGAATTAAATCAAACTATGAAAGAAATGGTTTTTAACAATGGTAAAATTATTAGGATAACATGTTTTATCACCATCAACTATGCATTTATTACAACCATTACAAGTCATTAATTGCATCTGACTAAACTAGTACCATGTCAATTCATTGCCTTTGTAATAGAAATTTACATAAGGATCAAATTTGTTGCAATCTTGAGGTCTCTACACCCACAAACCATTATTCAATCATCATGTAAATCTTTTTCCATGATTTCATCCATAATTCTAGGCACTAATTTGAGTATATAATTATATTGTTTGGTTTCTACATTTAATATTATATAAAACATGCAAATTGACCGATCAATTTGAAGATAAGCCAATAAATGTATAAAATATTCTAATTATCTAAAAATATTGAGTTTGATAATAATTATAATAAGATATGGGTGATGGGTCTACTCCCTATGTACATTAAATAAATATACTCTATTATCATGTTTATGACAAAAAAAATGAAGAGATGAGATGAATCTCATGGAGAAAGTACCAACACAGAGGAGAAGCTTGATGGTCTTATCACTACTCCCTAAACAACGACTGTAATCTCCAATCAAATCCTCTAGAAAAGAATGTATACACATAAACCATTGAGTCCCACCTTTGGTTCTCTATAGTTTCAAATAGGGTTGTGAATGGTAAATATACATCATTAACTTTGTTCCTGGAAATCTACCATGTGCTTTCATAGCATTCTGCAAAATACCATATCCATCCCAATTAATCCAAAAATTGTCATTTATTCATTGTGGATTTTCATCATAGGTATTTCTAGTGGCTATAGGATTGGTCGGCTGACCCAATGTGATCCATAAGAATATTCATTTTCTATATAATAATTGAATTATATTTTGAATCCAATTAAAGGCACTAAATTCTAACATGAAATGTAGAATATAGAGATGTTTTAGTACCAAGTATATTTTCTAAAAATGTAGTATGACTTTTTCTAGAATTCCCAGTTAGCTAAGAAGACTTGCCATTTGGCCAACTAAGAAATTAAATCTTGAATCCAGTGGCTTTTAAAATATCAAGTTCTGAGTTTGTACATAATAGTTGTGACCATTTGAGTGACCATCTTTATTTTACTGATCCTCAAACCAATTGCAGGAGTTGTTAGTGAGGATATATGATATTAGATAATTATATTGGATTTTCATGGAGGGATATATGCTTCTCTCTCTATCTATTGTATCAACTTATAAATAATATTATAGAAAATGATAGATTCCCAAAAAAATCATAATCTACTAAACATTTAAAACAAGTGAAATATTGAGTAGAATGCAATCAAAAAATGCAATGTTAATGTTAAAATGTGACTAACAACATGATGAATATACATTCATTTGTGATGCCTCATCTCTAGAAGAGGTACAACATGTTCCTAGGAACCACCTAAAAGATATTTGAAAGCATACCACTCATAGAAATTATATTTTAAATTACCACTTGAAATTTCGTAAGGTCATTGTTATCAAAAACTAAAAAGGAACTACAATAGAGATTGTCAGATTAACCAAGAAGTTGAGTGCCATTTCGCAAACAACAATAGTGACCAACAAGAATGATCCAAAGCCATTTTTCCTGCCTTTCTACATTGGAGATTCAAAGGAGAGGCATGGTATAAAATATTAAGGTGCCAACATTTGCCAAATGCCTTAATATCTAGCCACACAACTAAGTCTAATAAATATGATAGACTCTGGAATGAGAATCCAACTAGCTAAAAAAAGATTCAAACAATCTGTAGGGTGGTCGAAGATGTTCCAATACAAGTAGAAAATGTCACATCCCTTATGACATATTTCATATTAGTATGGTCGACGACCCATTGTTCCCCATGATATTTAATATGCGACGCGCTCTAAATGTTTACATATAATGCAAATAAAGTATATAAGCTACAAAGATCAATCTTTGTATTGAAGCAATCATCTTAGAGATGGTATCTTCGATTTGAAAATATATATAGAAAGGGTTATCTTGAGTTAGAATGAAGATGAAATCTGTGATTACAAAAGATTTAGTGGGGGCATATTTAAATTCCACACGATGATGGGAATAACATCCTTATATTGCATATATTAACCCTAGAAAGGAGAATACCTTTCCTATGAAGGGTTTAGGGGAAGCATCCTATGTGATAGGAATTGAGATCTATAGAGCTTCTTGACCTAAGTAATAGCACATACATCGGTAAGATGCTAAAATGGTTCAACATGTAGGACTCAATGAGAGAAAATTTTCCATGATTCAAGGAATTAGTCTCTCACGAGCCTGGTGTTATAGTTATTGTGAAGAACAAAAACACATGGGTACATATCATGTGCATTCACAATTCGATGAATCATGAATGAAATTTCACATACTCCTCTCATTATCACGTATGTATTGGACATGACTAGTGAGCATATGTTAGAATATGGTGAAGGTCACTGGACTACCATAAAGAACAACCTGAAGTACTTGAGAAGCAATAAAATGACTCATTTGGTTAAGGTAATAAGAAAGAGTTGGGTGTAAAGTGTTACACCTATGACAGGTTGGATTTTGGCTTAATTTTGAGGATGACATTTCTTTTAAGGTGTATAGGATGTGATGGAATAGACTTTTAGAACATTCAAATGATCAGTGACATATTTTAATTCATTTGTTTGAGTTATATTTACAGTTCTAAGTGATAAGTTTTAGAATGTTTTATAGCTCTTAGAAAGAATTATTTATGTCTTACTATGATGAAATAATGAATATTTTGATGGATTTGGACATAAGTATTCGAAATATTATGACTTAGGGTTTGATCAGTGCATATATCACACACTTGGGATATGTCGAAGGGATATGAAACCTCTTAGTCACCCTAGATACATGATCCAAGGGCTCCTTGGATGTTTAGTTGAGAGCCACAGTTTATCCATGCGTTGGAAAGAACCAGACCATATGTGTTTAAATCTAATGGTGACAAAATCATGTTGTTTGCGGCAGTTACAGTACGGTCATGGTCATGGATATGACTCAACTCGATGACATAATGAGTGAGGGCATGTGCTGAGGAGCAATTATGATTGAATCAATGTATTCTCTTTGATGAGGGGATCACACTTACGCCTCATTTAGAATAGGCGCTCTATTTACGTCTCATCTCCATTACTAAGAGCATAGGAAGGAAGAAGGGAACCCTAGTTCTAAGAAGGATATGTTTGAGATAGTTCCTTCATTAAGGAAGTTGTTGAAGGTAAAGTAGAGCTTTTTACATCCTTAGATCAAGTATGGAGTGTAGAGGACATTTTGCTCTTGTTTTCCACTGTAGAAGCTGACGACAGCTAAGGAGAGTAGACACAAGTAAGGGGTCAAGTTGAGAACTAGCATAAGTCACATGAAAAGGAGCGGCTCTACAGGAATTGAACAATGCTGATGGTAGGGTGTAAGAACCAACAAAGACCACGACATAGTTTCCTCACACTAAGAAGGCTCGAGAGGCATAGGGTTCCTTGTCGTGTTTCCTCTGTCTGACTATGACTGACAGAGGAATAGAGCCTATGGAGTCCTCGTTATGCAAGAATATGTGAGGGCATGAGAGCGGTAAGCATAGAGGTACCTATCTCTCACTGGAAACCTAATCATCGTGGATTCATTGCCAAAGTCTCCTAGAGGTGGTGCTCAATGCCGAGTGGATGGAGCATTGACATAGTCCAAAAAGGAGAGGAGAGTCACCTACCTCATGTCATATCTATCCCTGGCTATTGAAGAGAAAAAAGAGTGGTGCTAGAGTGACTGATTGTTTCCTGAGATCTTTTCTACAATGACGACATCCATGTGACTATGCTTGTGATCAAACCAGAAAGAATGCAAAACGGATTGGAGAAAAGAGAGAAGGTGAATCGGGTTAGTTCATCCTAAACTGGGTCCAGGTGGCAGACCGACTGGCTCATTGTGAGAATAGGAGTTGAGTGCCACTGAGAAGCCATGTGGCGGTGTGTCAGTGGTCCAAAAAGGTAAAAATCTCATAAAATTGTCAGATTTTGTATAATAGATAAAAATTAGCATGGTTGTCAAAAAAATACAAATAATATACCAAAATTCTTACAAAATGAGTAGAACAACATAAAAGCATAATAATAGTGCTTTCTTGTATAAAATTAGATGATAACATGCAAAATGTTATACACTAGATTCAAGGATAATAAATATCAAGCGATGGCATAAAATTATGATAACATGTCCGTGAATCCATAATCATGTTTATAGTCCATTTTATGTCAGTAATTATAGTGTTGACACAGAAAATCACATAAAATGCTTTATTTATGTATTTAGGTCTAATTACCCTAATAAATGTGCAAAAATTACAAATATACTTAAAGGACCCTAGAAATTATAGAGGTAAGCTCATATTAGTAATTAGAAGATAATATGTGACCCTGAGATCAATAATCATTCATATAAATCATGTTACATGTTAAATGATCCTAAAATGATGAAAAAACCATAACATGAATTAATGAATGCGGCATGTGGTTATTATGTTTACATTATAATGTGAAACATAATTATCATATAATATAATATAATCTGGAAAATGACATTAGTAAGATAATACCATGACAAGAATACTTGTAAAAATGAGAATATTCATTGATATAAGTAAAACCCTAAAATTGACATAACTAGGGTTAAGATGGTGATAACTTGATGGTGATACATGACCTTGTCTTGATCAGGGTTTGACCAAAGTTATAGTTGACATGAGGGACATATGATGATTAGGTTTGTTCTTCTTCAAGGTACACCTTTACGTCTTACTTGGCTTATTATACAATATTCTTGTATTATGTGTGTGTACAAATACTTGGCATATGATATGGGATGAGATGATTAGTTTTTTATGTTATCTTTCTTGATTTTCCATTTTTATAGGTATGAAACATGAAACATATTATATATGATCCATTATATAATAAAACTACATCTCTTTGGTAAGCATAGTTCTTGTGAGTGATCTATCTCTTTGGTAAGAAGATAAGCATGCAAAATGATATATCTCTTTGGTAAGCATATCATAAGGCCTTAATGCATTTATCCCTTTGGTAGGCAAATGCATGGATGATATAATTAATAATGTGACTAAAATATGTATTTCTCTTATATTAATAAACATCCTTGTTCAAGTATATGCCTTTTTTATATTCATTTATTTCTTCCAAGTATTAGTTTTATCTTATTGCCAAGTCTTAATAATGAGAGGTATATAAAAAGACACATAGGCGTACTAGGTACAATAAATATTATGCTAACATGTACGACTTGTGATCTTTATTTTAGGTATATGGATATATGACCTTACAGACCAAGATAGTTGAGAGTTGTGTGGTGAGTTAATGCACAAGTGAACCTATTATCTTTAGATCATGTTGTAGATGTAGTACATGCATGTGTAAAAGTTTATAATTCAGTGTGTAATTTCAAATGTTATAACAATTCATTATGTAATTATATGTTGAATGGTGAGCTTGTGTTGTTGTGGCTTGTTTATTGTTCGTTTGCATATGCTACTATTGTTTCCTTTTAACTTCCTCTGCTTTTCTTCTTCTTAGCCTAGTGTGTGGTGTTTAAATTGGGATTCTCACTGAGGTGAACGTTTCAATTTGGACGTCACACATGGGTCAAGGCAGTGAAAATCTAGGGATGTCATAGGTGGTATTAGAGCATGAACAATAGCAAAGTCTGGCATTTCCTCACTATACAACTCAAACTAAAGAAAACCTTGAACTTGCAAACATTTAGGGTTAGATTAATTGTCTTATAGATACTAGATATGACTTAGCCGCTAGGTTAGCACCTATATGTTTGAGAACTAGGTCTAGACTAGTGCTTATTGTATAGCAAGTCCTAAGATGTGATTATTTCCTTGTAATGTAGCAGTATGGGATGTTACATTATTCTGAGATGATGTGCATCAGGGGACGAGAAATCCTAGACATATAATGCTCGTTATCTAGGGTATCTACATTGGTCTACACTTTGTTCTCACCCTTTTTATTAGGTAACATGACACTGGACTCTCTACTATGTGTGACACTCATTTTGTGGATTTGATTTTTTATTCCAATTGGATCAAACCTCAATAGTTTTCTCTTACACAAGTTTTATCGGAGAAAAACTATATAATATTTTATTATATATGTAACTATTACAAAAATGTGTCCCCATACATGTAAGAGTAAGAGGTGGTCTTTAAACTTATGTGAAAATGAGTGACATCAATCTAAAAGAGAGAGAAGTTCTATATTAGTTGTCTAGAGAATAATATGTGATAGATGGAATAAATGAAAAAATATTACATGATGATCTAAGTCTTACATATATGATATGAGATGGATTATAATGATAAATGTTTGATTTTGAGAACCTAAGTTCATATTTGAGGTTTTGATATAAGCTTCATAATGCATGTATGTAGGCTTGTATGAGATAAGAAAAGATAAGTTTAGACAAGATGTGAATTAGCACGAGCCTCAAGCTCTTTTACAAAGAAGGACCTCTACTTCTGGGATCCATTTTAGGGTTCACTCCTGAGAGAGTGAGAACCACAAGGAGAAGGTCAGAGAACCTAAACTCGAAGATATGAAAATTATGAGAAATATGAGTTATGATATGTCCTAAACTACACTACTCTTGAGTGAATGAGTTGAGTAACTTTATGCATGATTCTTATAGACCTGTTGAACCCTAGATTTACTTTAGAGGACCAAATCCTAGAGTCACAAGGAGGTTGGTTATATATGCATATGTGCACAATGATATGATAACCTACCATCTGGGTGAAGGAGAGTCCTAATACCTTGGAGGAGGTAACTATGTCAGTTTCTATTATGCCTCATGCTTAGGTTGGTGGTTCCTTGTAGGAATCTAGTCGAGCATATGAGAGAAATAGTGGGGTAAGAATATATAATAGATAGAGAACCTATGATGATAATATCATATTATATTTTGGTTTGTGATTAAGTCGCTATATCTGGTGACTTGATCACTAGTTCCAATGAGGTAGATCTGAAAACCCTAGACCAAGATGGAAGAAAAAAAATTATTTAGATGTGATACTCATAGAATTGTGTGAACTCAGAGAGGTTGAGAATGACACGGCCCTCATGTTAAGGGTCAATAGGAAGCTCAATTGGAATAGATAAAATTTTGATATATGTTTGGGAAGCCACTCATATAGGTTTGTTTAGTGCAACCCTGATATAATATGTGTATGTGATCTAACCTCAAGATGTGACATATAAGGATATGAAATGATGAAAACCTAGAGAGGTTTCATAGCTATGTATGTATAGATGATTAACCATATACATGAATAAAAATGATATTTACTTAGTTAATGGTGTGCTGAAATCATTAATAAAGGATGCAACCTGATTCAAAAGTTAAATGAAATCATGCAAGATGTATAATGCTGATTTCATGCATAACAATATACTAATGATGGTCAAATAATATAGAACTTCATAAAAAACTCGATAATCACGTGTAGGGCTCATATAGAGTCTTAGATGATGATGATCATATCATCATGATGGCATCTAGATATGATATATATTCATAAAGTTGGTTAACTACAATTAACACCTTCATAAAATGAATAAGTTACTGTTAAAACCTTAATTCTTGGGTTAAATGAGGATTTAAATTCTAAAATATCCAATATTTCATGATGTAGCTTAATCTTTGAGACCCTTGTTTCAACCTTTAATGGAGTAATGGTACACCCAAGATGCATGAAAACCTAATAGGAGTGGTTGAACAAGTTCTAAACCTTGTTTTATAGAGATGTTGCACCTAGAGTAGTCCCATGCATGTGCATGAAGATCTTTTGGTTTATCCTTTAAATAGTAGATATGGCCTAATTTCGAGGATGAAATTTTCTTTTAAGATGTATATGATGTGAAAGGCTGGATTTTGGCTTAATTTCAAGGATGAAATTTTTCTTAAGGTGTATAGAATGTGATACACTAAACTTTTAGAACCTTCAAATGATTAATGACTTATTTGAATTCATGTGTTTGAGTTATATTGAAAGTCCAAGTGTTTTGTTAAATTTTTAGTATAGATTGATGTTTATTTCAAGATTAAGATCCCAACATTTGTCTTTTAAAGGAATTTATTTGACAGATCAAACAATTGATTCTTGACACCAAAGTTGAGTATAATGTAGATTTAGTTGTGACAAGACTATGGTGAAAGTTTCATAATATTTAAATGCTCTTAGAAAGAGTTATTTATGTTTTACTATGATGATATAATGAGTAGTTTGATGGATTTTGACATAAGTATTCTAATTATTAGGACTTAGGGATTGATCAGTATATATATCACAAGCTTGAGAGATTTTGGTGGCTAGATTCCTGATCCAAGGGCTCCTTGGATATTTAGTTGAGAGTCATGGTTTAGCCATGAGTTGGCAAGAACCAGACCGTATGTGTTTAAATCTGAATTGCCACGATGCCACAATGTGCGAGGGCATGGGCTGATAAGTAGTTTTGATTGAATCAATGTATGCTCTTTGACAAGGGAATAACACTGATGCCTCATTCAAAATAGGCTCTCAGTTTTCCTTTCATATCCATTACTAAGAGCATACGAAGGAAAAATGGAACCCTAGTTCTAGGAAGGAGAAGTTTGAGAAATTTCCTTTTTTAAGGAAGTTCTTGAGGATAGAGTAGAACTTTCTACAACCTCAGATCAAGTATGGAGCATAGAGGACGTTTAGCTCTTTTGTTCCACTGTAGAAATTGACGACGGCTAAGAAGAGCAGACGCATGTAAGGGGTCCAGCGGAGAACTGATGGACATAGTGTGAAAAGGAGACGCTCTAGAGCAATTGAGCAATGTCGATGGTTGGGTGTAAGAACTAACAAAAACCATGACAGTCTTTCTAACAATGAGGAGGCCCAAGGAGTGTAGGGTTCCATGTCCTTACTTCCTACGTGTGGTGATGCCTCATGGAGGAATAAATATTGTCGAGTATGTGTTATGTGAGAAGACGTGTGGACACAAAAGAGGCAAGCATAGTGGCACCTATCTCTCACTAGAAACCCAATAATCATGATTTTTCGCCAGAGTCTCCTAGAGGAAGCACTCAGTGCAGAGAGGATGTAGAATTGAGAGAGTCCAAAAAGGAGAGGAGAGTATCCTACCTCATGTTGGATCTCTCCCTAGCTATTGAAAAGAAACAAGGGTGGATCTAGGGTGACTGATCATCGCAAGAGATACTTCCTGCAACAACGACAGCCCTGTGGCTGCACTTATGATCGTGCGAGAAAGAACACCGAACAAAGTGGAGAAAAGAGAGAAGGTGAATCGGGTTTGTTCATCCTAAACTGGGTCCAAGTGGAAGATTGACTGGCTCATCATGAGAATAGGAGTTGACTGCCACTAGGAAACCATGTGGCGGTGCGTCATTGGTCTAAAAAGGTAAAAATCCCCTAAAACTGTCAGATCTTGTATAATATGTAGAAAATAGACTGGTTGTTAGAGAAATACAAATAATATATCAAAATTCTTAGAAAAATGAGTAGAACAACATAAAAGCATAATATCAATGCATTGATGTATAAAATTATATTATAACATCTAAGATGTTATACAATTGTTTCATGGATAATTAATATCAGATGGCCTGAAATTATGATAACATGTCTGTGAACCCATAATCATGTTTGTAGTCTGTTTGATGTTAGTAATTATTGATGCATAAAATCACATAAAATGCTTCATATAGCTATTTAGTGTTAATCACCTTAATTAATGTGAAATAATTACAAATTTGCATAAAGAACCCTGAAAATTATAGAGTAAGCTCATATCATTAATTCCAAGATAATATGTGACCCTGAGATCAGTAATTATGCATATAAATCATGTAACATGTTAAAATGACCCTAAAATGATGAGAAAACCCTAACTTGGATTAATGAATGTGGCCTATGGTTATTATATATACATGATAATGTGAAACATGATTATCAGATAATGAAATATAACCTAGAAAATGACATTAGTAAGATAATTCCAAGACAAGAATAGCAGTAAAAATGATAATATTATTTGATTTAAGTAAAACCCTACAATTGGCATAATGAGGGTTAAGATGATGAGAACCTGATGGTGATACATGATCTAGTGATACATGATCCTGTCTTGATCAGGGTTTGACCAAAGTTATAGTTGAGATGAGGGATATCTAATTATTAGGCTTGTCTGTCTTCAAGGTATGCCTTTAACTCTTACTTGGCTTATTATATTGTATGATTCTATTATGTGTGTTCAAATACTTGGCATATGATATTGGATGAAATGATTTGTCTTGTATGTTTTCTTGCTTGATTTTCCATACTTATAGGTATGAAACATGAAACACAATATGTATGATCCATTATAATATGTATGATTTTCCATACTTATAGGTATGAAACAAGTATCAATTTTATCTTATTGCCAAGTCCTTGTAATGAGAGGTATCTAAAAAGACATGTAGGTGTACTTAGTACAATATTTTAGAATATTGTGCTTACGTGTACCACATATAATCTTTGTTTTAGGTATTGAGATATATGATCTTGAAGATCAAGATAGTTGAGAATTGTTTGGTGAGATGATGCAAATGTGGTCCTATTGTCTTTAGGTCCTATTCTAGATGTAGTACATGCATATGTAAACATTTATCATTCAATGTGTAATATCAAATGATGTAACAATTCATTATGTATTTATATGTTGAATGATGAGCTTGTGTTGTGATGGCTTATTTATTGTTCATGTGCATGTGGTACTATTGTTTCCATCTGACTTCCTCTTATTTCTTCTTCTTAGCATAGTGTGTGGTGTTTAAATTGGGATTCTCACTGAGGTGAGGCTTTCAATTTGGATGCCACACATTAGATTAAGATTTAGAAAATTCAGGTACATCACAACATCGATGCAGACATCCAAAATGACAAATAAAATTAATGATCAGAATCTAAATTTCTATTTGACTTTAAAATGAGAACTGTTAGAAGCAAAAGTTTTGGGCTAGAGACAGTTGTTTAATTCTACAATAGAAACTGAGTATCTTGATGTTATGAGAATATCATAGGATATTGCATGAATGTAGAAGTTCCTGTAGTTGAACTTGTGGGAGGTTCCAACCTTTGATGGCACAGTAAAAATGTTGTGACAAAAATGGAGCTACTGATTAGGCAAGGAATGTCTGATAGCACACTAAGACAATTTCATCTCATACGATATTTCATACAATGAAGTGATGTGCAACTTGCAAAATATTGACTAGAAGCAAATGTTTCTAACCCACAATAAAATAGCTTGCGTAGCAGAAACATGATGGACATGTTAAGATCACTTGTAATAAGATTCATGGGTGATTGGCTCAAAGTGCAAGTGGTATTCTTTTGGTATATATGCCCAAAGAGCCAATCATATGGTGATTGGAATGTGACATTACATACCTGATTTAATAATGATAAAGGTAATTCAACCTATTATGTTTATCTCAATTATGAGATGATGATTGTGAGACCCCAAACCTTGGTTACATGTTCAAAATGCTTAATTATCATAATTGAGTGCTTGAAACCTAATTAAACCCTTTGAGTTTCTTTAATAGCATGTGACAAGCTAAAGTTTCAAATTTTGTCTAATGTGGACATTGTTTTTGTAGATATGAAATTTTGTGCATGTTTTTGAATTGTATGCAACTTACCCACATCTATGATTTTTCTTGAAAATTGTCACATGTATATTATGATTAATAAGTTTTTATATCAGGTTTGATGATCTTGTACATTGGGGCACCTTGTTGAACCTTAGAATGAGGAATGAGAGTCTAGGTGAGAATTATGGTTTCTCCCAGTGCATGGATGATGGAGTTTCTAAGTATGCAACCATGGGAACTAATGGTTTTACCTTGTAGGGATACCAATAGATGGTTTCCTTGGATGTGTAGAGGTATATGGTTCACCCTAAAAGTATCACAACTGATGGTTGAGGTGGTTGAAGTCCCTCAACCGATGGTGGGGAAATTTCTCATTTTTGGCTTCTTATGGCTATGTATGGGACTCGATGGCTCTTGTAAGTGGTGGAGGCCGATGGCTAGACTAGGTTAGATGCCCTAAGATTCTCCTATCTCCTTCAAGTGATGGTTAGACAAAAGGATAACTGATGGACCTGTTGTCCTACATGCAAAATGAAACTTGACACAAGTAAACCTAGATGGACACCTCAAGATTATCTTATCCCTTATCCATGAGATTTATATACCCCTCCTTTTACATACAACCACAGCCATTGGACCCTTATCTCTTCTTTCTATTTATATCTTTGTTCTCCCCTGCTAGGGTAGTGAAGAAGGTGCCTAAGGAAGAAGCAGGTGGCCGACCTTCTTGGTTAAGCAACTAGAGTTTGGATCTACCCTCTTTTAGGGTTTTTAAAGCTTCCTTAGTTATTTCTGACCTAAAGCAAGGTATACTTCCTTTCTTGGAAATGAAGCTTGTTTGGTCGTTAGGAGAGACAAGCTAGGGTTTTGTTCCTCCATGGATCGAGTTTTCTTATTGTTTGAAGCTTGATCTTCTTCCTAAATGTGAGTTTTATACCCGCCTAACGTTCATTTCTTACTACTAACTTGCTTGTTCAAGTTCTTTCTCTAAAATGAAGATCTAATCATATAGAAGACATTTTTTCCTAGATTTTTATTTTAATATTGTTCCATGAATGGTTTCTAACTTTAGATGTCCTTGAAGATATATATATGACCTTCTTAAGGTAGATGAAGCCTTACCTTACTTAACCATGAACCAATGGTGCTCTTAGGATCACAAATGGTGGTTCCTTCTATGTGTTAATGAACTATTTTCCTTATTTTCTTGGTGGCTGATGGTTTGGCACCTATGAGCAACCAATAGTTTATACTTTGTTGTTGTTTTAATGACTCTAGTGCACCCTAGAACCATATGTTTTATCGATGGTTACCCTAACCCTAGAAAACAATGGTATTTTCTACGTGTTGAGAGTTGTTTTCCCCTCTTTTTTCTTCATCATCTGATGGTTAGGTCTGCGTGACAACTAACGGTGAGCACTTGGTTTCGTTTTCATCTTTCTTTTAGTACCTAGAACTGATGGCTATGTTCCTGCAAGGATGGTGGATTTAATACTCATTTGATGTGGTTCTAGATGATGGGTTACTTAGGGTTTCTATGACTATTTTTCCACCTAATGAACATGACCCGATTGTCTAACTCTGTTTGTATTTTGTTTATTTTTTGTGTGCCAACTGATTAAAGACTTGTTGCTTCATTCTAGATGCTTTATCTGGAATACAACCAATGGATATTCCTTCCTCTGGACAAATGAATGTTAGGGTCCCCTAATACAATGGTCTTTGGTGATTATAAGTGGTTTCTAGAATAAATGTTTTCTTGGCATAATAAATGATGGTTTCCATTTGACTTTGGATCAATTTTTTTTCCATTTATTGTGACAACCAATGATCACACCTTAGATTTGTTTTAGACTCCTTTGAATGCCCAATACCCAATGGATTTAGTGCCATAAGGATGGCATCAACCGAAGGTAGAAGTAGTTAAACACCTGATAGTGTTAACTGATGGTGACACTAAGTGTCACAACCAATGGTGGTCTTGGACACCACAATCGATGGTGGTCCTAGACACCAGAACTGATGGTGAGACTAGGTCTTATATGTTGATTCCATTAATCCCTAAATTGATTGTTTAATTTGTTAAATAAGTCAAGGGTTAGACTTATACCTCAAATGATGGTTTTGAATAACGAACTTGGTCCTATGGTTAGGGTTAGATGACTCAACATTCGATGTTCTTGAGTGAAGCGCATGGTGTGATGATTTGGTATTCATGGCATGAAATAGATGGTCCAATGATCTTAACTTTGTAGTCTTCCCTTTACCCTCGTATGAGCATAATTCATAAATTACCATGATGAGTTGATGTGTCACCCTAATGAAGCATAGCTTGTTACAAAGAACCCTAATGTAATTAAGTGATGGTGATTGATTGTGATTGCCATCTTGAATGATTAACATGATAATGAAATCCTCTATTATTTTTGAAACCCTAGTATGATTTAAGTGATGGTTAAGACTTCTGTTATGTATGGATTCATACTTGAGGATCGTATGCAATCTGATGGAACTACTTTTCATTATTTATCCATGATCTAATATGGGTATCATGAGTTAGGGTTTGTGTATAAGTGTTGAACTATAGGTTCAATGTAAGTGATCTTGCTAAACATAACCCTAACGCAAAATATATGATGGTGGTTAGACATGATACCATTTCTTATATGATTGATATAATGAAGGAATGCTTTTGATGACTAAGGTAACCCTGTTATGTTAACATGAGAATATCTTTTGGCTCATTCATGCAATATCATGTTGAGCCTATGTAACACAAGTTTGATGATGGTTTTTTGAGCTTTTCTATAAGGCATGGAAAGATTATGATGATCTTGTAGAGAATGATGTGATGGTCTTAGTGACCTTCAGGCATGTCTTGAGCCCTTATGGTGGTATAATCCTCTTGTGTTGACAATGGTTGATGCCCCATGATATTGTGATAAGGATTTATATCATGTGATTGTATGGTGAAATGTGTAGTCTCATCAATGGAAATGAATAGTACCATGTGATAAAGAGATGAGGAACAATAAGTTTCATATGTTTATATTTTGAAGTTGTTATATATCAATGTTAGCTAGAAATGAAGTAGGATTTGTATGTGCACTTATTTGATGCATCCTTAATTCACCAAATTGCTAATAACTAATCAAGTGAAATACTAATCATGTAGTGCCCTGTATCATAGATCCATCTGAGTGTCAAAACTTGCTAGATGGTGAAATGATTTTTCATATGGGAAAGTCAGAGCACATACTATTGAGTATGTAGGGTGCTTGTTATCCTAACTCCAAGTGTTTAGGGAGGATGGTTGTCATTATACCTACCCCTCAGTTTGAGAACAACTATGGTTGTATCTCAATGTTTATATATATTATGAGATTGGAGGACAATTGCGGTTGTACCTTAGATGGCATGGTATGCGTACCCACCTCCTTTCACTAGTTTTGTGACCTATACTAAGGACAGACTTGGCTGTTAGTAACTTGACCTTATGTGTCGTTGTGGCAGACCTGTACTAACTAGATGAGAAGAAGATATTAGAAGTCCATCTCTTCCTAGATCTTGTATGGAGGTGATTTTTACTTAGCAGTGATAAGTTGGAATTTGATTGGTATTCTAAAATTCCTCAAGGCTTAATAAAAGATGTAATACAATGGTGTAGTATATTTTTTAGGGCTATACACAGCGCTTCACATTGGATGATAATCCTTGTTTGTTATCTTTACATAGAGATGATGTTTAGTGCATTAAAAGATAGTATATATGTTCATATTGTGGATATGCTCATGTTGTAGTGATGAATGCATATTCATCATGGAATTCAATTATCACTTTGGAACAAATTCAACTCTATATATATACTATTTCACATATTAAATATCAAAATGTATCATAATGTGAAAAATTACTTAATTGATTCGATTATCAAGGTTTTAACTGAATTTATGTTGATTAAATGTAGGTCTTGATAAGGTTGAACAATCGAACCATTTTGAGTGAGGCCCACCTTTCTCACCATTCAGTTTCAACCATTCAGTCTCACCATTCAGTTTCGCCCATACGGTCTCAAGACCGAATGGACATACTCACCTCAAGACCGTTTGAAGAGATTCAGTCTGCAAAACCGTTTGAAGAGATTTGGTCTGCAAAACCGTTTAAGGAGATTCGGTCTGCGAGACCGTTTGGACAGTACCAGTCTGCGAGACCGTTTTGAGGCCAGCATTGCAAGACCATATGGAGGTCTGCGCCAAACCGTTTCCAGGCACGAAGACCATTTGGTCACTTGCGTAAAAGACCGAATAAATGTGAAGACCGTTTGAGTACTGACCAAAGACCGAAAGGAGGCTGGGCGTGCAGACCATATAGAGTTCTCAGTTGCAAAACTGTTTGCCAAGGCAACAAGGCAGCAGACTGTTTGCTGAAAAAAACTAAATGGGCAGTCAAATGCAAACCGATTGTTGCTCTAGATGAAGACCGTTTGGTTTAGATGCATGAAAACTGGATATATGCGAAGACAATTTGGAATGGCCAGCAACACCCCCATGACCTGCAACACCACCACCGTTGCCCACTCCTACGTCCACAGCTACACGATCTCAGACCGCACGACCACTAGCATCTAGCAAACTGCATGGAGTTCCTTGCTGCAAACCGAACAAGCAGCAAAACTGAATGGCGCTAGGGATCAAATGAGTTGTACATGCGCAAGACCGTTTGCTGCCGGAATGAAGAACAAATAAATACCATGTGAGCAGCACATGTAGACCGCTTACTGGATAAGTTTGCAAACTGTATGGGCAACAAACCGAATGAATGATGAAACCGTTTGCCGATAGAAAGCATGCAAACCGTATGGGCATTTTCCAACGCAAACCGATAGAGACAAAACTATTTTCTTTGGACTGGATGAAGACCGAATGGAGAAGAGTCCAATGAAGACCGTATGGCTGCGTTTATTAATCAAAACCAAATGGCTTTTTCCTGAAGACCATTTGCGACCCAAAGCAAAAACTGTTTGCTTCTTCCAATGCAAGACCAAATGAAAAAAAGTAGCAATCTGCCAAACCGTTTGCTAAAGTAGAATGAAGACTGTTTGGTAAAGTAAATGAATGAAACCATTTGGAGACTTGTACGTAACATTCCAGACCATTTGGTCAAATTATAACTAAACCGTTTGGAGCAAAATATCTCAAGACTGATAGGCCTGGAATCACACCTAAAAAATGTGAGGACCAGACCTGACCCTATAAATAGAACCAGTAAGGTCCCCATTTGAGGCATCAGTTCCAGGACGCCGACAGGCTGCCTGTACATAGGTCCAATCCAAATCCAGCCCAGTCCGCACCAATTTCATTCCATCTGATGCCCGTGTTGCAACCAAGGAGGCTAAAGACAGAAGGAAGACGGAGCAAGGGAGATTGTTCGGTCTATCTTGGAAACTCCCATTTGCGTCCAGATCTTCTCCGACACGACGTAGAAGGCCGTATCTTCTTCACCGAGCTGTGACTACCTTCTGTGCCGAGTTCATGGCAAATTTCTCTCTCTTTCTCATTGTGACAGAGTGAGTTTTTGCATATATATTATTTAGTCTCTCTCCTTTACAATTTTAATTGTTCCAATTATGCCCTTAATCATCTCTCTCAATAATTCGATTAAATGGATCATCAATTTCACCTAAGACCACCCATAATGATATATGAAGTCCATAATACAAGTAGCATGACATTTAGTCAATTGACGTAGTCAATTGTAGAATTATGACTCCAAATTTGTAGCTTAGATACTTAATGATATCATTAAGCTATCCCTAGAATTTTGTTGCAATTGGAATTACCAACAAAGAGTTATAACCAATTTAATTTTGAGCTAATATATCACCTTGTACATAGCCTAGACCTAAGTTCCTTATTAAATCAAGCTGATTTATGTTGTCACGCGGCCAATTTTCCTTGCTTTGGCACGGCCCTCGCTGGGATTCGATCCTAGCCATCCGATCAAGTGGATAATGATCCGCGTTGGATCCAAAGGCCAGGGCTTCGTCTTCCACCTCCAAAAGACCCGGTCTCCACCTAATGCAGAGCAGCCGATCTTCCAACGATCCTCGCGCCCGAACCCCAACCCCTCCTCGTGAGATATTTGGAGGAGGTCTCCCTCTCACCCGGGCGAGCTCAACGGTGGTGACCATGTCACCTAACTCCCCCGAATCAGGGAGAACGGTTCCCCGCTTTCCCGCACCTCCCACTGGCGGCGGCAACCATTTTAGGGCTTCACTTCTTTGACCACCCCGTGCCCTTATAAGACCCCCAACAGCTTCCCTGACCTCCCTTTCATCTTCCCGCACCATCAATTCCACCGAGACTTGTCCCCTCTTCCCTACCCTCTAGCACCTCCTGTTCACCGGACGCCGACTCCCTCCTCACTCCGGTCGCACCTTCCACCCAATTCGGTGCCACTACACCATCAGTGGACCTCAGCGAGGAGGTTCCCACTGCCGGTTGGAACAGCGAAAGCCCAGAACTCCGGGTCGACAAGCCGCCGTAACCAAGCTCGAAAGCTCCATCGCCAGCTAGTCCGGGGACACGTTGAGCCGCAGGAAGTAGCCGCTGAGCTTCACGAACATCGTGCGGAGCTTCTTGACCCCTCAATCCAACCCGAGGGAAGGTAAGGCTCCAAATCCACTTTTCCGTTCTTTTTACCTGTGGAAAACGTTCTCAACCTATAGTCCACCTCCGATCGAGCCGTTGGGCTCACCGAACTCGGGGGAACCTCGCGAAGAGGATTCGCCCATCCTCACACCCCCAGACACCCCTAGCCATCCCGAGCTTCCTCCACTTGCTTTCTTTCCCGTTGCCTGACCCTCACTGCTGCCATGGCGCGAGAAGAAAACAATCAAAGGGGTGGGATTACTGGTTTGCCCACGACCCGTCACAATTCCTATGCGACCCCCCGAGGGACATTCACGTCTTTTACCCCCCAGCCTGACCTCTCTGGACAAACACTGGCTCGCGGGTCAGTGAGAGGGTCTGGCTGATCGGATCCCTCGCATGATCCGCGAGACAGAATTCACAAATTCTTTTTTTATTTTCGTTTCTTTTCCTTAATATTCCCTGATTGGTCATATTTTAGAAAATTCTAGAAAATGGTAGGATTATCAGAAAATATAGAATAAATACACCATTTTCATCAGAAAAATCCAAGCTATCTAAATAAACTGTAATCATGACCTGGATCTAAAACCTTTTTGGAAAATATGGCCAACCATCACTAATGACCTTTTAATACATTATTTTGTGAAATAATGGTTATAACTGATTTTATTTTCTACCTTGGGAACATTTTAAACCCTAATCACGATCTTGATCATCATGTTACTCGAAATCCTACCAAAGGAACATACTTGATTTAATATTTGAGAAGAACCCAAATTTCTAGTTCTTCTCACCTCACCATGAATATTATGTACAATTTATGAAAACCCTAATAACTGAAATGTCCTTTTAATAACCTGGACGACCCTAATCTCAGACCCCAACTCGGAATCCTATGTATCCTAAAGTGACATCTCACATAACCTAAACCCTAATAGGAACCCTAATGTGGAATAATGAGGATCCATAGTAACTTAGGGTTTTCTTTACATTTCAGGGTGATCTATTATCTTCTCCTAACTTAGGACTTGTGGAATCCAGATCTGAGATTTAGAGGTACGTGGATATAATTATATGACTAGTTTTTTCTGGATGTTAAGTATATGTAATTGTTTGCATGAAATTGATATACATTGATGGATGTTGATATATGATTAATTGATGATTTACCGCCTTGAACATAAAAGAACATAATTGAATATAAGTGAAATGTAGTTACTAGTGGTGCTCATTAAACTCCCTATTAGAGAGGGAAAGCTTTAATGTTGACTAGCACCTCCCTAGAGTACATGGTATACGGGGAGATCCCTAGAGTACAAGGTACACGGGGAAGGGCCCACTATTTATGCAATTATGTGCTAAGTCCACCATAGTAATGCATGTTCACTATAAATGAGGCTAATAACTTGGGATTCCCTAATTTTCTGCCTTTAAATAACGTTTTCTTTCTTCTTCTTCAATTCGAGTATTTTATATGCCAGCATAGTATAGCTTTTATTCCATGTACCAACTTTGTTGATGTATTTGTTTCTCGTATTTTCTAGGTGCAAGGATCAATTGATGATCAAAGTACAATGCATATTCAAAGTACCTGAAGGCACAAATAATAAGCATGGAGGATTTATTAGATAGACCTATTCCTCTTATCTCTTTCTTGCTAGATGTTAGTTTATTTCTTTCCCTAGATTATGTTGAGGATGATTGAGATCCAATGTAATAATCATAGATTTATTCTTCTTCTTTCTCCAGTAGCAATATGTATGACTTTATCTTTCATTATTGAATGAAATATTGTGTGGCTATTTGCTATGATGTGAACTTGATCTTGGCTTATCTCTGATTTTTAGTTGGCTATCTTGATTTCTATTATTTTCCCTTTTGACCTTTACAGATATGAGTGCACGCATATCTGTACATGTCACTAAGGAAAGTATGTAGAAATCGGGGTCGTCACACTCATTCTTCTTGTTTCTCGCATCATGAGCGAGTAGTATCTTTTCACTGGGGTGCGGGGACTAGCCCCACTGCCCATGCAAATCATATTCTTTTATTAAACTCTCCATGGCAATGTATATAACTTTCCATTTCATTATTAGTTGGTATGTTTGTAGTTGGTTATCTACTTGCTTTCATCTTGTTCTATCCTTTATTGTGAAATCTTCTATATATGGGATAGAATGGCGGTTTACAAGTTCGACTCCTTGACGAGAACTTCTGATAGGATTCCTTGAGGTCGTAAGTGTATGATCCGTGAGGGGACGAGACATCTATCCTATGGTGACACTTATGTCATCTAAACATCCCGCAGGGACGACCACAACCTTAGTAGGATTTTGTATCGTCTTGTTTATCGTTGATGTTAGTTTGTTGATCTATCACCTGCTTGCTTATCAATTAATGCAGTTGACTCCCAACCTAGAAATAGAATGGGATTTCTTCGGAGCCGTAAGTAAGTGATCCAGTTAGTGGTGAGACATATGATGCCTAAGGTGAAGCTTACACGAACCTAACACCCTAACGGGGGGTTCGACATCAGCTCTATTTGGATAGATATATCTTGCCTGGATCTTTTGTGATTGAATGTGTTTGCATGAGTAGTAGAGGTGAAACCCAGTACCATCCCAGCGATTCCTTATCATTGATCTAAATCCAACTTTAATTCAGCTTTTACTTACTTGCAATTAGTTTAATTAACCTCAAATCAACCAATTGTTCTAAATATTAGTTTTATTTGAGCTAGATTTGACTGACAAGGTTTCTTAAAAATGTTGACCTTTGGGTTTGATCCTTAACTATACTGCGATAAGACTCATCCGCTTACGGGTGGTATTATTGCACTTTGGTTTTGGTAAAAGTTTGGGGATTTCAACCCCGAGTGAGTTTATTAGTGCGATCAAATCTCACGTCAAATTCTGGCGTCGTTGTCGGGGACAATAGAGTCAGTTAGTCAAATCTAGTTCTTTTAAGACAAATTTAGGATTTTTCTTTTTCTTTTGACACAATCGATCATCTACTTGAAATTTGACTCTACTATGTGGTTTTCACTTTTGAAATCTTTCTATTTTCAGGTACAATCCAAGGCGTAGTGCATGCATTGTTCAGACAACCCCAGACTAATAGCGAGCTTTGATCCTGAGATAGACAGAACTTTTCATCATCAGATCCGAGAAAATCAAGCAAGGATGGCTCAGGAAGAGGAAGTAGCCCAAAGGGTGGCTCAAGCCATCAATTCACAGAGAGAGAGGCTCATGCAAGAAGCAGGGTTGTAGTTCAATAGGAAATCCTAGCAACGCAAGCAGCAGTGCAAGCAGCAGAACTACAAAAGGATCTTAGAGAGTTCTCAATCCTGAATTTTGCGAATGTTCGTCATCTAGTGCAACCTCCTCCCATCAACGCTCCTAATTTCAAGATAAGAGCGCATTGGATCACCCTGTTTCAGAATAACCCTTTCTATGGCAAACAAGGAGAAGATAGCCAAGAACATCTTCTGAGATTTATTGATCTATGTGCCATGAAGAAACAAAATGGAGTCACAGATGATGCCATTCGACTTCGTCTTTTCAAGTACTTCCTTGTTGATAGAGCTATAAGTTGGTATAATTCATTGCAAAGTGAAATACCCATCACCACCTGGGAACAACTACAAAATGTGTTTCTAGAAAAATTTTATCCTCCATCTCTCACATACAAAATTAGAGGGCGAATAACAAAATTCACTCAAGTTCCTGGAGAAACCCTTGTTGAAGCTTGGGACAGATATAAAGAGCTTCTACGTAAGTGTCCACACCACGAAATTCCCAAGAACCAACTCATTGAGATTTTCTATAGGGGTGTGGATGATGACATTAAGAGATTCCTAGATTCCTCATCTGGAGGAAACTTCATGCGTCAAAGTTATGACAACGCATGGAGAGTCATCACCCTAGGAGTAGAAAATCAAGCAAATTGGGGAAGATCTGTTGGTAAAGGAGTTTTGAAAGTAGCTTTGGCCGAAGCTACTCGCGAGTACAAGTCTATCACTGAAACCTTGAAACTCTTAGTTGCCAAGCAAGATCATATTGAATCATCTCTTGCTGCTATCAGAAGAGGACGTTCACTCACTCGACAACCGGAACAGGTCAAGTCCGCTTCCCTGTTCTGTGAAGCATGTAAGAGCATCGATCATTCCACTTTATCATGCAATGTTCTCTATGATGTTGTTCTAAGCAATGTATGTGCCCAAGGAGATAGTGGTCAGATGGAAAATCATAATGCTATCAACACCATTCATGGTCAAAGTTATTACAATCTGAATCAGAATAGGAATCATCCCAGTTTTCAATATAGAAACCCTTCTGGAGAAGTAAACTCACATCAATTTGGTTCAAACAATCAATCAAGAGGCCCACCAGGATTCCAGTATAATCAACAACAGAATTTGGAAATCAAGGAAATTTCAAGGGGAACTTTAAGAATAGGAACTACAATAATTACCAAAATAAATCTCAGTACCAAAATCTTAATCAACAACAAGGACATCAAGCAGGTCCAGTTTCTCCTGATGACAAGCTATCAGCCATTGAAAAGATGTCAAAAACTCAGCAAACCATGATAGCTAACCAACAAGATCAGCAGAAGGCTATTGAATCTCAATTAGCTCAACTCGCATCTAGCATAAAGCCACCTTCTAGTGTCTTTGCTGGCCAACCCAAGAACAATCCTAAGCATCCTAAACAGTTGAAGGCAGTCACCACTAGGTCAGGGAAAGACTATACGGATCCCCCTGAAAAGATACTTCTGGTTATTATAGACGAGGATGAACCTATAATTGCCCAAGACTCAACAACACTAGAATCTCAAGTTGATAAGACAGATAAGGGAAATCTTGAGAAACGTAATGATGAAGAAACTGAAACACCGGAACATGATATTCCTATATATAAGCCTTGTATACCTATCCCAACTCATGTAAGGAAGACCAAACTGGATACTCGTTTCAATAAGTTCAAAGAAGCTATGAAGAAGCTTCATGTTGATATCCCCTTTCTCGATTCTCTAGCCGAGGTACCAGCCTGGACGAAGTACTTAAAGTCACTCTTCACCAGGAAGTATATAACTGAAAAGTATGAGACAATAAAACTGGCGACAACTACATCTGATATCATATTGAGCAAAATGCCCAAGAAACAAAAAGACTCAGGATCCTTTGGAATTTCATGTCACATTGGCGACTCTTCATGTAAGAAAGGTTTGGCAGATCTCGGCGCAAGCATCTCTATTATGCCACTTAGCCTGTGCAAGAGACTAGGGTTTGCAGAATTGCTTCCTACTGGAATGACTATACAGCTTGCAGATAATTCGATAAAACATCTGTTAGGAATCCTCGAAGATGTCCCGGTGAAGGTAGGCAAGGACACATATGTTCCATGCGACTTTGTCATTATGGACATAAAGCAAAATGCCAGATATCCTCTCATATTTGGGTGTCCATTCCTCGCCAGTGCAAGATCCCTAATTGATGTTGAAGATGGTACCTTACTGCTCATATTAGGCAAAGAAACTCTCAAATTCAAGGTTTCTGAAAGTATGAGAAGACCAAGTATGCAAGAAGAAGTATATTTGATTGAATGTATTGAGCAAATGTCACTTCTAACTTAAGAGCATCATGAATCAGGCGATCCTTTAGAAGTTTCTCTAATGAACCCATCAGTTGATGAACTGATTGATGAATAAGTGAAACGTTGCGTCGAATCCCTCAACTCCGCTAAAGAAGATGTTGAAGCCATTAGTGAAGAACTCAAAGCTATGGAAACTACAGAAGAAACAAGCGAAAAACCAGAGGCTCTTGAAATGAAGCCCCTGCCTGAAGGACTGAAGTACATGTTTTTAGATGATCTCAAAGTTTGCCCAGTTATCATAAATTCCGACCTTACATCTGAACAATAAGATAAACTCCTAAAGGAATTAAGGGAAAGAAAGAAAGCCATCGACAATAAAATGAGTGACCTAACTGGGGTTAGTCAAGCACTGTATATGCACAAGATCCCTATGATGGAAGATCACAAGCCTACTATCGAGCATCAATGGAAATTGAATCCAAATATGAAGGAAGTGGTTTGTCGCAAGGTCATTAAACTCCTCGCAGCTGGAATAATCTATCCAATCTCAGATTCACCATGAGTGAGTCCAGTGCATGTAGTCTCGAAGAAAGGTGGAACAACTGTTATACGAAATGAAAACAATGAACTCATACCCACTCAAACAGTCACAGGGTGGAGGATGTGCATAGATTATAGAAAATTAAAGAAGGCAACTCAAAAAGATCATTTTCCAATGCCTTTCCTTGATCAAGTCCTAGAAAGATTGGCTCATCAGGAATACTTATGTTATCTTGATGGTTACTCTGGATTCTATCAAATACCCATCCATCTAGATGACTAAGAGAAAACAACCTTTACCTTCCCATTCGGGACATACGCATTTAAAAGAATGTTGTTTGGTCTCTATAATGCACCCACAACTTTTCAATGTTGCATGGCTACTATATTCGTTGGTCTTACTGAAACTATTAAGGAAGTTTTTATGGATGATTTTTATGTATATAGAGATTCATTTGATTCATGTCTTAAGCACCTCTCCCTGGTCCTCAAACATTGTGAAGAAGCACATCTTGTGCTAAATTGGGAAAAGTGCCATTTTATGGTAAAAGAAGGCATTGTCCTCGGCCAAAGGGTCAGCAATAGAGGAATTGAAGTAGATAAAGCTAAGATAGAAGTGATTGCTAAACTGGCTATTCCAACGAATGTAAAAGAAGTCCGTGCTTTCCTAGGTCATGCAAGATTTTATAGAAGATTCATAAAGGACTTCTCAAAGATAACCAAGCTAATGACGAATTTGTTACTAAAGGATGTTGAATTCAATTTCAACAAAGAATGTGTCAAAAGCTTCAACACAATGAAGCAGGCCCTTACGACCACCCCAATCATTAGATCTCCTGAATGGGACCACCCTTTCAAAGTTATGTGCGACACCAGTGACTATGATGTGGGCGTTGTTTTAGGGCAATATATAGAGAAGAAACACTATGTGATCTATTATGCGTCAAAAACTCTCGATGAAACTCAAAGGAATTATGCAACTATAGAGAAAGAACTTCTAGCAGTCGTGTATGCCTTTGACAAGTTCAGATCCTACCTAATTGGTTCGAAGGTCATTGTCTACACAAACCACACTGCCATTTGTTACCTGCTGGAAAAGAAAGATGCAAAACCTAGGTTGATTAGATGGATCCTCTTATTACAAGAATTTGATTTAGAGATAAGAGATAAAAAGGGTACAGAGAATGTTGTAGCAGACCACCTCAGTCACATCCACACTCTGGATACTGAGAAAATTCCAATCAATGATTCCCTGCTAGATGATCAACTAATGAAGGTCTCAGAAGCTGTATCGTGGTACTTAGATTTTGTAAACTACCTTGCAACAGGGGTTATCCATCCCCAATGCACCGGGAAGGCACTGAATAAGTCCATGCATGATGTGAAGCAATATCACTGGGATGAGCCATATCTCTTTAAACTATGTGCTGATGGTCTGTATAGACGATGTATTGTCGAAGAAGAAGCTCAACTTATTTTGGAACAATGTCACTCAGGACCAGTGGGGGGACATATGAGCTCTAAAAAGACTGCCTTGAAGGTTTTGTAATGTGGATTCTTCTAGCCAACCATATCCAAAGATTCCTACGACTTTGTCCTACCATGTGACAAATGTCAAAGATCAGGCAATATAACAAAGAGAGATGAGATGCCGCTGAATCTATGGCAAGAAGTTGAGATATTCTATGTGTGGGGGGTGGACTACATGGGTCCATTCCCATCTTCTCATGGATTTTCATACATCCTAGTGGCGGTAGACTACATCTCAAAATGGGTTGAAGCTATACCAACCGTCACTAGTGATTCCAAACCCGTCATCAAATTATTCAAATATATTATTTTCCCCCGTTTTCGAGTACTACGAACCGTGATATCTGAAGGAGGGTCCCACTTCCTTGAAAGAAGCGTTGAAGCTCTGCTGAGAAAGTATGGTGTTACTCACAAGGGAGACTCACCCTACCATCCACAAATAAGTGGACAAGTAGAGGTTTCTAACAGACAACTCAAGGCTATATTGGAAAAGACAGTAGGTCACAATCGGAAAGATTGGTCAATGAAAATCCATGATGCATTATGGACCTACTGTACTACTTTTAAGACACCTCTTGGAACTACACCATTTTGGGTTATCTATGGAAAGTCATGCCACCTGCCTGTAGAACTGGAACACAAAGCATGGTGGGTAATTAAGCAGCTAAACTTTGTTATGAAAGAAGCAGGCCAAGCCAGGACTCTACAACTCCAAGAGCTGGATGAACTCAGGATGATGACTTATGAGGATGCACGAATCTACAAAGAATGCACAAAACTTTGGCATGATGGACATTTGAAAAGAAAAGACATACAAGTGGGTGACCAAGTTCTTCTATTCAACTCAAGACTAAAGTTATTCCCAGGAAAACTATGTTCTCGCTGGTCTGGACCTTACACGGTCAAAAGCATCTCTCCACATGATGCCTTTTCTTTATGGAGTGAAAAGTCAGGCGAATTTATGGCAAATGGTCACCGTTTAAAGAGATATTTCACCTCTACTGACATAGGAACTAAAGCAACACTGGAACTCACCAATCCAAAGGATCCACCGTGAAGCTGAAGGACTCAGTTGAGCCATCGACATAAAACAAAGGCGCTTGTCGAGAGGCAACCTAATCAATAAATCTGTTTTACTTCCCTTATCAAATTAGAATGTTTCTTCAATTTTGTTTTTACCTTCTAGTTAATTTTTCATTAAATAAAATTAACATCGCAAGATGCTATTTTAAGATCTAATTGCTCTTTACATTTGAGATTTTCAAATAAAAGGATGCACGCTGATTGGAACGCAACCACATCTGGTGGTCATTCTGGCATAATTTTTCCCCTCCATCTTGGATTTATGGTTTGCTCGAGACGAGCAAATCTCTATGTTTGGGGTGGAGGGTGGGTGGTACATACCTAACTTTCCGCTGACACCCATCCTTTTCATACTTAAGTTTTCACTATCACATTCTTGATTAAAAATTTCAAATTTTTTTAATGTTTTTCAAAAAGAAATGGAACAAATACTTGATGATTTTTTTATACTTCCTATTTCATTAAAAGTCACACACTAAATTACTATGCATTTTGAATCATTATATCCTCCTTATTCGAAGTAAATCCATAAAAGGACCATTTTTTGAAACAAGCCTTTTGATTGAAATCATCTTGTGAAGCTTATGATTCCTAACATCATGATACTTTTGCAAAATTGATAAGTGTATGTTGAACTGATAGGGATCAAACACGTCGTGCTTCCTAACCGACTAGTGGAACAATAACATGGAATCTCCACCAGATCCTCATCAAGTCATTATTTGAGCAGAGCATGATAAAGAGAACGACCCAGTGCACTGAATTGTAAATCAAGTTGCATTATATTTTGAACTCTCTTCTACACTTCTTATACCATCTATATATACCTCCATCCATAAAAAAGAAACAAAAATAACCAAAATAGTGCCAATCCTTAAGTTTGGGGTGGCACACCACTTCCCTATATACCCGCTTCTTCCATACCCCTCGCAAATTAATAGTGGTGTACCACCAAAAATGCAATCTCGAGTCGAATAGAGGACAGATTTTCAAACAAAAAGATGCCAAAGTGCACACAAAAAGAAATGCAATCTCGAGTCGAATAGAGGAGAGATTCGCACAAAAAATGCAATAAATGAAATTGCACATCATAAAATAAAAATCTCGTGTCGAATAGAGGAGAGATTTACTTCTTCCTTCCATACCACCTTTCACTCCCTTTTCTACCTAATGGCACAATGATTGCCTACCCTATCCTGGAAAACACCAGTGTCAGATCAAATGCACACTTATTGTTCTGCGGGTGTTTCTAAACTCTTACAAAACTCTTTATCATGCTTGTTGTTGGAAAAAGTGAGGTGCAAGTGATTTTTGAAAACGAACTCAGGAACGAAGATATGGTAAGATGTGTTTAGTTGTCTCAGGAGGTTGATATACTGAGTCATATTGAGAAGAAAGAAAACATTTGTGATGTGAAGATGAAGCAATCACATGAATTGAAAGTATTCATTTGGCGACAGTTTCAGATTTTGTGTTACTCGAGGACGAGAAACGTTTAAGTTCGGGGTATTTTGATGAATGCATATTCATCATGGAATTCAATTATCACTTTGGAACAAATTCAACTCTATGTATATACTATTTCACTAATTAAATATCAAAATGTATCATAATGTGCAAAATTACTTAATAGATTTGATTATCAAGGTTTTAACTGAATTTATGTTGATTAAGTGTAGGTCTTGATAAGGTTGAACAATCAAACCATTTTGAGTGAGGCCCACCTTTCTCACCATTCGGTTTCAACCATTCGGTCTCACCATTCGGTTTCGACCATTCGATCTTACCATTCGGTTTCAACCATTCGGTCTCACCATTCGGTTTCGCCCATACGGTCTCAAGACCAATTGGACATACTCACCACAAGACCGTTTGAAGAGATTCAGTCAGAAAAACCATTTGAAGAGATTCGGTCTACAAAACTGTTTGAAGAGATTCGATCTGTGAGACCATTTGGACAGTATCGGTCTGTGAGACCGATTTCAGGCCAGGATTGCAAGACTGTATGGAGGTCCACTCCAAACCGTTTGGAGACGCGAAGACTGTTTGGTCACTTGTGTAAAAGACCGAATAAATGTGAAGACCGTTTGAGTACTGACCAAAGACTGAATGGAGGCTGGACGTGCAAACCATATAGAGTTCTCAGTTGCAAAACCGTTTGCCAAGGCAGCAAGGCAGCAAACTATTTGCTAAACAAAACTGAATGGGCAGTCAAATGCAAACTGATTGTTGCTCCAGATGAAGACCGTTTGGTTTAGATGCATGCAAACCGGATAAACACAAAGACCATTTGGAATGGGCAACAACACCCCCACGACCTACAACACCACCACCGCTGCCCGCTCCTACGTCCGCAGCTGCACGATCTCAGATTGCACGACCACTGGCATCTCGCAAACCGCATGGAGTTCCTTGCTGCAAACCGAACAAGCAGCAAAACCGAATGGCGCTAGGGATCGAATGAGCGGTACATGCGCAAGACCGTTTGCTTCCGGCATGAAGAACGAATGAAGACCATGTGAGCAGCACATGTAGACCATTTATTGGATAAGATTGCAAACCGTATGGGCAACAAACCAAATGAATGATGAAACCGTTTACCAATAGAAAGCATGCAAACCATATGGGCACTTACCAACGCAAACTGATACAGCCAAAACTGTTTTCTTTGGACTGGTTGAAAACCGAATGGAGAAGAGCCCAATGAAGACCGTATGGCTGCATTTATTAATCAAAACTGAATGGCTTTTGCCTAAAGACCGTTTGCGACCCAAAGCAAAGACTGTTTGCTGCTGCCAATGCAAGACCGAATGAAAAAAAAAGTAGCAATCTGCCAAACCATTTGCTAAAGTAGAATGAGAAGACTGTTTGGTAAAGTAAATGCATGAAACTATTTGGAGACTTGTATGTAACATTCCAAACGGTTTGGTCAAGTTATAACTAAACTATTTGGAGTAAAATATCTCAAGACTGATTGGGCTGGAATCACACCAAAAAAATGTGAGGACAAGACCCGACCCTATAAATAGGACCAGTAAGGTCCCCATTTGAGGCATCGGTTACGGGATGCCGACAGGCTTCCTGTACATAGGTCTGATCCAAATCTAGCCCAGTCTGCACTAGTTTCATTCCATCTGCTGCCCGTGTTGCAACCAAGGAGGCTAAAGAGAGAAGGAAGACGGAGCGACGGAGACTGTCCGCTCTACGTCCAGATCTGCTCTGACACGATGTAGAAGGCTGTATCTTCTTCACCGATCTGCGATTACCTTCTGCACCTAGTTCATGGTGGATTTCTCTCTCTTTCTCATTCTTCTTGTTTCTCGCATCATGAGCGAGTAGTATCTTTTCACTGGGGTGCGGGGACTAGCCCCGCTGCCCATGCAAATCATGTTATTTTGTTAAACTCTCCATGGCAATGTATATATCTTTCAATTTCGTTGTTAGTTGGTACGTTTGTAGTTGGTTATCTACTTTCTTTCATCTTGTTCTATCCTTTATTGTGAAATCTTCTATATATGGGATAGAATGGTAGTTTACAAGTTTGGCTCCTTGACGAGAACTTCTGATAGGATTCCTTGAGGTCGTATGTGTATGATCTGTGAGGGGACGAGTCATCTAGCCTACGGTGATGCTTCTGTGGTCTAAACATCCCTCAGTGAGGACCACAGCCTTAGTTGGATTTTGTATCACCTTGTTTATCGTCGATGTTAGTTTGTTGATCTATCACCTACTTGCTTATCAATTAATGCGGTTGACTCCCAACCTAGAAATATAATGGGATTTCTTCAGAACTATAAGTAAGTGATCCAGTTGGTGATGAGTCATATGATGCCTAAGGTGATGCTTACGCGAACCTAACACCCTAACAGGGGGTTCAACAGTAGCTCTATTTGGATAGATATATATTTCCTGGATTGTTTGTGATTGAATTGTTTTGCATGAGTAGTGGAGGTGAAGCTCGATACCATCCCAGCGATTCCTTATCATTGATCTAAATCCAACTTTAATTCAGCTTTTACTTTCTTGCAATTAGTTTAATTAACCTCAAATCAACCAATTGTTCTAAATATTAGTTTTATTTGAGCAAGATTCAACTGACAAGGATTCTTAAAAACGTTGTCCTTTGGGTTTGATCCTTAACTATACTGCAATAAGACTTGTCCGCTTGGGGGTGGTATTATTGCACTTTGGTTTTGGTAAAATCTTGGGGATTTCAACCCCGAGTGAGTTTGTTAGTTCTATAAAATCCCACGTCATGTAGATGCACACATAAAGTATTTATGCTTATGTTGATATATAACTTCTATTGTTGATTATAATTATGATGCTAGCTATCACATGATGTTATCTATGCTTATAATTCTAGCCATACTTTTGTAGTTAGACTTATTACACTACTAGTCATGCTTAAGTAGACATTTGTGCTTATGCTTCTAGCTCTACTTCTGATGTACATCTCCTCAAACTATTAGTCATACTAATACTATCATCTATTCCTATGCTGCTAGAATTATTCATGGTGATAGAGATGATATGCTACTAGACTTTCTTATGATGTTAATCATGATTATCCAACTAGACTACTTATACAGTTAGTGCTGCATTTGTTGATAGTCAGGCTAATGATGAAATTTTCATTAGTCCTTTTTACACAAAGGATTCTTAAAAACGTTGTCCTTTGGGTTTGATCCGTAACTATACTGCAATAAGACTCGTCCGCTTACGGGTGGTATTATTGCACTTTGGTTTTGGTAAAATCTTGGGGATTTCAACCCCGAGTGAGTTTGTTAGTGCGATAAAATCCCACGTCGTGTAGATGCACACATAATGTAGTTATGCTTATGTTGATATATAACTTCTATTGTTGATTATGATTATGATGCTAGCTATCACATGATGTTATCTATGCATATAATTCTAGCCATACTTTTGTAGTTAGACTTATTACACTACTAGTCATGCTTAAGTAGACATTTGTGCTTATTCTTATAGCTCTAATTGTGATGTACATCTCCTCAAACTATTAGTCATACTAATTCTATCATCTATTCCTATGTTGCTAGAATTATTCATTGTTACGACCCCATCTGAGCTTAACTGGTAAACTAGGGTTTACCTAGACAATTGCAAAGATTAATTGGAATAATCATTCTTGAAATCTAATGAATGACAATAACACAATTAGGATGTTTTAACTATGATAAGAAGTCTAAATGTTCTTTTGTCTTGAGAATTAGGGTTTGAGAAGCATAAACCCTAATCGGCCCAAATAGGGTTTTGATGATACATGAATACAGAATTTAATAAGTAGAATGTCTCACTAAATGATTTTTAGTATTTTATGTGTAACTCTGATTTACTTCAAATTTGGATATGATTTGGATATATAAAAGGTGAACAATATTGGCAAATATCAGAATTTTTGAAGAAGGTTCTGACCTGTTTATCGGTCGAGTTTCAAACTCGGCCGATCACAATTTCAGAATTTTACAGAAGTGTGGTAATTGAATTTTATCGTTTTATTGGTATATCCAATTGATCTAAAATTTTAACTGTGCTTGAAAAACACAGTTTTAGACACTCCGTTAAATTGGCATAATTTTTGGATGACTTTTGAATCCCTACAGTAAGGGTGTCGGTCGAGTTTTGTGCAGGACAAACTCGGCCGAATATTCTGCAGACTGCAATATAGCAGTGCACTGTTCTATTTTTAATTATTTATTGGTAATTCCAAATGATCTCACATTTTAATTGAAGCTTTTTAGATCAATTATAAACAACGTGCTAAATTCCCATAATTGTTGGAGAATGTTTGATCGCTGAAATAAACGAATTACAGTAACTATTGTATAACTGAATATTCAGCCAATATAATTAAAGTTAAGTGTTGGGTCAATATGCAATTGACCCAAGCAGCTCAATTGACTTATATGAGAAACCACACACACAAAAAACTCTCATTCTTCGTCATTCACTCCAGAGAAACGAAAATCTAGAGAGAGAGGGAGAGTTAGGGCTTGAGTGGAGAAATAGGAGGAATTGCTGAATTAGGGTTCTGCGGTCCCAAGAATGGTGAAATCAAGTAAGTTTGGATCCTTTGCATAGACTTTTATGGTGAATCTTCTCTCTCATGTCTAGATTCCGTCCATGCTCTGATTGGATCCAAGATGATGTCGAAATTCCCTCTTTTCTCACCCTTTCTTCATAATACCTCATTTTCAAGGTTTCCGAGTTGAATGGAAGAAGAATTGGGAGATTTGCTAGGGATTTGATAGGAATTCGAGATTCCCTGAGTTGAGCTGCGGTTTTGAGGTGTTTTCACACCTTAGGGTGAGTGGGTTCTTCTTTCAAACATTCTAATGCACAAATTTGATTATAACATCCAAATCCCTAAATGCTTAGCATGTGAATTCTAAATCCTGAAATGTCCGTTTGATTTAAGTTATTGTAAATTGATATGATACAGATTCCTTCTCTGTTTGAACGACTCTTTGATGGTAGATTCATATCAGATACGTATACAACACTTCCTAGTGAGTATGCTTTTAGATTTATATCAAATGATGTAATTAGGGTTTGACCTAATTGAGATATTGCTAGAGTTTCAACCTTATTGAAAAGGACTAGTAATCCTATAAGTGGTTAGGATGTACCACATGGGTTATCTTAATTGAATTTTATTCTTGATACCTGATATCTCAGTGAATGGTATGAAAATCTAAATTTAGTTGAATTTCCATGGTTTCATACATATATCGATTGTATATGATTTGTTGAAACAATCTTTATTTCGTGAATGCTTATATCCTATGAAATCCTTATGAGAGCCATATGAAAAGGTGAATGAGGCAAATGCAACCCTAAGAGTAGGGTGTTGGCATGTGATAAATGATTAAGGCAAATGAAACCCTAAGAATAGGGTGTTCAATGAATCATGCTATGGTAATATGAAAGATCTCGATATGAGATATGGTGATGCTTAATTGTTGAATTGTATGTTTCTAGTGCATTTAACTTTATATGCTTGTTCTCTCTGAGTTGATATCTACATACTGCAGGGCTTCTTATATTTCAATATATATCTCGTAAATTGCAGGTGATGAGATATGATATGCCCTAGAAAGGGATGTTAATGAGACATGATATATGTTGAATACATGAGCTATGATGTTTTATATGATATGATATAGCAGGCCGTGTGAGCCTTGTGATAAATGTAAAATGAGTTATGATTTCTATTTTAAATGTATCTATAAAGTTAATAGACTTAGGTGCCCCAACACCATAGAACCCCATTGCGCGGTCTGTACCTTTGGGGTGAAACGATCGATCTAGCCTTGTGCCTAGATGGTCGGGCTCATGTTCAACAATAATCTGTGCGTGTGTCACGGTGGCACGAGGGCAGACAGACAGTTTCTAACAATAACGCGTGCTTGTGTCACTGTGGCACTGGAGAAAAATGGGGGTTATTCAACATTAATCCGTGCTTGTGTCACGGTGGTAACCCAGACCCTCCGACTGTGCACTACAGGGTGGGAGGAGTCCAGAGCACTCAGAGTTAGTGCAGACAGGCCCTTGTGCGCCTGGGGCCCTTGTGCGCCCGAGAGTCCTGTGCAGACCAAGACGGACAGTCAGACTTAGCATTTCCCGGGTGTGTCGCTAAGTCTTGTACGGTGGATTCGTAGTGCACTGCGAGTCTCATATGTAGAGTGCACTGCATATGTTTGGGGCATAAGCTAAAATATGATTATATAGGTTCATAGAGTCCCTTATAAATGAAAGAGTTAAGGAAGACTAGAGCATAGTCTTCTAGTAGTTATTCTTTGGATGCAATATTTACATTCTTTGTTATTTCAATTATATTGTTTTAGAACTGCTCAGTGTAGTATTTATTGTTGTTAAATTTCATATCGTTTACTCAAATTATATTTGCAATCACATTAGTGCATTAGTCTGTTTCCATGAAGTACTCATTCACTGAGCGAGTAGGCTCACCCCTCTACTCAAACATTTTTAGGGTTAACCGCGTGGACTTGGAGATAGTCAGAGCTTCAGTGTAGACCTGCCACAGGAGTCAAGTATGAGATTAGTTGAGTCAGTCGGTCCTTGTCACTCTAGGTCCTCAGTAAGAGTTTAGAGAGAGAGTTGTAATTACAATGTGTAATATTGTTCCTCTTTTGATATGTATGCTAATTAGCAAGTTTTATGTGCATAATGTGTGAAAGACATCGTGAATGCTTATACATGTATCTTTACTATTAAAGTCTGATTAGTAAAACAAATGTTCAGATTCCTTTGTTAAGATGATATGTGGTTCAATGCGGGGAAACAAGAGTTTTAAAGAAAAGAAAAGAAAAGAAAAAGTTAAGGGTGTTCTTTGTGTTGCATACAAATCCCATCTTATGCCCTAATCTCATGATTTGAGGAAATTGTGAGATCGGGGTGTAACAGCTTGGTATCAGAGCTTAGGGTGAGTTGTCAAGGACCATTAAGTTAGTAAGTTAGAGTCGTAAGTGTGGCAGATAGGAGATGTTTGATGTTAGCTTTGGGGATTTGAGTATTTGGATATCCTGGCCCGATATCTGAGTACTTGGATCAGCCAGTACAAGCTACTTTGTCTATTCTCTCACGTATACCCTGGCCAGGTATACAGTGGAAGAATGGGCTAGAGAGGAACCCTAGAAATGTTAGGGTTAGAAAACGAGAAAAGAAACAAGAATTAAGAGCATAAATGTAAAAGGAGATAGAACTTACATTTCATAATGTTGTTTTTGTTGGAAATGTATAGAAATGCTCTTATATGTTTGAATTGAAATATTCAATACTTTGAAATATGGGTCTTTAATATCTGTTATACACTATGCAATTGTAGCATTTATTGATTTCACTCTTTGTAACAAGTAGACTAGAATTGACCTTTGAATGAGCTTTTGTTTCTATAGTTTTGCCCGCTGATTCGAGTGAAATTGACATCAGCAGGTCTGTTTAGGTTTTCAGTCTGTACGCGATTCGGCCGAGTTGTATGTGATTCGGCCGAGTTTCCTTAATAGGCAATCAAACAGCAAACTGATCGGCCGAGTTGTATGTAATTCGGCCGAGTTTCCTTTTTCAGGAAATCAAACGGCAAGTTGATCGGCCGAGTTTCAAGCAGATCGGCCGAGTTGTGAAGCAATCGGCCAAGTTTCTGACCAATCGGCCGAGTTTCTGAGCTGTGAGTGGCAGTTCAGGAAGAATGTAATCCTCAGTAGTCCTTGGCTTCAGGACTTCAGGTTTGGCCTGGTCCAGTTGGCAGGATGCGTTACTAGGATCTAATGACTCCTATCAATAGCATAATAAGAATAGAATTGGAATAATTAGACCCACATCAGAGTAAGAATGTATATACAGTAAGATGTTGAAACAGATGGGCAAGATCAGAATAACTAAGAATTAGTCGAAACTGATATCTGAGGTTCAACTTTGGGGTCTCAAATGTGAAACCCTTAGTTGGGAATAATAGAACATGATAAGAAGTTCATAATCAGTTTATTGATTAATATTACATGAACTCTACATATGAAATATAGAGAAGATATGTGAAATGTATGTATGGTTCAAGATAGAAAGAATCAATCATGAAGAATGAATCATATAATAGAGTATAATGCTTTTATGAACTCTAAAGAAAAGGCTAAGTAGAAGAATAGAGTTGAGCTTTCAATAGGTCCATAGAAGTAAAGAGTCTTCAAAAGAGTAAAAGTAAAGAGAATCGTATGAACATGTAATTCATAAGACTAGAACAACAAACTAGTTTCTAAGCAAAGAACATAGGTGTAGTTTAACGAATGAATAAATCATACAAAGGTAGACTGTATTCAGGAAGGAAAAACTTGATTGAAAGAGAAACTATGTTTGACCCATGCATGATCCACTTGATGTAAAAATGAAGAATATGTAATGTATTCAACATGAGTAAAAACTAATAGAAGGACTATTAATTTAGAATGTTAACTTCACAATAGTATAAAGATAAAGGTGGAAATATGTGCAACATGGTATACATGACCATACATATGAATAAGCAACATGGTCATAAGAGAAAAATTTAGAATTAAAGATGATGGGTTGAAGAGTAGTATATAGTAAGAGGACTATGAAACGTAAGAAAGGGTTTGAAATATGATGGAGAAGTTATAAAATAAAGAGGTTGTGAGATTCAAGCAAGTGCTAATTAATCAAATATCTCTGTTGATAACTAAGTAAATCTACATACGAGAATGTATTAAGGGAATGCTTGAATACAAGTATTCCAAGTCTTAAAATCATCTTCCCTTTCATATATTCCTTAATAAGAGCAAGGCGGGAATGAAATGATAAGAGAAAATGAATCATATATGGTGCATAACTACCTTGGTGGGGTCATCTAGTGAATGTAATAGTGACATACAATATGATGAAGTGTGATAAGAAATAAGTTCTTGCGTGATAGCAAGAATGATGAATAATTTATTCCTATCTTAAATCCTTCAATGTTAATAATGTTTATTATATATAATCATATGAAAAGGATAGGTAGCAAAAAGTAAAGAAGTAATGAATGAGCAGTGAGATATGGGAAAACACTAGCTTTGTGTAATATGTGAATTTGTTTTTACATGTATGATTTATTGAAGGCATATTGAGGTATGAAAGTTGGTTCTACATATGATTTCAGGGTATTTGTGTAAGCTATATGTTAAATGAAAGGTGTATGATAGTTGTAGTAATTCATACCTGATATGCATCTTACTATTGTGTATTTGTGATATGGTGATACGGTTTGGATGATGTCAGAACACATGGAGGGATATCCTGAATAAGGTAGTTATATCTATTCACTCATATTAATAGAAAGGGATGATAATTAGATTGTTTGAACAAGTAACCCTAATGAGGTGTAGCTTGTTATACCTAGCTCTAATATAACTGAGTGATGGTAATTGAGTATGATTAATGCTTGAATGACTGATACAATTGTGGATTACCTTATTACTGTTGTTGAAACCCTAAAATGATATAATGCGATGGTTACACTTTGAATTGTGTGTGGGCCCATAACCCACAGACCCCAGGATCGAAACAGGGTAGTATGGAATGAGGTAGTAATGCTTCACCTCATGCATCCATGAACCAATGGGGATGCCAAGAGTAGTATTGTGCAATTGATTGTTGAATTTAGTCTTTTAATTCAAGACTGTTTTGCTATTTGAGTAGCATGTTATTAAAGTTTAAAACAGCATGGTGAACTTGCTTTTGTCACTTAAAGGTGATACAGAACAATAGAACTCTCTGAGCAGCATAAGTTGAGATAGTTGTATCAGAGTATCAGAGTTGCGCAGTGAAAGCATGGTGGTTTATCTTTGCATTCTATGTTGGATTGTGGCATAAAGAATTTTCTTGATATCATTGAGAACTATTTGAGATATGTTGTGATTTAGTAAAGAATTAAAAGATCTAATGTTGAAAACTACATTCAGGTATGTAATACAAGAATATAATGACATGGAAGGCTTTAGAATCTTAGAATAACCTTGAATGTATCTTTCTTGTAGGTTTATGTTTCGAGGACGAAACATTCTAAGGGAGGAAGAGTTGTTACGACCCCATCTGAGCTTAACTGGTAAACTAGGGTTTACCTAGACAATTGCAAAGATTAATTGGAATAATCATTCTTGAAATCTAATGAATGACAATAACACAATTAGGATGTTTTAACTATGATAAGAAGTCTAAATGTTCTTTGGTCTTGAGAATTAGGGTTTGAGAAGCATAAACCCTAATCGGCCCAAATAGGGTTTTGATGATACATGAATACAGAATTTAATAAGTAGAATGTCTTACTAAATGATTTTTAGTATTTTATGTGTAACTCTGATTTACTTCAAATTTGGATATGATTTGTATATATAAAAGGTGAACAATATTGGCAAATATCAGAATTTTTGAAGAAGGTTCTGACCTGTTTATCGGTCGAGTTTCAAACTCGGCCGATCACAATTTCAGAATTTTACAGAAGTGTGGTAATTGAATTTTATCTTTTTATTGGTATATCCAATTGATCTCAAATTTTAACTGTGCTTGAAAAACACAGTTTTAGACACTCTGTTAAATTGGCATAATTTTTGGATGACTTTTGAATCCCTACAGTAAGGGTGTCGGTCGAGTTTTGTGCAGGACAAACTCGGCCGAATATTCTGCAGACTGCAATATAGCAGTGCACTGTTGTATTTTTAATTATTTATTGGTAACTCCAAATGATCTCAAATTTTAACTGAAGCTTTGTAGATCAATTATAAACAACTTTATAAATTCCCTTAATTGTTGGAGAATGTTTGATCTCTGAAATAAACGAATTACAGTAACTTTTGTATAACTGAATATTCAGCCAATATAATTAAAGTTAAGTGTTGGGTCAATATGCAATTGACCCAAGCAGCTCAATTGATTTATATGAGAAACCACACACACACACAGCTCTCATTCTTCGTCATTCACTCCAGAGAAACGAAAATCTAGAGAGAGAGGGAGAGTTAGGGCTTGAGTGGAGAAAGAGGAGGAATTGCTGAATTAGGGTTCTGCGGTCCCAAGAATGGTGAAATCAAGTAAGTTTGGATCCTTTGCATAGACTTTTATGGTGAATCTTCTCTCTCATGTCTAGATTCCGTCCATGCTCTGATTTTATCCAAGATGATGTCGAAATTCCCTCTTTTCTCACCCTTTCTTCATAATCCCTCATTTTCAAGGTTTCCGAGTTGAATGGAAGAAGAATTGGGAGATTTGCTAGGGATTTGATAGGAATTCGAGATTCCCTGAGTTGAGCTGCAGTTTTGAGGTGTTTTCACACCTTAGGGTGAGTGGGTTCTTCCTTCAAACATTCTAATGCACGAATTTGATTATAACATCCAAATCCCTAAATGCTTAGCATGTGAATTCTAAATCCTGAAATGTCCGTTTGATTTAAGTTATTGTAAATTGATATGATACGGATTCCTTCTCTGTTTGAATGACTCTTTGATGGTAGATTCATATCAGATACATATACAACACTTCCTAGTGAGGATGCTTTTAGATTTATATCAAATGATGTAATTAGGGTTTGACTTATTGAGATATCGCTAGAGTTTCAACCTTATTGAAAAGGACTAGTAATCCTATAAGTGGTTAGGATGTACCACATGGGTTATCTTAATTGAATTTTATTCTTGATACCTGATATCTCAGTGAATGGTATGAAAATCTAAATTTAGTTGAATTTCCATGGTTTCATACATATATCGATTGTATATGATTTGTTGAAACAATCTTTATTTTGTGAATGCTTATATCCTATGAAATCCTTATGAGAGCCATATGAAAAGGTGAATGAGGCAAATGCAACCCTAAGAGTAGGGTGTTGGCATGTGATAAATGATTAAGGCAAATGAAACCCTAAGAATAGGGTGTTCAATGAATCATGCTATGGTAATATGAAAGATCTCGATATGAGATATGGTGATGCTTAATTGTTGAATTGTATGTTTCTAGTGCATTTAACTTTATATGCTTGTTCTCTCTGAGTTGATATCTACATACTGCAGGGCTTCTTATATTTCAATATATATCTCGTAAATTGCAGGTGATGAGATATGATATTCCCTAGAAAGGGATGTTAATGAGACATGATATATGTTGAATACATGAGCTATGATGTTTTATATGATATGATATAGCAGGCCGTGTGAGCCTTGTGATAAATGTAAAATGAGTTATGATTTCTATTTTAAATGTATCTATAAAGTTAATAGACTTAGGTGCCCCAACACCATAGAACCCCATTGCGTGGTCTGTACCTTTGGGGTGAAACGATCGATCTAGCCTTGTGCCTAGATGGTCAGGCTCGTGTTCAACAATAATTTGTGCGTGTGTCACAGTGGCACGAGGGCAGACAGACAGTTTCCAACAATAACGCGTGCTTGTGTCACGGTGGCACTGGAGAAAAATGGGGGTTATTCAACATTAATCCGTGCTTGTGTCACGGTGGTAACCCAGACCCTCCGACTGTGCACTACAGGGTGGGAGGAGTCCAGAGCACTCAGAGTTAGTGCAGACAGGCCCTTGTGTGCCTGGGGCCCTTGTGCGCCTGAGAGTCCTGTGCAGACCAGGACGGACAGTCAGACTTAGCATTTCCCGGGTGTGTCGCTAAGTCTTGTACGGTGGATTCGTAGTGCACTGCGAGTCTCATATGTAGAGTGCGCTGCATATGTTTGGGGCATAAGCTAAAATATGATTATATAGGTTCACAGAGTCCCTTATAAATGAAAGAGTTAAGGAAGACTAGAGCATAGTCTTCTAGTAGTTATTCTTTGGATGCAATATTTACATTCTTTGTTATTTCAATTATATTGTTTTAGAACTGCTCAGTGTAGTATTTATTGTTGTTAAATTTCATATCGTTTACTCAAATTATATCTGCAATCACATTAGTGCATTAGTCTGTTTCCATTAAGTACTCATTCACTGAGCGAGTAGGCTCACCCCTCTACTCAAACATTTTTAGGGTTAACCGCGTGGACTTGGAGATAGTCAGAGCTTCAGTGTAGACCTGCCACAGGAGTCAAGTATGAGATTAGTTGAGTCAGTCAGTCCTTGTCACTCTAGGTCCACAGTAAGAGTTTAGAGAGAGAGTTGTAATTACAATGTGTAATATTGTTCCTCTTTTGATATGTATGCTAATTAGCAAGTTTTATGTGCATAATGTGTGAAAGACATCGTGAATGCTTATACATGTATCTTTACTATTAAAGTCTGATTAGTAAAAGAAATGTTCAGATTCCTTTGTTAAGATGATATGTGGTTCAATGCGGGGAAACAAGAGTTTTAAAGAAAAGAAAAGAAAAGAAAAAGTTAAGGGTGTTCTTTGTGTTGCATACAAATCCCATCTTATGCCCTAATCTCATAATTTGAGGAAATTGTGAGATCGGGGTGTAACATTCATGGTGATAGAGATGATATGCTACTAGACTTTCTTATGATGTTAATCATGATTATCCCACTAGACTACTTATACAGTTAGTGTTGCATATGTTGATAGTCAGGATAATAATGAAATTTTCATTAGTCCCTTTTACACACCTTGTTCATCATGCCTTCTGTAATTCTTATATGTTTAATTGGCTTGAAGTGTTTAAGCTATTTAATTACTTAACATGCTATTATCAATCAGCGGTGCTGGGAGTTATATCTCTTAAAGGGACATGGGTCTCACCTCATGGGTCACCACATCTTTTTAGGTGGTTGGCAATGGTGGCAATATATCTGTAGCATCAATGAGGAGCTATGGTGTTGAACTTTTGAAAAGAATGTTAGTTGTCTATTGTGTCCTAGAGTCATCCTTGTACACTCAGGTATGGCTAGGAAATTTTGTATATGATATTTTAAACAATTGGAGTTTTTGATAACATGTTATATGCTTGTACATGTGGCACATATGGAAATGTTCATCTATAAATATGTGTGGTTGTTGAGGCCACAGGTCAGTTGTAAAGAATTCTCCACATGAGATATAATAAGCAAACATGTTGGGCTCTTATGTAATATTTTAGAGCATGTTGGTGATGTTGGAATCTATTTTAGATTACCCTCTTTTCTGGTTATATGATTAATTAGTAATCGATCGAGTTTTGTGTTTTGAGTAATCTCATTTAATGTAATGTATAAGTGATATCAGCGCACTAGGTTCTCTGAGTCTACAAGGACACTAGGACTTAGGACTAGGATGACATCTAAGTATGGAACATGACTTTAAAACATGGTGCATACGACCTAATCTCCGTACTTGGATGCCCTGGTCAGGTATTCAAATATTGAAGAAAAGGTAAGTATGGAACTCTTAGATTGTTATGTTTTTGATTACTCTGATGAAATAGTCATTTTGAAACAATATAAAGAGCATAACCAATGAAAAATCATGGTTCTAATACCTCAATATTACCCTAAAAAGAGAGAGAAACCTATGATAAAAAAATGAATTAAGGTATGAATGTATGTAAGGAGAAGAGAACTCATGAAATAAATGTGATATGAGAATATGAATAAGAATAAAAATAGAAGAATAAAGTGGAACATGAGTAAAACTCAGACCAACCTATATGTGTAAGAAAGTATTATAGTAAAAACTATCATGACATGTAAAGGAAATCATTGAGGAAAATGTGAGATATGATGAGTTACCCCTTGATAGGTGGGTGAAAAATAAGATAAAGTGAGAGAGCATACACTAGAATGATGAAAAATTAACATGAAAAGAGGAAAGATATACATTGATCTTAATAATTGTGATACTTATGACAAGGAACCCAAGATGGAAAAGGTAAAATGATACTTAAAAAGCTACAACCTCTTGATGAAGGAAGAATAAGTTACCCCTTTCTAGTGAACCATGTACAGTGTTGTTGTGTTGTGGGAAGTATGTTTCCCTTTTTGTTCTTCCTTTTTGGAGAACAACTTTAAAGTGGGTCTTATGGCACTTGGTATGCGTAGATTCATTGTAATTTTGAGGGTGGATATCTTGATATAAAATGTGGATGCTTTGGAATGTGATTCCAAAATTCGTGATGTTTATTGATAAAGCATTCTCGGTGAGCTTTATAAGAGTTGGGAAGACTCCTCTTGTATGCTTTGAGTTATTTATGATGGTAGAGAATTGGGTGAAATAGGGATGTGAGTTCCTTATAGCACATAAGGTGCATACTAAGGTGATTAATCCTAGTATCCAAGGTGTACCAGTAGTATGTGAGGTTTGGATATGTTTACAAGATAAGCTTTCCACGTGTTTCTCTAACTTAGGGAGAGAGAGAGAGAGAATGAGATTATGTTGATCCTCCAAGTATTTTTTTGGAATGAAGAAGAGTGATTCCATAATGTTGTGTATGGTCTATTTAAATTTGGGCAAGACCACCAACAAGAATAGATGGTTTGTTGATCAGTAGACATGTGTTATAGTATCCCTTCAGATAAACCTACGATCATGTTATCAATGGATAAACTTAGAGTCGATGACATAAGTCGCATGGCAATGTTTTAAAAAGAGTGAAGTGGGAAGCGAGCAAGACCTTGTAGCCAATTAATCTCCAGGTGGACAATTAAGTGGGCTCTTTTTCAAAAAGCAGATGCTTATTTTTTCAAATATTTTTAACAGTTTATACACAAAATATACATAAATAATATTATTATTTGTGAATGTTTTACATAATTAAACATATGTATACCTTTAAAATTGATACTAAGAACATATTAAATCAGTAGATAACTATATATTCATATTCATTTAATATAGAATGAATATTAAATCAGTAGCTAAGAACACATTAAATCAGAAGCTAACTATATATTCATCTTCATTTAATATAAACGTATAGGTATACACTCATATATTAAATCAGTAGATAAGAACATATTAAATCAGCAGCTAACATATATTCATATTCATTTAATATGAAATGAATATTAAATCAATAGCTTAGAACATAATAAATCAACAACTAACTATATATTTGTATTCATTTAATATAAACACATAAGTATACACTCATATAAATATCAACTACATTACTGACATTAATGTTACTATATAAAATATCAAAATTGGCAAAAAGTGGAAAAATGCGGGAAAAGTGGGGGAAAAGCAGCCAAATTGGGAAAAAAGTGACCAAAGCGGATTAAAAGTGGTCGATTAACTCAAATCTACTCAATAGTTGCTTGGAGTGCATTTTCATCAGCATAGAACTTGTGTCACTTAAGCGGCCTCCTAGCACTCTTTTTAAAACATTGTTGTATGGTGATGTTGAGTTTAGGATTATGTTGTTTATACTAACCAATGTATCAGTAGCATTTACGGATAGGAAGAATAGAGTACTCAGTTCATGTCTATATGAGTTGTGGCAAGTTTTGAATGATGACATCTCAATGTACTTCAGAGGTGGTCAATATCATGGTCAACATCTTTGCTACACCTTAGGAATGTTAAACCAACAACACTTACGTGTGACAAGTTTGGCAAGAGTGAGTTTGAGGTTAGCTAAAGTGTCTTCACAAGGTTATGATAGATCTTCTAAGGATGTAGTGCTAACCATACAATGGTACTAGATGTTGATGGCATAAGTGACATTACACATGAGGAAACCCATCTTAAAACACATGATGTATCATAGGATGAATAATGAACAATGGCAACCAAGTGTGGCTTTTGAGTGATGTGCTAATACAACAGATTGTAGTGAGGAACATGAGGATTCAACAATAGATGGAAATAGTTTGTAATCACAACTAGAGTTCCAAGTTGTAAGTATTATCCAAGTTATACAAGTTACACAATAGTTTCTATGCTCCATGGATTTGGGAAATGTCACCATGATGAGAACAAGTGATACAAACAAGTAGAGGTTGAGTAACATTAGGATGTTTCTTATGTGGAAATTCGTATGCTAACTCAAGTTGAGACCTACAAGAGTTCAGGGAGAAAAACATGACTTCTATGAGAATGATGTTACATCAGCATGAGATGGAATTTACCATGTGGAGGTTTGAGTATGATGTCCATGGTAAGAATCCAAATTTTCTACCTTGGATTTTGGGGGAAAGATCCCTATTAGGGGTTTATGGTTGTGAGACTACAAACCTTGCTTAAATGTTAAACAATCTTAATTATCATAATTGGGTACTTAAAACTTTAACTAAACCCATTGAGGTTCTTTGATATCATGTGACAAGCTTTATTTTCATGTTTGGTCCAGTTTGTAAACTATATGTGCAATATATGCAATTTTGTGCACATTTTTGGACTTTTATGCAATTTATCCACATCTATGATTTTTCTTGAAATTTGTCACATATATATGATTCTTCATAAGTTTCTACATTAGTTTTGATTATTTTGCACCTAGAGGCACCTTGTTGAACCTTGTAATGAGGGATGAGAGTCTAGGTGAGAATTAGGGTTTCTCCCTATGCATGGATGATGGAGTTTCAAAGTATGCAACCATGGGAATCAATGGTTTTTCCTTGTAGGGTGCCAACCGATGGTTCTCAAAATGTAGGTAGACTGATGGTTCATCCTACAAGTGTCATAATCGATGGTTGAGGTGGTTGAAGACCCTTATCCGATGGTGAGGAAAAATTTCTCATTTTGTCTTCTTTTGGCTATGTATGGGACCCAATGGTTCTTGTAAGTTGTAGAGGCAGATGGATAGCCTACTTCAGATGTATGAAGGCTCTCCTAGCTCCATCAGTCGATGTTTAGATAGAATGATAACCCATGGACCTACTATCATTCATGCAAAATGAACTTTGACACATGGCAACCTAGATGGACACCTCAAACTTCTCTTCTCCCTTATTCATGAGCTTTATATACCCCTCCTTTTGCACACAGCCTAAACCTTTGGACTCTTATCTCTTCTTTCTATTTAGAGATTTTTCTCCCCTACTAGGGAAGATAAGAAGGTTCCCAAGTAATAATAAGGTTCCCAACCTTCTTGGTTAAGCAACTAGGGTTTAGATCTACCCTCTTTTAGAGTTTGCAAATCTTCCTTAGTTGTTTCCGACCTAAAGCGAGGTTTAATACCTTTCTTGGAGATATAGTTTGTTTGGTTATAAGGAGAGCTAAGATAGAGTTTTCTTCCTCCTTTGCATGAGTTTTCTTGCTATTTGGATCATGATCTTCTTCCTAGAGGCGAGTTACTCACATTTACTGCTTACTACTAACCTACTTATTCAAGTTCTTTCTCTAAAACGAAGATGTAACCATAAAGAATAATTTTTTTACTAGATTTCAATTTAAATGTTGTTCTTTGAATAGTTTCTATCTCTAGATGAACATGAAACTATATGTACGACCTTCTTGAGTTAGAGAAACACTTACCTTGCTTAACCATGAACCAATGGTGCTTTTGGGATCACAAATGGTGGTTCCTTCTATGTGTTAATGAACTATTTTCCTTCTTTTCTTGGTGTCTAATGGTTTGGAACCTATGAGAAACTGATGGTTTTTACTTTCTTATTGTTTTAATAGGTTTACTACAGCCTACAATTGAAGGTTATGTTTCGTTGGTCACAAGTGGTTGATGGTTACCCTAACCCTAGCAAACAATGGTCTTTTCTATGTGTTGAGAGTTGTTCTCCCAATATTTTTCTTCATCTCCCGATGGTTGGGCCCTTGTGACAACTGATGGTGGTCACTTGTTTCTGTCTTGAGCTTTCTTTTAGTTCCTAGAACGGATGGCTATGTTCCTCCAAGGCAGGTCTCTTTAATACTCATTTAAAGTGGTTCTCAACAATAGTATACTTAGGGTTTATATGGCTATTTTTCCACCTAAGGAACATAACCCGATGGTCTAGCTCTCTTGCTATTTTGTTTGGATTTTTTTTACAAATCTATGATGGAATTTTTACTTCTTTCTTGATGCTATCTCTTGAATACAACCAATGGATATGCCTTCCTCTGGACAACCGATGGTTAGGGTCCCATGATTCAGTGGTCTTTGGTGTTTATATATGGTGGCTTGAGCAATGGTTTCCCTAGCATAACAAATTATGGTTTTCTTTTGACTTTGGATCAACTTTGTTCCATCTATTGTGACAACTAATGGTCACACCATAGATCTATTTTTGATACCTTTGAATTTCGAAGACCCAATGGTTTTAGTGCCCTAAGGTTGACATCAATCGATGGTGGTGGTTGTTCAACACCCAATAGTTTTAACCGATGGTGTTCCAAGACATCACCACTGATGGTGAGACTAGGTCCTATGTGTTGATTCCTTTAAGCCCCAAAACAATGGTTTTCTTAGTTAAATAAGTCAAGGGTTATAATTATGCCTGAATCAATGGTTTTAAATGAACAATCAGATCCTATGGTTATGGTTATATTCCTCAACATGCGATGGTCTTGAGTGAAGCTCATGGTGTGATTCTTTGGTATTGGTGGCATGAATTGGATGGTTCATTTCTCTTAACTTTCTAGTCTTTCCTTTACCCCCGTATGAGCATAATTGATAAATCACCATGATGAGTTGATTTTTAACCCTAATGAAGCACAACTTGTTACACCTAAGACTAATGTAATTCAGTGATAGTGATTGATTATGATCAACCCTCTTGAATGATTAATATGATAATGGACTATTCTCTTATCGTCAAAACCATAGTATGATATAAGTGATGGTTAAGTCTTGTGTTATGTATGGATTCATACTTGAGGATAGTATTGGATTTGATGTCAATGATTTGCCTTATGCATCCATGATCCTATGTGGGTATCATGAGTTAGGGTTTCTGTATGAGTGTTGAACTATAGCTTCGGTGTAAGTTATTTTACTAAACCTAGACCTAATGGAAAAAAGATGTTAGTGGTTTTTCATGCTACCCTTTCTTATATGATTGATATAATGATGGAATGCTCCAGATGACTAAGATAACCCTGATATGTTAACATGAGAATATGTTTTGTCTCTTTAATGCAATATCATGTTGAGCCTATATAACACAAGTATGATGATGGTTTGTTTAGCCTTCCCATAAGCCATGGAAAGTTAATGATGATCTTGCAGGGAATGATGTGATGGTCTTAAAGACCTTTGGGCATGTCTAGAGCCCTTATGAAGGTATAATACTCTTATGTTGACAAGGCTTGATACCCTGTGTTATTGTGATAAGGATTTATATTGTGTGCAGTATGATGACAAGTGTAGTCTCATGAATTGCAACCACAAAGTACCATGTGATTATGAGATTAGGAACAATAAGTTCCATACATTTATATCTTCTGATGTTTTTATATATTAATGCTTGTTATAAATGAATTAGGGTTTGTATGTCCACTTGTTTGATGCAGCCTTAACTCACTAAATAGGAAATAACTCATCAAGTGAAATGGTAATCATGTAATGCCAAGTTCCATATATCCATCAGAGTGTCAGAACTTGCCATATAGTGAAACAAGTATTCCTAAGTGAAACTCATAGCACATATTGTTGAGTATGAGGGGTGCTTGTCATCCTGACTCCAAGTGTTTAGGGAGGATGATTGAAGTCATACTTAGCCCTCAATTTGACAATGTCTGAGGTCATGTCTCAGTGTTATATATGTGATGAGATTGGAGAACAATTGTGGTTGTACCTCAGGTGTGAGGTTATGTGTACCCACCTCCTTTCACTAGTGTCATGACTTGTACCAAGGACGTACTAGGTTGTTAATAGATTGACCTTATGTGTCATTGTGGAGGACATGTACTGAGTGGGGGAGGAGAAGATCAAAGGAGTCTGACTCTTCCTAGATCTTGTATGGCACTGATATCGAATTAGCAGTCATCAATTGGAACTTGAGTGGTATCCTCAAATTCCTCACATATTCATAAAAGATGTAATATATATATATGTAGCATATATTGTAACATCCCTGAACTGGGTTATAAACTAACCCTAGGTGTTTTTCCTAAATATGTAATTAAACCCTGGTGATTATCTTTTGACATATAATTAAGTTCCTCAGGAACATATACTTTCAATTTTGTCCTTTTTAATCAAAGTTGTAGTATTATTTTGGTAATGCAGGGGCTTATGTGCAAATTACCCAGTTAAGGGGTTAACTTTCAATTGCACATGTTAAGATGTTCTTTTGATAATGAGACATCATATGAGTGAATATGATGAGACATGATGGATTTCCCAAGCTTGGGCATCTAGATGCAGCTTGTGGAATAATCCTTATGCTTAAAAACCCTAATTTGGAGTAAAATGCAGTTTACCCAATTTGAGGGGTGCAACTTGTAAAATACACCATCTAGAACATCTTTTATGACTCTTGTCATCATTTAGAGTAGAAATGGTGAAAGGGACACATCAATGAATAATCAGATAAGAAAAATGACTTTTGTACATAAAATTCACTAAGTTTGAGTAAGGAAACCTTTCATGTATGTACCCTAGTTGAAAGTTGGCTTTCTTTACCCCTATATCTTGAGATTTCATGAGCTTTGCATAAGTTTAGATGAGATTGGACGTTCCCTTAAATAAGAAAGGACTTGGATGAGAATTTTAAAGTTCTAGAGGTCTTTATGGTGTAAATCAGCCTAAACTATATAAGCACCTTTCTTTCCAAACCAAGCAAACGTTTTCCTTCACTTCCTCACTTCTTATCTTTCTCAACCGGCCAAAGCAAAGCTCAGGAGCTCAAGGGGACGACCAACCTGTTCTAGGTAAGAGAACACCACCTTCTAGCTTGGATTCATGGAGGAAATCGTATTACAAGGTTGAATTGCTAGTTTTCTTACTTAGGTTCCTTGTTCTAGCCGACCATCTCCATCTTTTTCTTGAAGAATTGACCTTGGCCGACCTGTGGAGCTCAAGACACCATTAAAGGCTTGAAGCATGGAAGCTTGGAAGTTATAGGAACCACATTTGAGGCGGGTTTTATAACTCTAACTCTTAGCTTTGTTATGCATATTTTTGTTCTTGTTTTCTATGATTCGTTCTTCTTCTACCTCCCTTCTTCCTTGCTCTTTTGCAAGCAAAACGGTGGAGGAACCGACCTGAACAGAGGTTGAGGATGATGGGTGTGGATTCCTTTGTCACTTTATGAAACGACCTTGAACCCTTTTGGTCCAAACGGGTGCAACTCGTTTAAGGTCAAACGGGTTCAACCCGTTTTGATCTCAAACGATCCTGCAAGATAGTTTGGATCAAAATGACCCGAAGACCGTTTCATAGGGTTGACCAAGCATGGACCGTTTGGGTTTTCTGTTCACAATTATGTAGGCTAATGACGCACCAAAATTTAGGGGTTAACTCCAATGGAATCGTAGGTTGAAGGCCAATCAATTAGGCAATAGAATTGAATTAAGTACTGATTTTCCAAACTAATTAACTTGAACTTTTGGGCAAACGGGTTCCAACCCGTTTGAGTGAGTTGACCAAGCATTGACCGTTTGGGATACCTGTTCATAATATATTGAATTTCATTCCTACAAAGAATTGTAATCTGATTCCTAACCAATTAAGAGTTGAAGACACTTCAATAACCTAACCCTAATCGGGTGAAAGTTGCTGATTTCAATATAGATCTTGTTGAGTTTTGGGTTGAAGGACCCAAACAGGTTCCAACCCATTTGGGGGTTCATCCAAACGATCTCACACTCGCTTAGTGACACGCCAAGATCGTTTGGAGGTCTAGGGTTAATGAATTTGATGGTTTGAGGGTCCAATTACAAGATGTTGATAAATTGATGAAAAGTGTTGATTTCTAATTTAATTAGGGCTCAACCCTTATCAAATCATTTTGTTTTTTGGTAAAAATTTGGGAAAACGGTCTCAAGACCATTTGGAGGTCATCCAAACGACCTCAAGACCGTTTGAGCCAAGTTTGGGCCCAATTGGAGGTCAATTGATAGGTTCAACTCTGATTTGAATCATATTGTTGAACATTGATAATTAGCCGATTGGAAACCCTAATTGAGTTAGATTTAACCCTAATTGGATTTCAATTGAGGGTCAATTTGGTGTCCAATTGATTGAGGCACATTCTAATTGACTCAATTTGTATATGGTTAACATGGCTTGGGCCAATTGAAAGCTTCAACATAAGAAATCCTATTCAAGCATAAACTTTGTGTCACCTTTTATGTTCATGCGGTTTGAACCCAAGTAGACCCACACTCGTTTAAGCCCAAATGAGTTCACACGCATTCAAGCCCAAACGAGTCCACACTCGTTTGAGTCCAAATGAGTCCACACTCATTTGAGTCCAAACGGGTTCACACCCATTTAAGCTCAAATGGGTTCACACTCGTTTAGGCTCAAACGGGTCCACACTCGTTTGGACTTAAATGGGTCCACACCCGTTTAAGATTAAGTGGGTCTACACTCGTTTAAGGTTCAAATGGATTCAAGGTCATTGGAGATTAAACAAGTTCAATGTCGTTTAAGAATCAAATGAGTTGAAGGTTGAAGGTTAAACCCTAAACCAATTGGAGACCGTCAAGGTTGATTATACTTAATCACTTGAAGGTGTAAATGGTTCAATGATGATCTAATCTAAACCCTAATGGTAACCTAAGATGTTAAGGGATTAAGTGGCTAATGAATTGACCCATGATGATGGTCAATGGGTAAATTACAAAATGCCCCTGAAAGGTTCAATGGAGTGATACCTTGTTTTAATCAAACCCTAATCACATGATAGTGATGAGTTGACTGGTGTTAATCAATGAGGACTTAACCCAACCTAATCTAGAGTGGTGTAATCACTATATACTAGTTAGAGGAGAGAGAAAGTACCAATTATAATGGAAACTCAAGTAAAATGCCTTCAATATACATGAATGTGCAAGTTTAGGTATGATCCACTTATGTGAGATCATGGAAACCCTAATTATGATAATTGATGAATCTTAATCTTATCTGAGGTCTTTAATGATGATGTTTCTCATATATGAGTATGTTATGAGATCATTTCACCATGAGGTGAATAGTAAACCCTAATTCTAGGGTGATGACATGTAATGAGAATAGTAAACCCTAATTGATGAAAACTAGGGAAACCTAGCTCTTGTATGAGTAGGGAGATACAACTTCTTTAAATGAGTTATTTACTGTTATCAATTGATTTAGCCATGCAGGTTCCTTTATGAGGAAGATCATATCCAGGTATGGATGATGATACTATATTCATTGAAAGCATGTTGTTAGCTTTATGAATAGTGATATATCCTGATACCTTGTTAATAGCATCTTATGAGATTGATAGGCTGTGAGAGCCATGAATACCATCAAGGTCATTCTTTAAGAGATGACTTGTGATGAGAATATTGAGAAATGATAATTGATGAGAGTTAGGCTTGTTACATTTAGTATTCTTCCTTCATAGCTACTATGCTAATGATTAATGTTTGAAAACATGTATGATGATAAAAGAATATTGAAATTTACCTAACTAATCAAGTATAATCATACCATGTAGAGCCCTAATCATAGATCCATCATTGTCAGGAGTTAAATGATGGTGAAACAGGTTTTCCTAAGGGGATTCCTGGAGTACATAGTTTTGAATATGTGGGGTAATATGGATTTGAATTTCCTTACATCCTAGTGTAGGAATTGATGTAGATGTATCTTAATCTATCAATCCTTCACTATGTTTTATGTCGGGGTGATGTAATACTAATCTCCTGAGGAAATCTTTTATACTGCATCGATAAGAGATAAACAAGAAATCTTTCGGTAGCGAAGAGAGTACAGAATGCCACTGTGACTCTAATAGCGAAGTACCAGAATACCCTGGTAAGCTATAGTAGTAGAGACACTAGATGTCCTGCATGTTGATCCTCTTACTGACTGAGGAAGATGAGGTCATAAGAATCCGGCTCTTTTGATGACCTATGTATGATACCAATGCGACTTAATAGTGATCGGTTGGAGTATGAGCGGTATACCTCATCTCCGCAGGGCATAATGATGTTTGTAAAACATAATCAACCGCGTAGCATATCTGCTTAGGTTGAACTACGAAATATATTGGTTGAAGATACATTACTTAGTATACATGTTCTTCATATTCCTTAAATGTTGTTGTTCTAATTGATAACAATCTGCTGCTGATTACCTTAAAGCTTTTATTGCCTATGTTATTCTTGGTTGCTATAATAAAGCTTCTGGCGAAGTTTTATAACCCTCACTGGGAAAATTATTTAAAATTGTCTCACCCCGTAGATTTCAACTTTTTAGGTAGTCGTCGAGGGTGAAGGAATCAATCTTCAGGTGACCAATATCAGCAGCAGCAACATCAGGAGCAGCAGTAAATCTCAGGTGGAGATTCAGACTGCTGAGTTGTATAGTTAGATAGCCAGTCCTATGTGTTCTCTGTACTCTCAGGTCCTTGGAGTCTTTTGGTCTGAGATTTTGGTTTTGAGTTCTTGAGATTTTGTATCATGTTGTATATAATTACTCAAGAAGTAATTATCTGAGATGTAAATAGTATATCTCCTTTTATGAAAGAAGTTTTTATAGATTCAAGCTCTTATCTCGAAAAGTTTTAATTTCTTGTGATTTTTGTCTTCCGCTATTAATCGAATCGCTTCCGCTAAGTTTATATCGTGGTTTTGGAGATCAGAGCCCACAATTAGTGGTATCAGAGGTCTAGGTTCGCTGAGTCTACAGAGACATAGGACTAAGGTAGTAGAGTTTGTTCTAAGTGTCATCCAGTGTATCTGATGGTAACTTCTACTCACATAGGAGGAGAAGAACTTGAAGATGACTGGATCGAATGAGGAGTTTGCTGCGGGGAGCAACAATACTGCACCAAGAAGAGGTGCAGAGGAGCAAGCAATAGAGGGAGAATTACCTGAGATTCCTCTAGCTAACCCAACCATGATAAGGAATTCTTCCTTAGGAATCACTGTTGGGGAATTTAAGGCTACCATGATGTATCTAGTGGATCAAGCACTAGTAATACAACCCAGATTACCAGCTCCTAATGATGATGTTTTGGGTATCAACAGAATATGTGAACCACAACAATAGGTTGAAGCAATGGTAAATGATGAAGCTTTGAACCTAGAGCAAGCCAGTGCTCAACCTCAGTCTGATGAATCAGTATACAGTAATATAGGGGTTAGAATACAACCAGAGACTAGGACCTGCTATAGGTGTAGGAAGCCTGGACATATCAGAAATAATTGTCCAGAAGAGAAATATAAAGGAAGAATTGAGAAAAGACCTATCCAAACCCAGGAGCAGAGACCTGGTAGTTCCAAAAGGAAGAAGTTTATGGTGTCACCAACACAACCAGGACCTAGTACACCAAGACAATGGTCATCCAGAAAGGGTAAAGAACCCTTCAGACCATACTGGGCACCTAGAATTTGCTACATATGTAGACAGGTTGGACATCTAGCAAGAAATTGCCCAGCCAGAAATGTTATGGCAAATAAACCTCTGAGGCAGAATCAGCTTGAGACAATGAATAATCCTCGAGTCATGACAGGTTAGACGAAATAAATGTTATTCTTATATGTCTTTTTATGATCTCTTGGACAAAACTGAGAAAGTAATTGATTGAACTTTTCTTGATTAATCCAATAAGGACTTATAATGTTGTATAAAATAGATGTTTCATGTTACATGCTTATCTCCATAAAAAGGATGAAGTATTAAAGAGATGTCTGGATAAAATTCAGTAATGTTAAATCTTATACTTGTGATAATAGGAAAAGAGAAGGAAAATTGTAGTATACAAATGCATATTACCTTATTTCAGTATTTATATACCCTGGGCAGGTATACAATTGTTGATGATAAAGTAAATATGGAAACTCCTAGATTGTTATCTTTTTTATTGCTCTGATCAAGTAGTCATTCAGAAACAATCTAATGAGTATCAAGAAATAATAAATATGGGAATAAGGGAGGTCAACCCTGTCCAGTAAAGATGTAAGAATAATAATAAAGAATAAGTACCCATTGCCGAGGATTGATGATCTTTTTGACCAGTTGCATGGTGCAACAGTCTTCTCAAAGATAGACTTGAGGTCTGGATATCATCAACTCCGTATTAAGGATAGTGACATATCCAAGTCTGCCTTTAGGACACGATATGGTCACTATGAGTTCACGGTTATGTCGTTTGGACTAACCAATGCACCGGCTGCATTCATGGAACTCATGAATAGAGTTTTTCGACCTTTCCTTGATCAGTGTGTTGTTGTCTTAATAGATGACATTCTTATTTATAGTAAGCATGCTCAACAGCATGAAAAACATCTCCGACAGGCTCTAACTCTGCTAAGAAAACATAAGCTATATGCTAAGTTAGCAAGTGTGAGTTCTGGTTGCCGGAAGTATCTTTTCTTGGACATGTGATATCTGCCTCGGGTATTCGTGTTGACCCTACAAAGGTAGAATCTGTTCTATAGTGGGAACAACCGAAAACACCAACGGAGATTCGAAGTTTCTTGGGATTAGCTGGTTATTATCGAAGGTTTATTAAGAATTTTAGTTGTATAGCCTTACCCTTAACCAAGTTAACCCGGAAAGATGTTCCTTTTACCTGGAGTGATAAGTGTCAACAGTCTTTTCAGCTGTTGAAGGAGAGGTTGACAAGTGCACCTGTACTTGTGTTACCTGAGCAAGGAAAAGGATACATAGTTTTTTGTGATGCCTCCAAGAATGGACTAGGATGCGTGTTGATGCAGGATAAGCAAGTGATCTCTTTTTCTTCAAGACAGCTTAAGAAACACGAAGAGAATTATCCGACACACGATCTGGAGTTAGCTGCTGTGGTTCATGCCCTGAAGATCTGGAGACATTATCTCTACGGAGAGACATTCCAGATTTTCACAAATCACAAAAATTTTAAATATATCTTCTCTAAGCATGAGCTTAACATGAGGCAACGTCGCTGGATGGAGTTAATCAAGGACTACGACTGTACAATAGATTACCATCCAGGAAAGGCCAATGTGGTTGCAGATGCCTTGAGTAGGAAATCAGCAACATCAACCATGGATAGAGCACAACTAAACTCTTTAGTAAGCCCTAGAAGAGATATGCTTATCTCCTTAAGGCAAGACAATGTACAGATGAAGGTGTCATGGATTGCCGGGTTGTTGGCTGAGATGCATATCAAACCCACCCTAAGAGAGCAGATTAAGGAGGCACAGCAAGTTGATGTTGCAGTTTAGCAGATCAGATCTGAGTATGGTGATGAGAAGCGAGAAGGTTTTCATAAATCAGATGATCAAATGGCATGCTATCATGGGAGGATGATAGTACCAGATGTAGATAACCTGAGGAAGTTAGTCCTGGAGGAAGCTCATTCTTCAATGTATGCTATGCATCCAGGAAACACCAAGATGTATCGAAACTTGAAAGATATGTATCGGTGGCCTGGGATGAAGAAGGACGTAGCTGAGTTTGTTCTGAGGTGTCCAGTGTGTCAGCAAGTTAAAGCTGAACACCAGAAGCCTGCAGGAACAATGCAACCTTTACCCATACCACAGTGGAAGTGGGATCATGTAACCATGGACTTTGTTGTTGGTCTACCAAAAACAAACAAAGGACATGATTCCATTTGGGTAATTGTTGATAGGTTGACTAAGACAGCGCATTTCTTACCTGTCAAAACAACCTATTCTGCTGAAAGGTTATCCCAGTTATATGTTCAAGAGATAGTGCGTTTGCACGGAGTTCCTGTCACCATAGTTTCCGACAGAGGTCCTCAGTTCACAAGTCATTTTTGGGAACAGCTACATAGAGCACTAGGAACCCAGTTAAGGTTTAGTACATCCTTTCATCCACAGACTGATGGACAGTCTGAAAGGACTATGCAGACCTTAGAAGATCTGCTGAGAGCATGTGCTCTCCAGTTTACCGGAAGTTGGGATCTACACCTAAGCTTAGTAGAGTTTGCTTATAACAATAGCTATCAGCATAGTATTGATATGGGACCTTATGAAGCCTTGTATGGTAGACGTTGTAGATCCCCTTTGTGTTGGTATGAGACTGGTGAACATCAGTTGTTAGGTCCTGATCTTGTGCAACAAACTACAAAGAAGATCAAAGTTATACAACAACAGCTTAAGACTGCACAGGATAGACAGAAGTCGTATGCTGATAAGTGTCGTAGACCGTTAGAGTTCCAGGTTGGAGACAGAGTGTACCTCAAGGTCTCGCCTTGGAAAGGAGTCCTTCGCTTTGGAAGGAAAGGAAAGTTAGCACCTAGATTTATGGGACCTTATCCAATCATTGAACGGGTTGGAAAGGTAACCTATAGACTAGTGTTACCACCAGAGTTGCAGAGGTTACACCCTGTGTTTCACATTTCTATGCTGAGGAAATGTCACCCCGACACTGAGTCAGTTCTACAACCTATGGAGGTAGAATTGAATGATGACATATCTTACGAGGAAGGGCCAGTGTCAATCCTTGATAGCAGAACTAAAAAGTTAAAGAAGAAAGATATAAGCCTTGTGAAAGTCCTCTGGAACCACCGTGGTGTTGAAGAAGCCACTTGGGAACTAGAGGATGAGATGAGAAGGAAATACCCTACTCTTTTCTCCTAGTATGCATTATCGATTTCGGGGACGAAATCCTTGTAAAGGGTGGATAATTTGTAACATCTCTGACCTGGGTTATAAACTAACCCTAGGTATTTTTCCTAAATATGTAATTAAACCCTGGTGATTATCTTTTGACATGTAATTAAGTTCCTCAGGAACATATACATTCAATTTTGTCATTTTTAATCAAAGTTGTAGTATTATTTTGGTAATGCAGGGGCTTATGTGCAAATTACCCAGTTAAGGGGTTAACTTGCAATTGCACATGTTAAGATGTTCTTTTGATAATGAGACATCATATGAGTGAATATGATGAGACATGATGGATTTCCCAAGCTTGGGCATCTAGATGCAGCTTGTGGAATAATCCTTATGCTTAAAAACCCTAATTTGGAGTAAAATGCAGTTTACCCAATTTGAGGGGTGCAACTTGTAAAATACACCATATAGAACATCTTTTATGACTCTTGTCATCATTTAGAGTAGAAATGGTGAAAGGGACACATCAATGAATAATCAGATAAGAAAAATGACCTTTGTACATAAAATTCACTAAGTTTGAGTAAGGAAACCTTTCATGTATGTACCCTAGTTGAAAGTTGGCTTTCTTTACCCCTAGATATTTATATTTCATGAGCTTTGCATAAGTTTAGATGAGATTGGACGTTCCCTTAAATAAGAAAGGACTTGGATGAGAATTTCAAAGTTCTAGAGGTCTTTATGGTGTAAATCAGCCTAAACTATATAAGCACCTTTCTTTCCAAACCAAGCAAACATTTTCCTTCACTTCCTCACTTCTTATCTTTCTCAACCGGACAAAGAAAATCTAAGGATCTCAAGGGGATGACCAACCTGTTCTAGGTAAGAGAACACCACCTTCTAGCTTGGATTCATGGAGGAAATCGTATTACAAGGTTGAATTGCTAGTTTTCTTACTTAGGTTCCTTGTTCTAGCCGACCATCTCCATCTTTTTCTTGAAGAATTGTCCTTGACCGACCTATGGAGCTCAAGACGCCATTAAAGGCTTGAAGCTTGGAAGCTCTAGGAACCACGTTTGAGGTGGGTTTTATAACTCTAACTCTTAGCTTTGTTATGCATATCTTTGTTCTTGTTTTCTATGATTAGTTCTTCTTCTACCTCCCTTCTTCCTTGCTCTTTTGCAAGCAAAACGGTGGAGGAACTGACCTGAATATAGGTTGAGGATGATGGGCGTGGATTCCTATGTCACTTTATGAAACGACCTTGAACCCTTTGGTCCAAACGGGGGCAACTCGTTTAAGGTCAAACGGGTTCAACCCGTTTTGATCTCAAACGATCCTGCAAGATCGTTTGGATCAAAACGACCCCAAGACCGTTTCATAGGGTTGACCAAGCATGGACCGTTTGGGTTTTCTGTTCACAATTATGTAGGCTAATGACCCACCACAATTTAGTGGCTAACTCCAAAGGAATCGTAGGTTGAAGGCCAATCAATTAGGCAATAGAATTGAATTAAGTACTGATTTTCCAAACTAATTAACTTGAACTTTTGGGAAAACGGGTTCCAACCCATTTGAGTGAGTTGACCAAGCATTGACCGTTTGGGATACCTGTTCATAATATATTGAATTTCATTCCTACAAAGAATTGTAATCTGATTCCTATTCAATTTAGATTTGAAAACACTTCAATAACCTAACCCTAATCGGGTGAAAGTTTCTGATTTCAATATAGATCTTGTTGAGTTTTGGTTTGAAGGACCCAAACGGGTTCCAACCCATTTGGGAGTTCATCCAAACGATCTCACACTCGTTTAGTGACACCCCAAGATCGTTTGGAGGTCTAGGGTTAAATAATTTGATGGTTTGAGGGTCCAATTACAAGATGTTGATAAATTGATGAAAAGTGCTGATTTCTAATTTAATTAGGGCTCAACCCTTATCAAATCATTTTGGTTTTTTGTCAAACTTTGGGCAAACGGTCTCAAGACCGTTTGGAGGTCATCCAAACAACCTCAAGACCATTTGAGCCAAGTTTGGGCCCAATTGGAGGTCAATTGATAGGTTCAACTCCGATTTGAATCATATTGTTGAACATTGATAATTAGCCGATTGGAAACCCTAATTGAGTTAGATTTAACCCTAATTGGCTTTCAATTGAGGGTCAATTTGGTGTCCAATTGATTGAGGCTCATCCTAATTGACTCGATTTGTATATGGTTAACATGGCTTGGGCCAATTGAAAGCTTCAACATAAGAAATCCTATTCAAGCATAAACTTTGTGTCACCTTTTATGTTCATGCGGTTTGAACCCAAGTAGACCCACACTCGTTTAACCCAAACGAGTTCACACCCGTTTAAGCCCAAAAGGGTCCACACTCATTTGAGTCCAAACGAGTCCACACTCATTTGAGTCCATACGGGTTCACACCCGTTTAAGCTCAAATAGGTTCACACTCGTTTAGGCTCAAACGGGTCCACACTCGTTTGGACTTAAATGGGTCCACACCCGTTTAAGATTAAGTGGGTCCACACTCATTTAAGGTTCAAATGTATTCAAGGTCATTGGAGATTAAACAAGTTCAAGGTCGTTTAAGAATCAAATGAGTTGAAGGTGGAAGGTTAAACCCTAAACCAATTGGAGACCGTCAAGGTTGATTATACTTAATCACTTGAAGGTGTAAATGGTTCAATGATGATCTAATCTAAACCCTAATGGTAACCTAAGATGTTAAGGGATTAAGTGGCTAATGAATTGACCCAGGATGATGGTCAATGCGTAAATTACCAAAATGCCCCTGAAAGGTTCAATGGAGTGATACCTTGTTTTAATCAAACCCTAATCACATGATAGTGATGAATTGACTAGTGTTAATCAATGAGGACTTAACCCAACCTAATCTGGAGTGGTGTAATCACTATATACTATTTAGAGGAGAGCGAAAGTACCAATTATAATGGAAACTCAAGTAAAATGCCTTCAATATACATGGATGCGCAAGTTTAGGTATGATCCACTTATGTGAGATCATGGAAACCCTAATTATGATAATTTATGAATCTTAATCTTATCTGAGGTCTTTAATGATGATGTTTCTCATACATGAGTATGTTATGATATCATTTCACCATGAGGTGAATAGTAAACCCTAATTCTAGGGTGATGACATGTAATGAGAATAGTAAACCCTAATTGATGAAAACCAGGGAAACCTAGCTCTTGTATGAGTAGGGAGATACAACTTCTTTAAATGAGTTATTTACTGTTATCAGTTGATTTAACCATGTAGGCTCCTTTATGAGGAAGATCATATCCATATATGGATGATGATACTATATTCATTGAAAGCATGCTGTTAGCTTTATGAATAGTGATATATCCTGATACCTTGTTAATAGCATCTTATGAGATTGATAGGCTGTGAGAGCCATGAATACCATCAAGGTCATGCTTTAAGAGATGACTTGTGATGAGAATATTGAGAAATGATAATTGATGAGAGTTAGGCTTGTTACATTTAGCATTCTTCCTTAATAGCTGCTATGCTAATGATTAATGTTTGAAAACATGTATGATGATAAAAGAATACTGAAATGTACCTAACTAATCAAGTATAATCATACCATGTAGAGCCCTGATCATAGATCCATCATTGTCAGGAATTAAATGATGGTGAAATAGGTTTTCCTAAGGGGATTCCTGGAGCACATACTTTTGAATATGTGGGGTAATATGGATGTGAATTTCCTTACATCCTAGTGTAGGAATTGATGTAGATGTATCTTAATCTATCAATCCTTCACTATGTTTTATGTCGGGGTGATGTAATACTAATCTCCCGAGAAAATCTTTTATACCGCATCGATAAGAGATAAACAAGAAATTTTTCGGTAACGAAGAGAGAACAAAATGCCACTGTGACTCTAATAGCGAAGTACCAGAATATCCTGGTAAGCTATAGTAGTAGAGACACTAGATGTCCTGCATGTTGATCCTCTTACTAACTGAGGAAGATGAGGTCATAAGAATCCGACTCTTTTGATGACCTATGTATGATACCGATGCGACTTAATAGTGACCGGTTGGAGTATGAGCGGTATACCTCATCTCTACAGGGAATAATTATGTTTGTAAAACATAATCAACCGCGTAGAATATCTGCTTAGGTTGAACTACGAAATAAATTGGTTGAAGATACATTACTTAGTATACATGTTCTTCATATTCCTTAAATGTTGTTGTTCTAATTGATAACAATCTGCTACTGATTACCTTAAAGCTTTTATTGCCTATGTTATTCTTGGTTTCTATAATAAAGCTTCTGGCGAAGAGTTATAACTCTCTCTAGGACAATTATTTAAAATTGTCTCACCCCGTAGATTTCAACTTTTTAGGTAGTCGTCGAGGGTGAAGGAATCAATCTTCAGGTGACCAATATCATCAGTAGCAGCATCAGGAGCAATAGTAAATCTCAGGTGGAGATTCAGACTGCTGAGTTGTATAGTTAGATAGTCAGTCCTATGTGTTCTCTATACTCTCAGGTCCTTGGAGTCTTTTGGTCTGAGATTTTGGTTTTGAGTTCTTGAGATTTTGTATCATGTTGTATATAATTACTCAAGAAGTAATTATCTGAGATGTAAACTGTTTATCTCCTTTTATGAAAGAAGTTTTTATAGATTCAAGCTCTTATCTCGAAAAGTTTTAATTTCCCGTGATTTTTGTCTTCCACTGTTAATCGAATCGCTTCCGCTAAGTTTATATCATGGTTTTGGAGATCAGATCCCACATATATTTTTAGGGATATACACAACACTTCACATTGGATGATAATCATTATTTGTTCTCTTTACATAGAGATGATGTTTAGTGCATTAAAAGAGAGTAGATATGCTCATGTTGTGGATATGATCATATTGTAGATGTACACATACAATAGCTATTCTTATGTTGATAGATATACTACTACTACTGACTAAAATTCTAATGCTATCTATCACATGAAGTTAGCTATGCTTATATTGCTATCCATGATTCTGTAGTTAGACTAGTTATATTGCTAGTCATGCTTATGCATACAGTTATGCTTATATTGCTATTTTTACTTGTGATGTAGATCTCCTAAAATTGTTACACATGCTAATATTCTTATCTATGCCTATGTTTCTAGACATATTCATGATGGTAGAGTTTCTACGATAATAGAATTCCTTATGATGTTCATCATGCTTATGCCACTAGACTATTTATACACATAGAAATGCACATGATGATAGTCAAGGTAATGGTGATATTTTAATTACTCCCTTTTAAACAACTTGTTAATCATGCATGTTGTTATTCTTATATGTTTAATTGTCTTGAATGACTTAAACTATTTAATTACTTAACCTGATGTAATCAATAAGAGGTGTTGAGAGTTATATCTCTCAAAGGGACCTGGGACTCACCTCGTGGGTCACCACATCTATTTAGGTGATAGACAGTGGCAGTAGAAAACCCATGGAATCAATGAGGAGCTATGGTGTTGAAATTTTGAAATGGATGTTAGTTTTCTTGTGTGTCCTAGAGTCGACCCTATACACTTAGGTCCAGCCAGGAAAGTTTGTATATGATATAATAAATAATTCAAGTTTTTCATAACATGTCATATTCTTGTACATGTGGTACATATGGAAATGTCTTTCTATAAATATATGTGGTGGCTGAGGCCAAGATTCAGTTTAAACAATACTCAGTATGATATATATATATATATATATATATATATATATATAAAATAAAAATGTTGGGCTCTTATGTAATATTTTAGAGCATGTTGGCGATGTTGGAATTGATTTTGAATTATGGCCTTTTTTGGTTATATGATTAATTATTAATCAATCGGGTTTTGTGTTTTGAGCAATCTCATTTAATGTAATGAGTTATTACAATGATACATACATAGTAGATGTCTAAAGCATGAGGTTACTGGATGACACATGTCTTCAAGTTGAGGACATGGACAATGACATCACACATGTATGATAAGAGCGCATACATTCTTGTTATGTCCCTATTCGGATATTATTGTAGAAGAAAAAGAGACAAAAGCAATACATAAGACTAGAGTGTGTGTTTACTAACAATAGAGTCTCATTAGTCATGATATGTGATTACATGTCACAACCGCATCCCACGATCACCACTAATCATGAGATTAGGGCATAAGTTTGAGGATTATACTTAATACAAAGTTCACTCCCTTACTTTTTTCTCCTTTATTTCATACTCTTTTTTTTCTTGCATCCAATCACATAAACAAACTTTACAAGAGAATTAAACTTTGATTAGTCTAATATGATATCAACATTAATGATACACATACATACATTCATTCTGTTTTTCACACTTCCATGTACATATGAAATGACAATCAGATACATTCTCTTTTATCAAGGAATCAAAGATACAAAACATCATTTACAACTCTCTCACATCTATACAAGGACATAGAGTGACACAGACCGACTGAACTAAACTAATTTCATACTTAACTCATGTGCATAGATCTACTCTGATGCTTTGATCTTCTTCAAGTCCACGTGGTTTCCCTAAAAATTGTGAGCAGAGGGGTGAGCCTACTCGCTCAATGAATGAGTTCTTCAAAGAAAATAGTTTAAAGAACTATTATAATTATAGATATACTATTGAGAAACTAATATTAATTATAACATCAGTAAGCTTTAAGGAAATTAAACATTCACAAATGTAAATATGTCATGATACCCTGAATATCTACAACAATGAATCAATATATAAACATGCTTGATTAATATTAAAGAGAACTAATAACTCAGAAACAAACAAAGGATAATTCAATAACTGCACATACTCAGTTAACCTCTCATTCATCTTGTTATGCCCTAAACCCACATGAGGTGTACCACAACATGTGAAAGAATCACAACAATCTACAATCTCACTGCACAAGGCTTAGAAGCATGCCCATGTTCCTAAGGCTATCTCTTGAGCAAGGCCACCTCTGTAGCGGGCCTCGACACGTCTACCTCTCGGAGGCTAATGGGAGTGGTCGGATATCTCAGACTCCACCTGTCAACCTGGGTACTCATGTAGTGAGTCAAAACCCTTAGGCTTATTGTGCATCAGTGGACCTACTGACCACTGATCACTCAACATGTAATGTATGTACCAAAGGCATCCCATGTTGGTGTTGGTACCACACAACTATAAGGAGTCTTCCCTATTGGTCAAGAACCCCGTACCCTCCTGATGCGCTCTGAATTAACTCGATATGGACTACCTCCAGTCAGGAAACCATTTCCTCCTCACAATGCAAGACACTAGTAAAAATTGGGTCATTATTCATGAGTGAGTCCTGTCACAAACCCCTCTCTACAGGCCCTCACAAATAGGGACGGTTGTGAGTCTGGCCCTCACAAATGGTCCGTGAAGAGAACTCGCATGACAAATACCAGTGGCCCTCACAAATACAATTGTCATGGACCAACTGACCCTCAAGAATGTTATATTGAGGGACTATTTAGCCTTCATAAATACATTTTTAAGGGACTATTTAGCCTTCATAAATACATTTTTGAGGGACTATTTATCCTTCATAATAACATTATTGAGGGCATGTTTAGTTCTCATAAATACATTTTGAGGGACTTGATGGTCCTGGAGAATATATTTTTGAAGGGATAATGCCTTCATTAATATTATTTTTTAGGGGCTATGTGGTCATCATCAATGCAATTTTGATGGTCAATCTGGACCTTCATCAATATATTTATGAGGGACTACTGTAAATGATTTGGTTATTGATTATTGAATGATTTATTAAATGTTAATTAATTGTTACTATAGTGAATATCAAATTTTAAATGAAAACATTGTATACATAACCTCAAGCAATATTTTTATACTAATTCACATGACATCATAAGAAGATCCAACACCAAAATGACACATAAAAATGTTAAATCACCTCAAACAAATTTTTGTTATTGAAGAAAAATATTATCCATACATTGCGTGCTCAACGTTGATATAAATAAAGAGTACATATGGTTCTAAAATTCGAGATTGATGACAATCAACATATCATTCTAGAAACTCTTAAGATCTATAATGTCTCCATATTCCTTCAAATGGTGTGGTTCTCTTCATCAATGCCAGGACTCATACGGTTAGGTACTTGAATATTCTTCTCCTAAAAATGACAAATCATTATATTAATAGAATTTAAAGTTTATACATAAATCATAGTACAACAAACAACTTACCCTTATATTTCAGTTTTGGTCTACTCCAAGGTGCATTGTCCGTCGAAATCCATCATTAAAAGTAATTCTACCCTATCAATATAAATACAAAAAGGAATCAGAGTGAGTGCAAAGTAGAGATAAATGTAAGTGAACCAACATAGCAACAACATGCACCCATAAACTAAAATTATGATTAAACTTAGTAAATAGTACATAATGAAAAAAAATTTTGCAGCCAAAAGTTAACTTCTGTATCTGCAAAAGCATACACCCCCTAGACCTGTCAAACGGGTGGGTGGGTTGGGTTTGGGTTGGGTCATTGCGTGTTTGGATCTCACGGGTGCCGGTCAAAAAGACGTTGTTCTAAATGGGTGGGACAAACATAAACCCAAACCCAACCCAGCGGGTTGCGGGTCACCCACGGGCGCCCATAAAAAAAATAACAAAGAATGATTTGTTAGTTTTTAAACAACCTGCTACTTAGCATATATGTTTCTGGATCTCTTCTCCGTACAGACGACCAACTCTTGTTTGTCTACGTACATAGTTGTATGTTGTATATATCAATATGAAAATTACAACAAAAGACCTTAGCTCCTGTATATTTTGTGTATTTCACAAGAACAACAAGATGTTGTGTGTATACTTCACAAAAAGATCCACGTTACTAGTATAAAAAGCTCATGCGGCAAATTAATTATTGCATCTAATTAAAGTTGCTCTCAAGCTACAACAGTTATGTACTAACAACCCACTACAACATAAAATTTATAGCCTGCTAGCAGTAAACCAGTAACAATAGTTGAACAAAGTCTTAATTTAAATATTGTAAATCGTTCTTCAAGCTTTGTTCAAACAATATTAGCACATAAAATAAGAGCTTGTTATGAGATGGGGGACAAAGAGGAGAGGAAATCTGAAACAAAACAGTAGACGTGCCCATTCTGAATAACTACTCCACACCATTTTCAACTACATTTGGACCCAAATATAAATCTACGTCAAACTCATATCCAACATTCAGATTAATGTTATCAGGGGGTTGAAGTTGTTTGTATCCCATTCAAAAAAGCCATCTAATAACCTAAAGAAGGTAAAGGGACTTGGTTTTAGATATAAGTAACTATTTACAGTATAGTTTATATCACATTGACAGCAATATAAATACCAAACGAAATTTACCCTGATGTGCACAAATTTTTCTAAATTGAACTGGGCAAGAACAAGATGCCATGAAATAATGAGGAGAAGAAATCAAAGTATAAGTGTTGGATTCTAACAAGAAATTTCAGAGCAGAACTTTGGTCACATATAGTACCCAATTTCTGGGTGATTTTTGCTTCCTCCGCAACTTCTACAGCAACCAGCGCACAACATGTGGAGAATAGGTAGATGAAGGGGAAGAAGCTAATTAGTTTGTATAGGCTACTCTTCTTTGTTTCAGATTATCATGAGTTCCTCTATTCTGTACGAATGGGGTAGTCTACTATTTTGCACCTTGTGTCTTGGAGGCCTTGGAGATGTCTGTTGTAGTTCTTTGTGAAAATGGCTCTCCAGCTGCTGATTTGGATGGTATCATAGATTAATGCTGGCCTATCCGTGCAGCTCTGTGACGAGCCACGCTGTTCCTTTTGGAAGAGCCTCCAAATTCTATGTTTGGCTGAGCCCCTGATGATATTTTCTCCTTTGTTATTATTGGCTCTGCTAATCTACTTTTGTGAAGACACAACTTGTTTTTTCAATTGCTGTTATAAGACCACTGAGATAGGTCCCTAATCCCCTACACACTATTGATTGCAAACAGTGGTTATCTGGTCATGCAAAGCATTTAAAAATGTGAAACAAAAAGAATTGTAAACATAGGGTATTCTCTTACATGCTCAACCATCCCCCTAATCAATTAGCTCTAGGGGACAGTGGTTCACTCAGACCGAACATGTTGACCTACAAACCTAACATTTCAAATTCTGTAATTTTTGGTTATGTTCCATCTTTTTGTTGACATGAATAAAAAGATACAAAACTTAGTAAGCACTTCATTGGGGTTGGCAGGATGCTATTAATGGTAAACATATCATGACTGCTTGTCATATTCAGTTGTGTTTTAAAGAATTATATTGAGAATCGTTGCAGAAAATACAATAAGTTCATTTGTTCGCCTTGTGGAGGGATATTTTGTTGGTTCTACACAACCCCCCCCACCCACCCACCCACCCCCACCTTATAAAGTTGATTGTCTCCTTATGAGGGAGGCTACTATAAGACCACTAATCTAGACTCCCTAGAAAGTTTTCAAGAACAACAACACCTGCCTTCTTGTGGACCTATCCACGCTTCTTGAGAAGAAGATACATGTCTTTGGTTTGGATACCGACTAGCCCGATGCATTAACCATTAAGTGGATTCGTGCCTTATATATTTGATTTGGCCTTATATATCAAATTTGGTATAAGTACAAGATATATGGATGGATACCCTAGAAGTTTAATCAAGCACGTATTGAATACCTGATTTAAACACTAAGTTCTTGGTGTGAAAGACATTGATGAAGATGTGCTTGGTGTGCTCTACATTTGAGGATCACTTTTTCGATTATTACCAGAAGTAGGGCACCAACTTTCAACTGCATCCTTTAATAAAGTGTACATGTTAATGTTCTTATGTGTATGAATATTGAAAATAATGTATAGATGTTATGAGGTACCTGTGGCTGAAAGATTAGTGGATGTCCATTGCCTTGTATGGAAAGCCTGCCTACTCCATTTTCCCTTGAATTGCCTTGTATGGAAAGCATGCCTACTCCAGTCTCCCTTGAATTGCTTTGTCTAGAAAGTCTTCCTAAGCCATCCCCACTTGAATTATTTTGCCTGGGAAACATGCCTACATTTGCACCACTACTTGTATTGTCTTGTATGTGAAAAGAACCCACACCCGACCTATTTGTGCCACTTTGCATGTGTAAGACACTTGCAGTATTCTGATTGGGGTATTCAGTTGCACAATCAACATTAATATTGCCATCCACTAACAAATAGATCAACAATGTCAAAAAAAAATTATATATTACATTGACATAGACAACTGAATCTAAGTTACCTGTGATTGATTATACCAAGTCATTATTTGGGAGACGGAGTTCTTCAATCCATTTACTGTTTCTTCAATTTCCTTAAGTTTATCCTGAAATAGAAAACAAATTACAAACATCGATCTAATAGACTAGTTGTAACTAATAGTTCAAGTTTAGTTATAATCCAACATACAGACTTTGCATTGCTTTCCTCAAGAAGCATTTCATATCTTATACGGGCAGCTTTTCCCCTATGTCCTATCTCTTTGTGCCCAATTCCAACACCTCAGATCCTAGCCTTTTTGGAAGGATTTAAAACTTGCAAATAAGCATCACGTGTTAGATTATCAACACTTCTAGGATCTATTTCTTCTTGGTTTGCTACTTGGTTTTCCACAATATCAGAGATTTCAAGCTGTAATTAGAAAGCATCATAAAAGGAAAGCATAAATTGAGATATCTAAGCATATGTAGCTTTGTAGATATCATAGGAAAGCAAATATCCATTTTCTAACCACTTGTGGGCTTTTGTCGTAAACTTTTTCCAAAAATTTGTTAAGAGGCACAACGGGTTGATCTTCACTGACCTACACATGATAGATAACATAATAATTGTCCATGTTATATGTTCAAATCCTACTAAGAAAGACAAGTGTCCATTATTAATACCATTTTTGCCCGATAACAACTCCATGGTGTTGATCTTGTGGTATGATCCATCACTTTTTTTGCTCGGTTTGCCTTGTTGATCTCGGAAATTTTCTAAACCATAAGAAACATATAATTAGAAAAAGCATATAGGTATACATGCAAGTTATATGAAACCATTGTACCTTAGACTTCTCGGTTCCCCATTCTTTAACAAGATTTTTAAACTGGTCCATATCTATGGAAGCATTTTTCTCAACTTTCTTCATCATCAATTCTATTTCAATCTTGTACTTTTCATAGTAATCTTTCTTTACACATGCCCTCCACACTGATATCCCTTTGCTAATGTGTGCATGAATGTGATTCCATGCATTAGGGTGACTGCCTAAATCGAAGTATTTCTACAAAAACATAGAAAATATTACATTAGATATAACAATCATACAATTTGTTGGTCTTTTTATGAAAAAGATTACCTCAATAAATGATTTTCTATCTGCAAAAGCTTGTTGTGGTTGTTCATTCCACTTCAAGTCTAGATGCCATATGTGTGGTTTCCTTGCTAGCATATGACAATAATGATTCAATTTGGCACCATTCTCCCCAATAGCATTTCCTTCATAATCCCATTGGACCTTGTGACGTGGCTCCCCTTGCTTAGGAAGTAGGCTTTGCTCACTTCCAGGCCCACATCCATACTTCCTATTCTCCTGTTCATCCTCAACATTTTCTTCAACTGTTACATCATTTTCAATATTGTTGGACAATAGAGTAGGTTCATCCTCACAATTTTCTACAATTGTGGATGGAGGGACAGCAATAGGTTGACTGGGTGTGTTGTTACAACTAGATCTAGTGATTCTTCTTCCTACCATCCTTCAACTGACAAGAAAAAAAATTAGATTATTAGTGCAGAAATGTTAGTAACAAAAGTAGTAGCTACATTTGAAAAACAAATAAATTGCGGAGAATATGAGACACCAACATATGAATATTCAGCATTTGAAAAACATATAAATTGTAGAGTACCTTGGTTTCATATCCCAAAAAAGAATAATGATGTCCTACTTGTTGGTATATGAAACAAGACTAAATAAATTACAAAGAATATGCCATATAGTAACAGTTTGCCAAAAAAATGCAATAGAACATATTCCCCAAATAAATTATTCTAGACTTGCAAACAAAATATTTTGATGAAAACAGACAGATTATTGAACTAAAAATTAGCCCCATCATTCTTTTTTTTAGTTCTATCAACAAAATATCCCTCGGTGTCACTCCTCGTCCAAGACACATCACTAGTTACACCACCATCAATAGCTTCAGATTGTAAACCAGTCAAACAATTCTCAATAACAGGTACTTCAGAATAATCTTTAGGAGGATGTTTTAGCACTGTGCACCAATCATCAGCATTAGGATCCTTCACATAAAAGCATTGCAATGCTTGAGAAGCCAGGATAAAAGGTTCCTCCTTTTTTTTATCCTTGAAGTGTTGATTTGTGTGAACCCATATTCATCAATTCGCAACCCGTTAGAAGTTCTTTCATCATACCAAGAACATCTGAACAATGGAACTTTGATTCCTGGACCATAAGTTAGCTAAATTACCTCCTCTAATTAAGTAGCCATAGTACGTGACTTCAGCATTTATAGGATTTCAATCTCTACCACTTGAATAACTTGAAGTGTCAGCACACAAATACACTCCACTATTTTGTGTAGTACATGTACTTTCAATGTGGTTTGAACGGAAACGATATCCATTGACCGAAAATCCTTCATAACACATTCCTTCAGCACAAGGGCCTTGGGATAACCATCTCAAATAATCATTAATACTGTTCGGCCTAATCTCTCGCATTTGCATTACCTTCATAAAAAAGTAAAACATTAATGTAATCTACACTAACTTGAACATTAAGAGTGACAACAATATTTATGTTTGAGACTTACATGCTCTTTCAACCACTTAGAAAACTCCTTTGCATGTTTTGTTTCTAGGGTCTGTGGGGCAATGTTGGGTTCCATATCTTGAAGAATACACATGTGTTCACTGCTTTATAAGAAGTGTCTAAATTAATGTACAACAAATATACAAATATCAGCAAGAATGTTAGACCATAATTGGATCTTACCTTCTGTAAACATCCAATTCCTCTTTATTGAAAAGGACATAACGATGGGCTTGTTCCAAAGTGTGGATGTTGAAATTTCTTGACACTCCAACTCTAATTGGAGATCCATCAACATTATGAGGAGTGTGGTTGAGTTTTGTCTCAAAATTATGCAAGTACCTAGCACAAAATGTCAAACTTTGTTCAGCTAAATAGCCACTAGCAATACAACCAGCCAGTTTAGCTTTGTTTCATACATATTTCTTCAATTTCTTCAAGTATCTCTCTATTGGGTACATCCACCTAGTTCGGACAGATCCGGCTTGCCTGGCTTCATAAGCTAAATGAATGGGCAAATGCATCATGATGGTGGAGAAAGAAGGAGGGAAGATTCTCTCCAACTGGCAAAGAGTGACAACAATTTCTTGTTGCAATTCTTTGAATTCCTCCACATCAATAATGTTAGAGCAAAGCTTGTTGAAAAATGAGCACAAATTAGCAATAGGCTTGTACACATTTAAGCTTATGCAATGTCTCAAGGCAACATGTAGAAGTTGATGCATAAGAACATGGCAATCATGACTTTTCAGCCCAACAAGTTTTCTATCATATGTGCTAACACACTTAGATATGTTAGAAGAATAGCCATCAGGAACTTTCAACTTTTCTAAGATAGATAGGAACTTATCTTTCTACGCATTAGTCATGGTGTAAGATGCTGGAGGCAAGTAATAGAGGTCACATGCATTTACTGGCCGTAAATCTCTTCGAATGTGCATTTTCTTCATATCTTGACGAGCTTGTAAGTTGTCTTTACTTTTCATAGAATCACCCAATAATGTGTTTAAAATATTCTCGCACACATTCTTTTCTATGTGCATCACATTCAGATTATGTCTAACAGATAAATACTTCCAATAAGGTAGATGAAAAAAGATGCTTATCTTATCCCAACCAGGAGGTAATGGTTGAATTTGATCTCCAAGCCTCTTGTGCTTATTCATTTTTCCAAATGTGATATTTTCATATCCATCAAATTGCCTCAGTATATCTTCTCGAGATAGTGGCTTAGGTGGAAGTCGAAAATCTTTTTCACCATCAAAATTTTTCCTATCACGTCTATATGGATGATTCATTGGAAGAAAACGTCGATGGAAACCATAGCATTGCTTTTTCCAAAACTTTAACCATTTTGATACAGTCTCCACATTACAACAAGGACATCCCAAATCTTTCTTACCTTTAGTGCTCCAACCAGGTAAGTCACCATATGCTGGAAAATCGTTAATGGTCCATAAAATCATTACCCGCATAGTGAAATTCCTTTTGCTATATGCATCATAAACTTTAACTCCAATCTCCCAAAGTAGTTGCAGCTCCTCAATTAATGGCTCCAAGTATACATCAAGGTCATTACCAACCATATGTGGACCTAGGATTAATAGGAACATCATAATAAATTGTTCTTTCATAAGAAGCCAAGGCGGAAGATTGAGAGGTGTCACCAACACAGGCCAGATGCTATGTGATGCACTCATATTGCCAAATGCATTAAATCCATATGTTGCTAATGCCAATCTAATATTGCATGGTTCAGATGGCCAAATCATATCTTTAGCAATATGACCTGGCATCAATAGACAACCATTCTGGTGTGTCTGAAGGATGACGAATATGACCATCCTTGCCTTTTCTTTCAGATGGCCAAATCATATCTTTAGCAATAGATGAAGACATATAGAGCCTCTCTAACCGAGGTATCAAAGGGAAGTGATACATGGACTTAGTAGCTACCTTCTTTCCCTTTGTTTTGTATTGCTTTTCATTCCATCTTGAAGCACCACAAGTATCACAATTTTCTTTTGAAGCTGCATCTTTGCGAAAAAGCATGCAATTATTTGTACAAACATCTATAGTAGAATGATCAAGTCGTAAATCCTTCACGATCGCATTTGCTTCATAGTACGTCTCCAGGAATAGACAATTTTCTTCTGGAAATCCTGAAATAATAAACTGTAACAACTTTGTGAAAGAATCGTAGGACCATCCAGATTCCTCCTTCAGAAATAGCAAGGAAACCAAATACGATAGCTTAGAATGACTTGTGCAACCTCTATAGAGTGGTTGATCAGCCTCTTTTAGTAGCTTGTAAAATCTTTGTGCATCTACATTTGCATGTTCCTCTGTAGCTTCAGTAGAGTGGTCATTTGTTGTGTCACCCATACCAAACAAATCCCCCAGCATCTGATGCATATTGTCGGTGCTAGGCATGTTTGGTGCCACAACAGGATTGCTCCTACCAATCACCTCCCCATGAAACGTCCAAACATCATAGCTATGCACAAATCCTTTTTGTAATACTTTTGAGAATACCTCCTCCTATGTTTTAAGGTATCTGTTCAAACATACCTTGCAAGGACATATTAATTTCCCCTGTCTAGTTGGTCTCTGATGGATAAGAGCAAACTCAATGAACTTTCGTAACCCTGCCTTGAATACATCACTTCACACTCTGTTCCCAATATACATCCAACTCCGATCTATTAGAAAATCCATCTACATGAAGGAAAATATATAATAAGTTAAGCACACATTACAAGAAATATATATATATATATGCAATTCAAATAGTATATTGATTATATTCCTTTCAGTCTATCTCAGTATTTATATTCCTTTATTATATATATATAAATAATCGAGTAACCTGATATAGGTCTGATTTAGAGTAAATTTGTTCTTCATATTTTATATCTGTCCCCTATACTATTTGCTGGACCCATCAAATACATGAATCTGTAGTCTTTTCCTATTTTTAGGTTTTAGTCAATCGCCAACCTGAATCTGTAAAATAAGAACACATAATATGTGAGGAAAGAATATCCAAAAATGATAAGAACTCTGTGGTTTTCATGTGAGAATCTCTCAGTTATTAGTTTGTTTTTGTCATAGGATATTTTTTTAGGAAGTCTTTATCACTCTGATTTGATGTTGTGTCCTTCAAGTTTCTATTTCAACCGTATAATGAGAGATCCTCCCTTCTATCTATTGAGCTAGTCTATTTATAGGGTTTGTAGATGAAGTGTCAAAGACAAAGTGATTATGCTTTTCGAATCATTTCAAGTATGCAACATCTTCATGTAGGGCATGTGCAGTGCTTGCATGCATTTTTGAGCTGTGGGGAAACAGTTGGTTGTTGCACAGATCTGTGTATAAGCTTTGTATATAAATACTTTGGTAAGCCTTTAAATCTCTAACATGGTTATTATATATAGTTAAGCATGTCTACTAGATAGTTGATGAGATTAGGAATTTTTTTATCCATTTTTATGGGAGTAGTGATATCCCAATGGACCTTTTTTTATCCATTTTACATATATGAATCCTTTGATACCTCAATGAATATATAGACTAAAAACCCTTACATTTGCATCTGATTACAACATACCAAAGCATCATTCTGATTAAAAACACTTACATTTAAACCCATTCCTATAAACAGGCCCTTATTGTATCTTGTTTTATGCACTAATATGCAACCATCTTATATTGCATCTAACATGTACCTAAATGTACATTAGACCAAAAGAAATATGAACTGCTAGAAATAGTCTTCAAACTGAGACCACTTGGCAGTCATCTCACAAGTTTTGCAAATTTAACCACACTTCTAAACCTCTTTGAACTAGATCAAGCAAAGATTGATTGTTCGTTTAAGTTGTCATCAGATCACTTCAGTTTGTGCTCATCCCCACTGCCAACCAGTCTTCCTAGACTCCATTTTTTCTGTTATTTTTAAAATGCACTTTCATGTAATACTGCCACTAGTCTTAATATATAATTATTGTACATCAGTTATATTTTAAAACCATAATGTGTTATTCTTTTTTGTATATGCATTTTAGTTTTGACTATTCTTTTCTATTTTTGAAGATTGATGAGATGGAATTTAAGGATTTCTTAGCATCAGATGATGACGAAACTAAGGAAGACGACGAGAGTGGTGGCTTACCTGACGGGGCAGCCAAAAAGCTTAATAAAGAAGAGAAGTACCTTGCTTTGCTTCAGTGAACAGATAGTTCAGGTTCTGATGATGACAATGATAAGGATGTGGAGACAGTCAGAGTACTGGACTTCAAGTCCAGTATTAAAGGTTATCTCCACATCCTTATCATTGTCATCATCAGAACCTGAACTATCTGATGACTGAAGCAGAGCAAGGTACTTCTCTCCTTTATTAAGCTTTTCCTACTCAAGCCATATTATAGAGTAGATGTGTACTTTTCCTTGTGATTAATTCATCACCATGTTTTACATGATCTCTGAGCATTATTTGCATAGTTCTCAAGAAAAATCCACCTTATAAAATGTCAAGCATCATACTTTTAGACATGCCCAAAACTCATAGAGAATTTTGTGTTGGTCAAAGAAACCAATTTGTTGATGCAGACACTTCCACAACCACATATTTTCCATGCAAAAACTCATAGTGGTCCCTACTATGTAGTCGTTTATGAAACTTTGACCTCATCCGATACCATCACATATATCTCAACATTCAGATTCATGTCTCCTATCTCTATCAGTTCTTCTTTATTTAGTTATGGTATTATTGGTATGATTGGTGGTGCATTTAAACTTCGACCTTGTCAAATAATGTTCTCTAGATCAAAACCAAACATTGTCATTTCATCATGACAAAGGGAGTGCATCAATACCATGAACTTGTACTTCAAAATAAAATTTGAGGTCTGAGAATCAAGGCAAGAATTTATAGAATTATATAAGTAAAATAGATTAGAGTGTCTAGTTTTGATTTTACATTGTGAATTGGTTCGATTAAAAAATCCCCTAACAACTATGCCAAAAACTTGGCAGAATATTGCTAGGAAAGAGTATACAAATCCTCATATTATATGAGGAATTAGGACATTAGAAATTGTTGTACTAATAATCATGAGTAAGGCTAGTAAAAAGAATTGGATTTCTAATTACAAAATGCTATCAATTAAACCTAAGTGAATGATAAAGTTAAAATTAACTTTCAAGATTACATATCTCCATAATATAGATTCACCACAGTACTCCACTATTGTCAGTTATTGTTAATACAATAATTTGTGTTAATTAGACAGGTGCTACATGATAGTATTACATCCTTTCAGATCATAAAGCCCTACTTAATATTGATAAAGCCTCAGAATGTGTAACATATCGAAGCCTAGCCATATAACCATAGAAACACTAATTCCAAGATTTGGATGCTTTTAGGCTTAGTAAAGGAGATCCCTAGCCCTAAAAAATGGTGTAAGTTATATTACGATGGGCCTTAAAAGGATGATAATAGGGGAAATGCTTTGATGATTAGTATTTATGGATAAATAATAATTTATCATATTGCATATTTAACCCTAATTCACTTGATGTAATATTTCATCTCAGTTTATGAATGAACTAATATAGTGTGATCTAGAAATTGGTAGTACATGAATAAATACATTACATGTCATAAACCCCAAAACATTATACAATGATAATCAAATGTAAAATAATATATTAATGTCACTACCCATGATAAGTATATCCAATTTGAATAATGGTTTTAACATTACTTAAAATGATTTTGAAAATGAGCCTATCTATATAATGATGTAAATGTGTTATTTATCCCTAAAAATAAACAATATATGTTAGTAGACTCTTAGTTTGAGGTTTAAGTGTAAGAAATTTCTACAATGTTTTATGAAGGGGTTGGTTCTACAATTTTACCTTTTAATATATTTTTTATTAGAGTTTTGTTTACAAAAAGTCTTTGGATTTTCCTATGTCTATATGAGAGAAAGGAAGAGTCAAAATGAAATTGGGGAATTGAAAGAATAAAGGTAGAGATAAATAAAATAAAATATTACTTCACATGCAAGTCATTTCTTTATATATCTAAAAATGTCAAAATGGAAGGTAATTATAAATATAGATTCCTTGCTCCGTAATTAGCTTACATATCAACTTTCAAGTCAATCAATCATTAAATTCTCACCCAATATGATAAGTAACACATAAATCAAAATATATTTAACCATACAGTTTTGGAATTTAATGATTTGAATACATTTCATGCTCGACTTTTCATTTTCTTTAGACATCGTGTACCCAATGTGTATTATTTGACCTCGATCAAGCGGGTGCATGGTTTTCCACCTTCTTGAGTAGGAGACCCCAACATGTGAATAGTAAGACCTACCACTACAATTTTATTTTTCCTTGTTCTCTAATGCTAGTAAATCAATCTTTATGATTTCTATTCCCTTGAATTCCTTTATCAAGTCCCCATCCAACAATCCCAAGTTAGAACCCTAGTTTCCCAAGATAAAGAAATTCCCAAATAGTAATCCCAAGTTAGTCCCTCAAGTCACAAACACCCTAAAACCTTATGTTGTAGAACCTCAGCCACCCACAAGCCAGTAGAACAACTCATGTAACTCTCCTACATCATCAATCACTCCAGAGAAGTCCCAATCTACCACTGCTAACTACATTGCTAACCACCTTCTTTTCCTTCTCCTCATGACCCTTTGCACAATTAAGTTAAGAAATTGACTAGGACAAAGAAGATCGGCAGTGATGGCTGAATAGTTTAGTCATAAATGTCTGAATAAGTAATCGTAGTTTGCCCAAGCCCTTTCCAACAAAGTGCTCCTATAACTTTCTGTAACCTAAATAACTACCCTTTCCACTGCCAAATAGAACCATGTCATCAACACATACAACAAGCATCTGACTACCCCAAAAGCCCCTTTTGACATATAACATAGAATGGACATGACGAGAAGTGAAGAAGCTAAATTTAACTCAGATAATGCCCATTGCTCATTCTATCAACCAAGCTCCAGGGCTTTGCCTACGCCCATCATTTACCTTCTTTATTTTGACAACCTAATCTTCTCAGCACTAGAAGCATGCCCATGTAGTTTTTTCAGATAGATGTCTTGTAGATAACCAATTCAATATAGAGAAAGGTGATCTTTACTATTGCTAATTAAATGGACAAAGAAGATCGGCAGCAAGATCGTGAGTATGAGATGAATAGGGTAGCGGCCATCCACATGGAGAGCGTACCGTGCACCAGGTCGAAGAGATACAGTTCACTAAAAAATCCACCGGCGATGGCTCAAGAAATCACAGGTCTCCCCAACGCGATGGCTCAAGAAATCACAGTGCCGGTCTTCACAATGTGAGGACTCGGTCACTTGGGGTGTCTTCACAGTCCAAAGACTGTGTATGCCATCATGAGAGCACAATGAACGGGAAATTTGTTTCCGTTCTTGTGAGGGCGTCAGGCTTGTGAGGGCGTCGGAGTTTCGGTCGGGCTTATGCGCAAAGCAATGGAGGGCAGAGAGGGGAGGACCGGCCAGACGCACACGACACAAGAGGGGGAAGTGCGTGATGTGAGAGGGGGAAACACGGTGCAAGAGGGGGAAATGCACGATGCGAGAGGGGGAAGTGCATGGCGCGAAAGGGGGAAGAACGGATTGATGAAACAATTCTTGCATGGAGGAACAAGGGTTTTTATTTTTATTTTTAATTTTGATTTACAAATGTTGTGTTTTAGAATGGAGGGAAGCGTTATGAGATGGAGGGAAACATTTGGCATGGCATTTTTCACGGGGTGATTAGTGAGTAATGTATTTGTGAGGGATTAGTGTTCACATAAACGTTCTAAGAATGTTAAAAGCATGGTTGAGGGATTTGGTCCCATAGTTGAAGGATGAGCCCTCACAAATAGACATCATTATTCACGATTTTTGGTTCCTCACAAATGTTCTTCAACAAAGGCCAAATTTTTTTTAGTGAGAATCATCCTGCGAGGATTCAGTAGTGTTCAGGGCATCTACATGTCTAATTCACTCTTTAAATTTACAATTTAATAATCACATCAAAATATATTTGTTCAGCTTTGTAAATTGTTCATTTGATAAACCATCTAATAACATTGACTACAACTGAACTATTAAGCATCACCACATCTCAAACTAAGAAACATTAATTTTACAATACTTGTTTCACGGAACACTCTATCCTTAGGGTTTCATTTACCTCATTCAATAATCACATGACTCACATAAGGATTTAATACATCATAACATCATTGAATAAAGATTGCTCTCAGAAGTTCACATATAATTGAATATATATATGAAATCTTGTAATTAACTAAACTAGGGTTTCCATTCCATTTAATAAAACATCATACATCAAGAATAGCATTGAAACAAGATGTCTATTTGCAGACCTCCAACTTTCCATTCATTTAGGGTTTTACCCTCTTACTGGTATATCAAGAAAACATTGATATCATAAAATGAAATCCAAGATCTTACCTGACATATATGTAATACACACATAAATAAAATAATCATTCGTAACCAATGAAATTCAACTAGGAAAAATTCTTTTTTCAATTATACAACAATTTCAGTCATAGCCAAAAATTCTACATTTTAGTATAATCATGTGACCTCTACAATTTATTTAAGAATTCTCATTTGGATGGATTGCAATCATTTCTAATGTGATTTCATAATCTGAAATTCATCACAACAGAGGAATAATCCAAATCATATCATCTTGCAAAAGCTAGATAAAAAAGGCAACTTAGGGTTTGTACTCGTATACTAAACATTTGAAGATTATTGACAATTTAACTCATTTTCATTCAATCAACTATTTAAAAGAAGTACCCACTCACCCTAAGGTATGAAAACACCTTAAAAACGCAGCCCATCTCTGAAAATCTCGAATCCATATCAAAACTCTAGCAAAATCCGTGGTTTCTTCTTCCTTTCAACCTAAAACGATGCCTATTGTAGTTAGAAGATGAAGAACAGAGGTTCACCCAAACCTCAAAATCATTGGATCAAGGGTTCCAAGTGAGGGTAAATGAGGAGGAGGAAGAATCGCTGGTTAAAACTACTTACCAAGTCAAATATATAGAAACCATTTTGGATTTCTTCCATTGTTCACGTTCTTCCACAACAATTGCCCAAACAATCACCTTATAGGTCGTCCTCTTATTGATAAAGTTATATAGGATGATAGAGTATTGAATCACGGTTCCAACGTACTTTGTTTCATTGAAAACGGATAAGTATTGCTCAAGATATGATCAGTTTATGATTGGTTGTTCTGGGCGCGGTCACGGTGTTGACACAACATCGGTCGCGATCGTGGTGTCGACGCAATGTCAGTCGCGGTCACGATGTCGGTCACGGTACTCAGTACATGTTTATTAAAAAGGGCATAACTCTCTCATTTTAACTCCAATTTGGTTCATTCTTTTTTTTTCATAATTAAATTTTCTACAATCCTACAATATCATTTTGATATTATTCTCAAATGAAAAATCATTTAGGGGTCGTTTGGGTGGCGCCATCGTCACTGCTGCGGTGGTTATGAGTAATGGGATTTTGATTACCCAATTTGTAAATCCTACAATTCTTAATTGCTATGTTTGGATAACTGCCGATGTACAAGTATCATCTCATTTGTCATCTGATTCCATTCTGTGAGCGGCATGGATCTGACGTAAAGGAGATGCTATCCCTGGATCTCGTCGGCCATCAGATCCTCGACCACCTTGAATGCGACAGGTACTCCGGCGTCCACAGCCTGGCCCTGCTTTGGCCGGGGGTCATGGATTTGGGTCCGATCCCGTTTGTGGAGGGGTCGACGGATAAGTATACGGACGCCAAGGAAAAACACGGACCTGCCATTGCGGGATGACGAGTTGGCCGGTGGCCAAAACACAGCGGCGAGTTGCTCCAACCGTGAGAGGTAGCACAGGGCCGCTAGTAGCAAACCACCACGGCGATGATAGAGATGGGCAGGGAGGAGCAGTGGTGGCGGCGGACGGAGGGAGGGAGACACTGGAGGAGACGATGGCCAGGGGAAAAGAGTGGCCGCGGGAGAAAGGGAGGTGTCGGGGGCGTCTCGGGGAGCGGATCTGTTTCAGCTGCAGTTGCAAATCTAGCCGATATCGGCGAACTTTGAGAAGGCCGTAGAATACTAAAGACCCAGAGTGCCGCGTTCTAAGTGCGGCAATGGTGAAATTCACGCCGCATCCCAAACACGGTCATGACAAATTCGTCAGTTAGAATACAGGGTCTAAATACAATACTGCTCTCAATCGCAGCGCCCAAACGGCCCCTTATTAATTATTTCCTCCAATGTCATTCACTCTCTTCTTGCACACATGTATGGGTTAATGCTATATTAACTCCAACCCGGATCTTTATAGTATGCTTAAGTTATGATTATGAGTTGCCTAAACAAGTATTTAAGGTTACCAAAGTTTAGACAAAGCACAACATCGAATATTACTAACAAAAGTATGCCAAGCATTAAGATTATCTTAAAACTCTAGGATTACCAGCACAGCTAGGAACAGGTTGTAAAAATTCTCTCCTCTAATAAAAATTTCGTCTCAAAATTTCTAAAAGAGGAAAAGATGCTTGTTAAACATCTCTGATTCTACTTTCCAAGTTACTTCTTCTATACATGATTCCTCTTAAAAACCTTTACATGGGGTATCTCTCTCCTTTTAATATTTCGAATACCACAGTGTAGAATTTTATTTTCAATGTTGAGTCATTTGTTTCTCTTTAAATCACAACTTTTTAAAGATATAAAATGTGTGAAACATAATTTCTCATCTCATCATCACATGGTACTATTCACTTGCCATTCATGAGACACACTAGTCATCATACTATCACAAGAGATAAATCATTTTCACAATATCACAGGGTATCAACCCTTATCAACACAAGAGGATTACACCTCTTCCAGGGCTCAACCATGCCCAAAGGTCATTAAGACCATCATAGTATTCCCTGCAAGATCATCGTTATCTTTGCATGCCTTATAACAAGGCTCAACAACATCACTTACATATAATACACCAAATCAATGCAATATTACATTAATGAGCTAGGAGATATTTGTAAACAATCATAGCAAGGTTATATTAACATTAAGAACATTCATTTATTATAACAACATGCAAGGAATCTAGAAATGATTAACCTACATCATATTCATAATGAGCATGTTTAGCATAAGAAAATATCAACCATGTGGCTATGATAACCACCAATTAACATATTAAGGTTATGATCATATTAACGAGGTTATTCCACCATTATTTCATCATATAAGAATATTAAACATGAATATTCAACTTTATCAATTTGTATTAGAGTTAGGTTCATTAACACTTATACCCAAACCCTTACTCACGACACCCCATTCGATCATGGATGCATAAGGTGAAGCATCACCATCACATTCCATACTATTTTCAAGGATGAACCCACACATAAATCAAGGTGTAAACATCGGGTTATAGCATACTAGGGTTTCAACAACAGTAACATAGTACTCCATGATTGTATTACCCATTCAAGGACTATTCATACCCAATTACCATCACTTAGTTATATTAAAGCTAGGTATAAAAAGATATACCTCATTAGGGTTACATATCAATACAATATGGTTATCATCCCTTCTATTCATATGAGTGAATAGGTAAGACTACCGTATTCAGGGTAACCCTCCATTTGTTCCATCATCATTCAACCCATATCACCATACCAGAATTGTACAATACTAATATGGATTACTGGTATGAAAGACTACAGCTATCAGACACCTTTAATTAACATATTGCTTGAAAATGTACACTGAAATCATACGTAGAACCAGTTTACATCCCTCACTTTACCTTCAACAAATTACACTTCTAAAAACAAATTCATGTATTACTGAAAGCCATTGTTTTCTCTTATCTCCTTATTCATTACTGCTTACTTCTTGTTACTTATCCTACTCATTTTGATCATATAGAATAAACATCCCTAAAATTGAAACATACAAGGTAAGAATAGATTATTCATCATTCTTGATATCACTATAAGAATTTGTTTTAGATTACACTTTGCTCATCTTGCACTTCTCCCTTTGTTCAAATTACACCTCTTATATTTCAAATATATTTCTTATCCCTTGGTCTGAATCATTTCCACATTGTTTATCTACCTATCAGATTAGCTACCTTCAAACCCTAGATTACTATTAGTGTTAGTTTACTTCTCATAGTGCAATTCTCATGATCTTATTTAATAGAGATTCTAGTATTCAAGATCACATCACTAGTGACATCCCTTGAACTACTACAACTCAAAACATTCTAGGGTTTGGTCCTTATCAATAGCATGATGTTATTGTGATGTGACTTTGCTCCCTAAATTTGAAATTCATACTTTGGATCTCACAAGTTTTACTAAGGTCTTTCTTATTTTATCAATTGATTTTTCTTTCTCTTACTTGACCATTCAGATAGAACATTCTCAATTTACCCTACTAGGGTTTCATCATCATATTGTGTGTCATTATTACATTCACTAGATGTCCCTACCATGGTGGTTATGCATCATATATGATTCATTTTCTAATCACTTTATTCCCACATTGCTCTCAATAAGGAAGGTATGAAAGAAAAGATGATTCTGAGGCTTGGAATTCTTATCTTCAAACATTTCTGTGACACAGTGGATTTGGCATTATAACAAAGTAATTAATCTTTTGACCTCATTATACTCATTCATGGTGCCAAACCATTTTTCATAGCTTCATAATCATTTCTGAGACTCAAATCCGAAATATGGTGAGCAATGCAGAATTTATACACATTATAACATCACAAATTTGATTAATTCATCACGTTGTCCAAAGAAGCAAATTGACCCAGCAAACATCATCATATGATTCTCAAACTTTTTGTAAAGGTGCTCCACATTTTTGTGAAATTGTGATCCAAATTTGACAACAATTGGAAATTCCTACTATTTACTATGACTTCATGAAGACAATGTGTTGAAAACCATTATTTTGTCTTTTACTTGACCTTTTTCCATGTCAGTGATCCAAGGAAAGGATCTGGGGGTGATCCCAGCCCTTAGATCTATCCTTAGTGGATTTTGTCCTGATCCTGTGGCCATTGACCTATCTTCTACCTCCAGCAATCAACAGGGAGGAGTAAATGAAGGCCAAGAGCGAGATCTCCTGCCCATGACCTCCATTCAAGTTTCTAAGTGAGCCAAAATCTTTACGTCTCAATTTTGAACTAGAAGAACCTTTTTTTTACCGGGTTTGAAGCATTGTTGTGCTGCCAAAACACCCCCCTCAGCTCTCCCCTCTCTTTCCGACGGCCATGGTTGCCACCAAAGATCGGTAGCCCTAAAACCTAGCCCCTACCACTATAAAAGGATCCCCCAAGGTCCGCAACAAACACATCTTGCTCGGAGCCACACCCTTGCTCACTCCCTCAGCCCTGAACACCCTTATTTGCTCCTCGATCTTCCTACTGTTGTGCGGCGCCACCACAAAGCCCACTCTGGGCATTCCCTTTCCTCACCATCTCACCCTAATCTCTGACCACCAACCAATCTATCAAGCCGCAATGAAGTCAAATGACTATCTAACAGCCCACAGAGATTCTCCCTACTCCCTTTCCCCCATAGCTCTGACGATCTAGTCCACTACATCTGCATGCTTGTGCACAGGGGCTGGAACGGGAGAAAAGAATCCCCAAACTGGGATTCCAGAAGAAAGATTGTCGGTCCAACTAACCTCGATCGAACCAATCAAGCAAGGTTTTGAACCAATGAAATCCAGGATTGAACCAGACCTCTGGGCTAGCAAACCCCTTTTCCTTTGTGGCTCGATCTTATCCATACAATCGACATAAAATGATCAACCTTTTTTTGTAAATTAAGGTATTTTTCTCATTTCTGAAAAATAAACATTTAAATTCCCTAATCTTGTTTAAATCATAATAATTGCATCCTAGCTCCAAATAATTCGTGAAAATAGTCAATCTTTATCAGAAAAATATAGTGAATCGGTTAAAAATTCTTTTGAAACCTGATTCCAAACTATGATCACAGATATAATTAAATCTTGAACTCTTTCTCATTTAATTTGTCATATAGTTCAATAATGATGTTAAATCTTTAGAAACCTTACTATCTGACTCTGATGTCTCTATTTGAGACTCTAAAAGCATACTTGATGTGTTAGTGAATCTAGATCTAAACTTTTGACTTATTCAAATCTTGAATATTATTTCATGCCATAAAGTGATGAATAATCTTGATTCTAACTCTAGAATTGTCATATGGTGAATATAAGTGTACTATATCTTGTGACCTACCTGATCTAGACCCTTGAACTTATTTCCTTGATGAAGATCTAGAAATTTGATGATGACTTGGATAATGATCATAAATTAGTGTTAAGCATATGATCCTAGAAACCTGGGAAAGTCATTCACACTTGAAAATACTTGATACTTGAAATCATGTTGGTCATATTAAAATATTGATTGATTATACGTGAATGACCCAACCCTAAGGTTGACTTAGGAAAAATGTAACTCTTTCTCAAATATTGAAACATGATATCCAAATATCACGATCATGGCCCTTGATCCAAACATTCTGATTTAGGATCTGACTCGAAGTGTCTACATATTACTTGTTGATTATTCTCAAAATCCTCGGTGAAAGGTACGCTATTATATAACTTCTCCTTGATTGTATTGAAGATACTTTTATGTGTCTATTCATTGTATACTTGGCTACTTACATAGATGAGCTACTGTTCCCGATGATTAGTCTTTCATTTTTCTATACTATATTTTAAAAAACATGAATACATAAATAATATGCCCATTGTGACTACCTGTATATTGATAACGATGATGATGTTGATAATGTTGATAATGTTGATATTGGGTGTAAGAAACCCCCCCCATTGAGAGGTGGGACTTGTACATTGTCTTCCTATGTTCCTATGGTGAGAAGGAGCCTAGTGACCTTCCCCATCAGGTTGGGGTAATACAGTCACACAAAATATATGAGCATGCTTCTCGAATTAGAACATAAGGGTAACTCGTAATAAAAGTCAAATTGCTTGAATGAATTGTCGAATAAATGTTGGTTTAGCAAATTTCTTGTTATTATTTTGAATATAAGTCTTGCCAAGCATACTATTTTTTTATAAATCACTTTGCTTGATTTTGACAGTGTACCATGCAATTGCATGATTGTGTCTCGATTTTCTTCATTTTAGGCAATACAAATGGAATACTGAAAATTGCTTCCGCACTCTACATACTCTGATGATAAGCATATATTGGAAAAATCTTCATATTGGGTTAGTTTGTTCTTTATTTATCCAGTTTTTGAGTTATTTATTTCTTATTGTATATTCCAGTGTGATTGATCCTATTGGGCCACTTAGGGATGGGTGCTTCAATCCTTTTTCTATTGTCTATCCAATGGGATTGGGATTGGGGTCAGAACAGTTCTGTGACAATTCCCTTAATACATTTCTCATATGTAGGTTTAATTAGTTAACAACAAGGATACTTGACTAACTAGCACTTCCTTGAATCTCCTAACCTCTTTCTTTTATAACGTCTATTACTCCATCATGTTTCCAACCCTTTCTTACTTTCCATAATCCTCTTACCATATACTACTCTTCCACCTATCATCTTTAACTTCTAATTTTCTCTTATGATCATGTTGCTTATTCATGTGTATGATCATGTGTACCATGTTGCACATATTTCTTTTATCCTTTTACTAATGTGAAGTTGAAATTCTAAATCAATAATCTCTCTACTTGTTTCACCACATGTTTAGTACAATACATATCCTTCATTTAAAATCAAACGACTCATGCATGCGTCAAATTGAGCTTCTCTTTCAATCAAGTTTTTCCTTCCTGAATATAGTCTACTTTGTATGACTTATTCATTTATTAAGCTACTCTTTTGTTGTTCTTTTAGAATCTAGTTTGTTGTTCTATAGAGACTTAGAGTCCAAAGGTAGCAAGGATGAATGTATTAAACTTCATCAATAAGGTATGCATTCCATGCTCTCAATTATATCATAACCCTCATTCCTTAATAAAGATCATTATTTCTAACATTTCTCTTTGTTTCAACTAAGTTTGTTATCCTAGTCTTATGATTTACATGTTCATCTAATTCTCTTTGATTTAACTCTTCTGAAGACTATTCACTTCTATGTACTTATCGTATACTTAACTCTTTTCTACAATTTTACCTTTGCTTTGGAGTACATAAAAGCATTGTACTCGATTATATGACACATTCCTCATGATATATTCTAACTATGTTGGCCCTTACATATTTTTCTCATATCTTTTCCATATTTCATATTTAGAGTTTATATAATACCAATCATTAAACTTAATCTGAACCTTATGTTGTGTTCCATTATTCCCAATTAAGGGTTTCTCATATGAGGCCCCAAAGTTGGATCTCAGATATTAGTTCCAACTGATTCTTAGCTATTCTAATTTTTCCCATATGTTTCAACATCTTAGTGTTTGAACATTCTCACTATGATGTGGGTCTAATTTATTCATAGTCTACTCTTATTATATTTTCAATAAGAGTCATTAGATCCCACTAACGCACCCTGCCATCCAAAACAGGATGAACCTATAGTCATGAAGCCAAGAGCTACTTAAGATTAACCAACTCCTATTAATCACAAACACGTGGAAAGAACATCCACTTAGGGAAAACTCATTTAAACATAACTTCTGGTCCACTTGATTCAAAGAATATAAACAATAACTCAATCACTTCATGATACACAACAATATAAAAGAACCATATACATTCCACAAACTGATAATCTGAACTCATACATATAAGAGAATTTCTATTTATCTCCAATCAAAGAAGCAATATAAATCAAGAGTTGTATCACATTCTATGTTTAATCTCTTACTCCTTCATTACTTTTCAGTCTCCTAACGCTATGATTTCTAGGGTTTCTCTCTAGCCCATCCTTCCTTTGCATACCTGGCCAGGGAATCCAGAGAAGAATAGACTAAGTAGCTTGATATTGGTCAACCTAAGTATCCAGATACCAGGCCAAGGTATCCAAATACCCAAACTTTCAAAAGTTATTAACACATCAACTCCTAATTGGCACACTTATAACTCTAGCTTTCTATCCTAATGGTCCCTCACGACTCAACCTAAGCTCTGATACCAAGCTGTCACACCCACATCCCACGATTACCATTAATCATGATATTAGGGCATAAGTTTGAAGATTATACTTAATACAAAGTTCACTCCCTTACTTTTTTTCCTTTGTTTCATACTCTTTGTTTTCTCGCATCCAATCACATAAATAAACTTTACAAGTGAATTAAACTTTGATTAGTCTAATATGATATCAACGTTAATGATACACATCCATGCATTCATTTTGTTTCTCACACTTCCATGTACATAAAACATGACAATTAGATACATTCTCTTTGATCAAGGTAAAAAATATACAAAACATCATTTACAACTCTCTCACATCTATATAAGGACCTAGAGTGATAGTGACCGATTGAACTAAACTAATCTCATACTTAACTCATGTGATAGATCTACTCTGATGCTTTGACCTTTTTCAAGTCCACATGGTTTCTCTAAAAATTGTGAGTAGAGGGGTGAGCCTACTCGCTCAGTGAATGAGTACTTCAAAGAAACAATTTAAAGCACTATTATAATTATAGATATACTATTGAGAAACTAGTATCAATTATAACGATAGTAAGCTATAAAGAGATTAATCATTTGCAAATGTAAATATGTCAAGACACTCTAGATATCTACAAGAATGAATCAATATCAAACATGCTTGATTAATCTCAAAGAGAACTAATAACTTAGAAAAAAACAAAGGATAATTCAATAACTACACACACTCAATTAACCTCTCATTCTTCTTATTATGGCCTAAACCCACATGAGGTGTACCACAACATGTGAAAGAATCGCAGAAAGCTACAATCTCACTGTACAAGACTTAGAAGCATGCCCAAGTTCTTAAGCCTATCTCTTGAGTAAGACCCCGTCTATAGCAGGCCTCAGCACGTCTGCCCCTCAGAGGCTAATGGGAGCAGTCGGATATCTCAGAATCCACCTCTCAACCTGGGTACTCAGGCAATGAGTCAAATCCCTTAGGCTTATTGTGCATCAGTGGGCCTACTGACCACTGATCATTCAACATGTAACACATGTATCACCAACATCCCTGGTTGGTGTTGGGTACCATACAATTGTAAGGAGTCTTCCCTACTGGTTTATACCCCCACACCCTACTAGTGCACTCCGGCTTACCTTGATCTGGACTACCTACAGTCAGGAAACTATTTCCTCCTCACAGCACATGCCTCATCCTGCGAGGATTCTACAGTGTTCAGGGCATCTACATGTCTAATTCACTCTTTAAATTCACAATTCAATCATCACATCACAATATCTTCATTCTGCTTTGTAAATTGTTCATTTCATAAACCATCTAATAACATTTACCACAACTGAACTATTAAGCATCACCAAATCTCAAACTGAGAAACATTGATATCGCAATACTTGTTTCACTGAACACCCTTTCGTTAGGGTTTCATTTACCTCATTCACTAATCGCATGACTCACATAAGGATTTAATACATCATAACATCATTGAATAAAGATTGCTCTTCATAGTTCATGTATAATCAAGTATATATATAAAACCATGTAATTAACTAAACTAGGGTTTCCAAGCCATTTAATAAAACATTATACATCAAGAATAGCATTAAAACAAGTTGTCTATTTGCAAACCTACAACTTTCCATTCATTTAGGGTTTTACCCTCTTATTGATATATCAAGCAAACATTGATATCATCAAATGAAATCCAAGATCTTATCTGACATATATGGAATACACACACAAATAAAAGCATCATTCGTAACCAAAGAAATTCAACTAGGCAAACTTCTTTATTCAAATATACAACAAATTTCAGTCATAGTCAAAAATCCTACATTTCAGTATAATCATGTAACCTCTACAATTAATTTAAGAATTCTCATTGAGATGGATTGCGATCATTTCTAATGTGATTTCATAATCTAAAATTCATCATAACATAGGAATAATCCATATCATATCATCTTGCAAAAGCTAGATCAAAAAGGGAACTTAGGGTTTGTACTCTAATACTAAATAATTGAAAATTAATGATAATTTAACTCATTTTTTTGCAATCTACTATTTAAAAGAGGTACCCATGTACCCTAAGGTGTGAAAACACTGTAAAAATGCAGCACGTCTCTGAAAATCTCGAATCCATATCAAAACTCTAGCAAAATCAGTAGTTTCTTCTAACTTTCAACCCTAAACGATGTCTGCTATAGGTATAACATGAAGATCAGAGGTTAAACTAAACCTCAAAATCACTGGATCAAGGGTTCCAAGAAAGGGGAAACGAGGAGGAAGAATCGATGGTTAAAACTACTTACCAAGTCAAATCTATAGCAAGCCTTTTGGATTAACGCCGTTGTTCACGTTCTTCCCCAAAAATCACCCCAAAAAACTCCTTCCAGGTCACCCTCTCGTTGAGAAATTTGTCTGGGATGATAGAGGATCGAATCACAATTCCAACATATTTCATTTCATTGAAAACATATAATTATTGTTCAATATATGATCATTTTATGATTGGTAATTTTGGGCGGCGTCAGTTGCGGTCGCGGTGTCGATGCAGCGTCGGACGTGGTAGCAGTGTCGGTCGTGGTACTCAGTACATGTTTAATAAAAAGGGCATAACTCTCTCATTTTCACTCTGATTTGGTTCATACATTTTTTTTGGATTTGTAATTAAATTCTATACAATCCTAAAATATAATTTTGATAATAATCTCAAAATAAAAATTATTTATTAATTATTTCCTCCAATGTCATTAATTCTCTTCTTGCACACATGTATGGGTTAATGCTATATTAACTCCAACTCGGATCTTTATAGTATGCTTAAGTCATGATTATGAGTTTCCTAAAAAAGTATTTAAGGTTACCAAAGTTAAGACAAAGGACTACATATATTATTACTAACAAAAGTATGCAAAGCATTAAGATTGTCTTAAAAATCTAAGATTACCAACAAAGCTAGGAAAGGGTTGTAACATATCAAGTCAAGCACATAAGTACATGTTAGATAATAGTGTATCAAAAAGAACCACCTTGAGAGTGATAAATGGATACCACGGAATAATAGTCAGAATCATCTCCCATAGTGATAATGGTGATTGTGGTTCTTAGACCTGATGTCACTAAACTAATCACATGTCGATCATTGGAATTTGACGTCATCTAACGTTACCTTAAATAAGGGTTGCCATAAAGGTGATGCTTGGGTACTCTGTTACATATGGGGATTGAGTGTGAGTGATGTAGCTGTGATTTGTCCCTCCTATAGGAGATTGATATCCAAGCCTCTTGTTTAACCAAGATTATGAAATGTATGGCCAAACGCATGTGATTGAATATGTCATATGTGAAATCACATGCATCTTAGACAGTTTTCTCAAATTCAAGGAACATGGATTGAATGTTACAGTGGATGAGAATTTCATGCCTTGGGAGCAATCTAGATATCAAAGACAAAGGAACTATATGACCACAATAACACTGATCACAAAATGTAGGCTGAAGTTATTCTCCAACTTTCTGAATTACTTGGGTATAAATGATGTGTTGTTAGATACCGCTCATTGCTTGTGATGTCATAAGTTAGTTATGGATATTCACTACCAACATAATTTGGAACCTATAGGGTCACACACATTGGATACAGTTGGAATAGGAGTTTATTCTTGAATGATGTTTAACTTGTTTACTAAATGTGTTTAGGTATTCAATTCAACAACTGAGGTTCAAAATTTATTGTCTACACTCTAAGTTGACCAATTCAAGTGTTTTAACGATTGGTTGGAGTATCAGGTCCATTTGAATCGATATTGGTTGATCAATGCATGAACCATGGCATGAAATGTTTGGTTCACATAGTGAACTGACTGGTTCATGGTCACAACTAAATAATTAATAAGATGAACCATCTGGTGCAATGATCAATTTGATTAGATCAAGTATTGATGATGATTTCATGATTTGCATTAATCATGCATTGAATACCAATGTGATTCAGAACTGAAAATTGCACAAACCAACTGGTTCATGGCACAAATGACCAGTTGTGCATGCAAATCAACTGGTTTATCACCTGATGTTTCTAGAAAACTTGTTAATTTGGTATTTTCGACTCCCACACAGAGTGGGAACCCTAAGTCTAGCCTCTCCTACAAATAGAGGGGTATTGGGGACTTCCTAGACACAACCCTAAGGTTTGAGAATTGTTGTCCTCTCTAGTTGTGGTATCCAATAGAGAGCCCTAGCAACTTCTACCCATAAAAGTGGGGGACATCAAGGGAGAGACAATTGTGGCAGAGTGAACCAATAAAATAGATTGATGTTCGAAGGGACAACTCCTTCCCATTGGCTCTGGTAGCACAACATAGAGTTCTCGGTGGTCTGTATGGACTACCCTAGAGGTAGGAGGTTGTTTGTGACAAAGTGGATTTTGGAATTATAATAAAGTAATTAATCTTTTGACCTAATTATACTCACTCATGGTGCGAAACCATTTTTCTTGTCTTCATAATCATTATTGTGACTCAAATCCAAAATATGGTGAGCAATGCAGATTTTATACACATTATAACATCACAAATTTGATTAATTCATCACTTTGTCCAACAAAGCAAATTGACCTAGCAAACTTCATCATATGATTCTCAATCTTTTTCTAAAGGTTCTCCACATTTTTGTGAAACTGTGTTCCAAATTTGAGAACAATTGGACATCCCACCATTTACTATGATTTCTTGAAGATAATGTGTTGAAACCCATTATTTTGTCTTTTACTTGACCTTTTTCCATGTCAGCGATCCAAGGCACGGATCTGAGGGTGATCCTATCCCTTGGATCTATCTCTAGTGGATTTTTTCCTAATCCAGTGGCCATGGACCTATCTTCCACCTCCCACAATCAGTGGGGAGGAGTAAATGAAGGCCGAAAGCGAGGTCTCCCACCCATGACCTCCATTCAAGTTTCTAAGTGAGCCAAAATATGTGCGTCACGATTTTGAACTGGAAGAACCCTTTTTGTGACCATGTTTCAAGCATTTTTGCACTACCAAAACACCCCCTTGCTCTCACCTCTCTTTCCGGCGGCCATGGCAGCCACCAAAGATCGATATCCCTAAAACCTAGCCCAACCACTATAAAAGGACCCCCAAGGTCCGCAACAAACACATCTTGCTTGGAGCCACACTCTTGCTCACTCCCTTAGCCCTGGACACCCTTATTTGCTCCTTGATCTTCCTACTACTGTGCGGCGTCGCCACAAAGCCCACTCTGGGCATTCCCTTTCCTCGCCATCTCACCCTAATCTCTGACCACCAACCAATCTGTGAAGATGCGACGAAGTCGAACAACTATCTAACAACCCACAGAGATGCCCCCTACTCCTTTTCCCCCATAGCTCTAGTGAGCTAGTCCACCACATCTGTGTGCTCATGCCTAGCGGTTGGAACGGGAGAAAAGAATCCCCGAATAGGGATTCAATGAGAAAGACTATCGGTCCAAGTAACCTCAATCGAACAAATCAAACAAGTATTGAACCGAAGAAATCTAGGATTGAACCGGACCTCTGGGCTAGGAACACCTTTGCCATTGTGTCTCGATCTTATCCATCCAATTGACATCCAATGATCAACCTTTTTTTTGTAAATTAAGGTATTTTGCTCATCTCTGACAAATAAGCATTTAAAATCCATGATATTGTTTAAATCATAATAATTGCATCCTAGCTCCGAATAATTCATGTAAATAGTCAATCTTGATCAAAAAAATCCAATGAATCTATTAAAAATTCTTTTGAAACTTGATTCCAAACGATTCTCACTTATATAATTAAATCTTGAACTCTCTCTCATTTAATTTGTCATATAGTTCAATAATGATGTTCAATCTCTAGAAACCTTACTATCTGACTCTGATGTCTCTACTTGAGACTCTAAAAGAATTCTTGACTTGTTAGTTAATCTAGATCTAAACTTTTGACTTATTCAAATGTTGAATATTATTTCACACCATAAAGTGATGAGTAATCTTGATTCTAACTCTAGAATTGTCATATGGTGAATATAAGTGTACTATATCTTGTGACCTACCTGATCTAGACCCTTGAACTTATTTCCTTGATGAAGATCTAGAAATTTGATGATGACTTGGATAATGATCATAATTTAGGGTGAAGTGGGATTTTACCGCACTTACAAAGTCACTCGAGGTTGAAATCCCCGAGCTTTTACCAAAACCAAAGTGCAATAATACCACACGCAATCGGACAAGTCTTATCGCAGTGTAGTTAAGGATCGAACCCAAAGGACAAAATTTTTTAGAATCTTTATCAGTCTAGTCTAGTTCGAGTTAAGACTAATATTTAAAACAATTGGTTGATTTGAGTTTGGTTAAACTAATTGCAAGAAAGTAAAAGCTGAATTAAAGTTTGATTGAGATCAATGATATGGAATCACTGGGATAGTCTCGAGTTTCACCACCACTATGCATACAAACACATCTAAACATCAAACATCCAGGCAAGATATGACTATCCAAATGGAGCTGCTGCAAAACCCCCCATATGGGCATTAGGCTTGCGTAAGCATCATCTTAGGTATCAAATGTCTCGTCACCATTTGGTTCATATACTTACGACTCTAGAGACACAACATCCAACTAAGGTTGTGGTCCTCCCTGAGGGATGTTTAGACAGCAGAAGTGTAACCGAAGGTTAGATGACTCGTCCCCTCACAGATCATTCACTGACGACCTCAAGGAAACCCATTCTATTTCTAGTCAAGGTGTCAACTGCGCTAATCGATAAGAAAGCAGGTGATCGATCTTCAAACAAACATCGACATAAACAAAGACGATACAAAATCCAACTAATGTTGTGGCCCTCCCGGAGGGATGTTTAGGCCACAGAAGCATCACTGAAGGTTAGATGGCCTGTCCCCTCACAGATCATACACTTACTACCTCAAGGAATCCTATCCTATTTCTAATCAAGGAGTCAAACTTTGTATACCTCCATTCCACCCTACATATAGAAGATTTTGCAATATAGGGAAGAACAAGATGAAAGCAAGTAGATAAACAACTACAAACTTATCAATTAACAATGAAATGAAGAGTTATATACAATTCCATGGAATGCTTAACAAAAGAACATGCTTACATGGGCAGCGGGGCTAGTCCCTGCACCCCAGCGAAAGAAGACTACTTGCTCATGATGCGAGAGACAATAAGAACAAAAGAAAGGGATGGTTCCGCCATGAGCATGATGATGAAGGTGGTCGCATCTCGGTGAAGATGATGCGGTCTCCTACGTCGTGTCAGGGCAGATCTGAACGAGGAGGAAGAATCACCAAGGCAGGATAGGCAATCCTTCTTCTCCACCTTCTCTTTCTCCTTCTCTCCTTGCTCGACGCCAAGAGGAGCAGCTGGGCATGTGGAAGTTGAGACTGGATCATACCTTTGGCAGCCTGTCAGTGAGCTGGTCTCCTCCCCAAATGAGGACCCTTGTGGTCCTATTTATAGGGTCGGGATTGGCCCTCATACTTTTGGTGTGAGTTAGGCCCAAAATAGTTTGGAGACCGTTTGACGTCCAAACGGTGTTGCAGACCGTTTGACATTCAAACGGTCTTGGAGATGTTTTGCTTCAAACGGTTTAGTCAAATGGTCTAGGGACCATTTGGATGGCCAAATGGTTTTGGAGACCAAATGGCACCAAATGGTCTTGTCTTTAATGATCTTACGTTGACTAGTCTTGTGTCTTTTGCAAACTGAATGGATCAAAACAGTCTTGAAACCAGTAGGATCCAATCGGTTTTGGGTTCTATCTTCATTTGGTTTTTGCTTCACAATCAGTCTTGGGACCGAATGGAGCTAAACGGACTTGGGACCGAATGGCTCCAAACGGTCTTGGGACCGTATGGTCTTTGCTTGCGTGTCTCAAACGGTCTTCATCGAAGCGGTCTTGAATGATCAAACGATCTTGATCCAAACAGTTTTGATCGTTCAAACGGTCTTCATCCCAAACGGTTAAGAGTATCCAATCGGCCCTAGGTCCAAACAGTCTTGAAACCATTAGACGACATCTGGTCTTGAGACCGTTTGGGTTCATTCGGTCTTGAAACTATATGGACTCAAATGGTCTCAAGATTGTTTAGGCTCATGCGGTCTTGAAAATGAATGGGCCTAAACGGTCTTGAGACTGTGTGGGTGAATATCTAAAACTGAAAGGTCAGAACCATTAGAGCAGACTGTTTGGTCAAGATCAAAAGTGGGAGGTTCTTCAGTGAATTCCATGTGATGATAGAAATTGATTTAGACCTGCATCAAATCAATAGAATTTTGATCAACAATCATAATAATTAGATTTATTTAGAGAACTTGCAATTTGTGAGATTTAAGGGATAAATCGAAAGTATTGAATCAAATTGGTTATAAAAAGGGTGAATGAAAATCAGGATGAATATGCATTCATCAAACACCCTGAACTTAAATGTTGCTCGTCTTCGAGTAACACAAAATCTAAAACAGTCGCCAAGTAAATACTTTCGATCATGTGACTTCTTCCTCTTCACATCACGATTATTTCATTTCTTCTCAGTATGACTAAGCATCTCAACTTCCTGAGACCACAGAAGACATCTTACAATATCTTCGTTCCTGAGTTCGCTTTCCAACCTCACTTCCTCCTTACTTTTTCCAGCAACAAGCATGTCAAAGAGTTTTGTAAGAGTCTAGAGATCCCCACAGAATGACAAGTGTGCATCTGATCTGACATTGGTGTTTTTCAGGGCATTGAAGGCTTTAATTGTGCCTTTAGGTAGAAAAGGGAGTGAAGGGTGGTATGGAAGGAAGAAGTAAATCTCTCCTCTATTCGACTCAAGATTTTTATTATTTTTGCAATTTCATTTATTGCATATATTTTTGTGTGAATCTCTCCTCTATTCGACTCGAGATTGCATTTCGTTTTGTGTGTGCTTTGGCATCTTTTATATGCAAATCTCTCCTCTATTCGACTCAAGATTGCATTTTTGGTGGTACACCCCTATTAATTTGCGAGGGGTACGGAAGAAGCGGATATAAAGGAAAGCAGCGTGCCACCCCGAACTTAGGGTTTTGCACTATTTTAGCTATTTTTGTTTCTTTCTGATGGATGGAGGGGTATGAAGATTATAGAAGAAGTGTAGAAAAGAGTTCAGATCAGAATGCAACTCGATTTACAATTTAGTGCACTAATTTGTTCTCTTTATCAAACTCTGCTCAAATAATGACTTGATGAGGATCTGGTGGGGATTCCATGTTGTTGTTCCACTAGTTAGTTAGGAAGTATGATATGTTTGATCCCTATCAGTTCGACAGACACTTACTAATTTTTGCATAAAGATCATGATGTTAGGATTCATAAGCTTCACAAGATGATTTCAATCAAAAGCCTAGTTTTCAGAAGAAGGTCCTTTTGAGGATCTTCTTTGAATAAGGAGGGTATAATGATAAATGCATAGATATTGAAAACATGTCAAAATTTCATCAAGTATCTGTTCAATTTCTTTGGAAATTTTTGAAATTTTTTAAAAAAATTGAAAATTTTGTGGTAAAAAATGAAGCGGTGAAATCTTAAAATGGGTGTGGGTGGAGAGTAAGATATGTACCACCCACCCTCCACCCCGAACTTAGAAATTTTCTCATCCCAAGCGAACTCTAAATCCGAGATGGAGGGGAAACTTCGTGCCAGTAGGACCACGAGATGTGGTTGCATTCCAGACAGCGTGCATCCTCCATCTAAAAATCTAGAAAAGAAAATTAATCAAAACTCAAAATAGCATCTCGCGATGTGAATTTTATTTGGTGCAAAATTACCTAAAAAGTAAAAACAAAATTAAGGAAAAAATTTCTTATTCAAATATAAAACTAAATACGAATTTATTTATCGGGTTGCCTCCCGACAAGCCCCTTTGTTTTATGTCGATGGCTCGACTTGATATCTTCATCTTCACGATCGTTCCCTTGGATTGGAGAGATCTATTATTGATTTGGTGCTTATGTCGGCTGAGGAGAAATATCTTTTCAAACGATGACCATTCATCACAAATTCATCTGACTTTTCGCTCCATAAAGAGAAAGCACCATGTGGGGAGATGCTTTTGACAATATACGGTCCAGACCAGCGAGAGCGGAGTTTCCTTGGGAATAACGTCAACCTTGAGTTGAATAGTAGAATATGGTCTCCTACTTGTATGTCTTTTATTTAGAAATGACCATCATGCCAAAGTTTGGTGTGTTCTTTGTAGATTTGAGCATTCTCATAAGTTGTCATCTAGAATTCATCCATCTCCTGGAGTTGTAGAATCATAGCTTCGTCTGCTTTCTTCATGTCAAAATTCAACTTTTTATTGCCCACCATGTTTTGTGTTCTAGTTCTACAGGTAGGCGGCATGACTTTCCATAGATCAATCGAAACGGCGTAGTTCCAACGGGGGTCTTCAAAGCAGTACGGTTGGCCCACAAAGCGTCATTGATTTTTACTGACCAATCTTTCCGATTGCGGCCTATTGTCTTTTCCAATATAGCCTTGAGTTGTCTGTTAGAAACCTCTAACTGTCCACTTGTTTATGGATGGTAGGGTGAGGCTACCTTGTGAGTTACACCATACTTTCTCAGCAATGCTTCAAAGCTTCTTTCTAGAAAATGTGACCCTGCGTCGGATATCACGGTTTGTGGTACTCCAAAATGGGGAAAAATAATGTCCTTGAATAATTTTATGATTGGTTTGGAATCACTAGTGACGGTTGGTATTGCCTCAACCCATTTTTAGACATAGTCCACCGCCACTAGGATGTATGAAAATCCATGATAAGATGGGAATGGACCCATGTAGTCCACCCCCCCCAACATCGAATATCTCTACTTCTTTCCATAGATTCAGCGGCATCTCATCTCTCTTTGTTATATTGCCTGATCTTTGACATTTGTCACATGATAAGACAAAGACATGAGAATCTTTGGAAATGGTGGGCCAAAAGAATCCACATTGCAAAACCTTCAAGGCAATCTTTTTAGAGCTCATATGTCCTCCCACTATTCCTGAGTGACATTGTTCCATGATAGGTTGAGCTTCTTCTTCGGCAATGCATCGTCTGTATAAACCATCAGCACATAATTTGAAAAGGTATGGCTCATCCCAGTAATATTGTTTCACATCATGCATAAATTTCTTCAGTGCATTCCCAGTGCATTAAGGATGCATGACCCCAGTAGCAAGATAGTTCACATAATCTGAGTACCATGGTGTAGCTTCTGAGACCTTCATTAGCTGATGATCTGGAAGGGAATCATTGATCGGAATCTTCTCAGTATCCAGAGTGTGGATGCAACTGAGGTGGTCTACTACAACATTCTCTGTACCTTTTTTATCTCTGATTTCTAGATCAAATTCTTGTAATAGGAGAATCCATCTGATTAACCTAAGTTTTGAATCTTTCTTTGCCAGGAGGTAACGAATGGAGGCGTGATCTGTATAGACAATGACCTTTGAACCAATTACACATGATCTAAACTTATCAAAGGCATACACGACTGCCAGAAGTTCTTTCTCAGTAGTAGCATAATTCCTCTGAGCTTCATCGAGGTTCTTTGATGCATAATAGACCACATAATGTCTCTTTTCTATACATTGGACCAAGACACCACCTACAACATAGTCTCTTGCATGACACATGATTTTGAAAGGATGGTCCCAATCTGGACCTCTAATGATAGGTGTGGTTGTAAGGGCATGCTTCAGTGTGTTGAAGCTTTTAACACATTCTTCATCAAAATTGAATTCAGCATCTTTTGGTAACAAATTTGTCATTGGCATGGTTATCTTTGAGAAGTCCTTTATAAACCGTCTATAGAAGCCTGCATGACCAAGGAATGTTTGAACTTCCTTTACATTGATAGGGATAGAGAGCTTGGAAATCACTTCAATCTTGGCATTATCTACCTCAATTCCTCTATTGCTGACCCTATGGATGAGGACAATGCCTTCCTTTACCATAAAGTGACACTTCTCCCAGTTGAGCACAAGATGTGCTTCTTCGCATCGTTTGAGAACAAGGGAGAGGTGTTTTAGGCATGAATCGAATTAGTCTCCATACACAGAAAATTTATCCATAAAAACTTCCATAATTGTTTCAGTAAGATCGGCGAATATGGCATCCATGCAACGTTGGAAGGTTGCAGATGCATTGTAGAGGTCAAACGACATTCTTCTAAATGTGTATGTTCCAAATGGGCAGGTAAAAGTAGTTTTCTCTTAGTCATCTGGATGTATAGGTATTTGATAGAATCCAGAGTAACCGTTGAGATAACATAATTATTCTTGGTGAGCCAACCTTTCTAAGACTTGATCAAGGAAAGGCATTGGAAAATGATCTTTTCGAGTTGCCTTGTTCAATTTCCTGTAATCAATGCACATCCTCCACCCTGTGACTGTTCGAGTGGGAATGAGTTCACCATTTTCATTTCGTATCACAATAGTTCCACCTTTCTTCGGGACAACATGCACTGGGCTCACCCATGGCGAGTCTGATATCGAATAGATTATTCCAGCAGTGAGCAGTTTAATGACCTCACGCAGAACTACTTCCTTCATATTTGGATTTAATTTCCATTGATTCTCAATAGTTGGCTTGTGATCTTCCATCATAGGAATCTTGTGCGTACACAGCGCTTGACTAATGCCAGTGAGGTCACTCATTTTGTAACCGATGGCTTCCTTTCTTTCCCTTAGTTCTTTTAGGAGTTTATCTTCTTGTTCGGTAGTTAGATCTGAATTTATAATTACTGGACAAACCATGAGAACATCCAAAAACACATACTTCAGTCCTTCCGGTAGGGGTTTCATCTCAGGTGCTTGTGGTTTTTCACATGGTTTCTCAGTAACTTCCATAGCCTTGAATTCCTCAACCTTGGCTTCGAAATCTTCTTCAACAATGTTAAGGTTTAGAACACAGCTTTTCACTTGTTCATCCATCGAACAAGCTGCATCTGAATTGATCAAAGCCACTTCTAGAGGATCATCCTATTCATAACCCCCTTGTGTTAGTAATCACATCTATTCTATGCAATCGATCAAATACACTTCCTCTTGCATGCTTGGTCTTCGCATACTTTCAAGGACTTTATATTTGAGGGTTTCTTTTCCTAATCTGAGCAGTGAAGTTCCTTCTTCTACATCAATCAAAGCTCTTGCGGTTACGAGGAATGGACGTCCAAAGATAAGAGGGTATCTGGAATCCTCTTTTATGTCCATGATGACAAAGTCACATGGGACATAAGAATCTTTTCCAACCTTGACTTGTACATCTTCGATGATTCCCAGGGGAAGAGTTATAGAGTTATCTGCGAGCTGTATGGTCATGCCAGTTGGAAGCAATTATGCAAACCCTAGCCTCTAACAAAGGCTTAGTGGCATAATAGAGATGCTTGCACCAAGATCGACCAATCCCTTCTTACATGAAGAGTCACTAATATGACACGAAATTCCAAAGGATCCCGAGTCTTTTTGTTTCTTGGGCATCTTGCTCAAAATGTTATCAGATGTGGTTGTCGCCTGTTTTACTGTCTCATATTCTTCATTTATGTACTTCCTTGTGTGAAGTGACTTTAGGTACTTAGTCCAGGCTGGTATCTCAGCCATTGCATCCAAAAAGGGTATATCAACATGAAGTTTCTTCATAGCCTCTTTAAACTTATTGAACTGAGTATCAAGCTTAGTTTGCCTTAAACGAGCAGGGAACAGTATATGAGGCTTGTATACAGAAATATCAAGTTCCGGTGTTTCAGTTTCTTCATCAGTAGGCTTCTCAGGACTTCCCTTATCTGTCTTATCATTTGTTACTGGTTCATTTGGTTGAGACTCTGTTGTTGTTGAATCTTGTATAATCACAGGTTCGTCCTTATCTGTAACAACCACCGGTGGCTTGACAGAAGGATCGGAATAGTCTTTTCCTGACCTGGTGGTGACCGCCTTTAGTTGTTTTCGATGCTTAGGATTATTCTCGGGTTGGCCAACAAAAAGCCCACCTGGTGGCTTAATGCTAGCTTCAAGTTGAGCTAGTTGAGATTCAAAAGCCTTCTACTGATCTTGTTGGTTAGCTATCATAGTTTGTTGAGTTTGCAACATCTTTTCAATGGCTGATATCTTGTCATCAGGAGAAACTAGACTTACTTGTTGTCCTTGTTGTTGATAAGGAACTTGATTAAGACTCCGGTACTAGGAGTTGTTTTGATAATTATCGAAGTTCCTATTCTGAAAGTTTCCCTTGAAATTTCCTTGATTTACAAAATTGTGTTGTTGATTATACTGGAATCCTGATGGGCCTCATGATTGATTGTTCGAACCAAATTGATGTGAGTTTACCACTCTAGAGGGGTTTCCATATTGAAAACCTGGATGGTTCCTATTTTGATTCGGATTGTAATAACCTTGGCCAAGATTAGTATTGATAGCATTGAGATTCTCCATTTGACTGTTATCTCCTTGTCTACATACATTGCTTAGAACAACATCGTAAACAACATTGCATGCTAGAGTGGAATGATTAGTACTTTTGCATGCTTCATAGAACAATGAAGCTGACTTAATTTGTTCTTGTTGTCGAGTGGGCGAACGTCCTCTTCCAATAGCAGTAAGAGATGATTCAATATGGTCTTGCTTGGCAACTAAGAGTTTGAAGGTTTCAGTGATAGACTTGTACTCAGGAGTAGCTTCAGCCATAGCTACTTTCAAAACACCTTTACCTAGAGATATACCCCAATTGGCTTGATTTTCTGCTCCAAGGGTGACGACCCTCCATGCATTGTCATAACTTTGAAGCATGAAGCTTCCTCCAGATGAGGAATCTAAGAATCTTTTGATATCGTCGTCCACACCCCTACAGAAAATTTTGATGAGTTGATTCTTAGGAATTACATGGTGTGGACACTTGCGTAGAAGCTCTTTGTATCTATCCCATGCTTCGGCAAGAGTTTCTCCAGGGGCTTGGGTGAAATTTGTTATTCGCACTATAATTTCATAGGTGAGAGATGGAGGGTAGAACTTTTCTAGAAACATGTTTTGGAGTTGTTCCCATGTGGTGATGGGTATTTCACTTTGCAACGAATTGTACCAACTTATGGCTCTATCAGCAAGGGAATATTTGAAGAGACGGAGTCGAATGGCATCGTCTGTGACTCCATATTGTTTTGTCATAGCACATAGATTAATAAATTTTAGAAGATGTTCTTTGCTATCCTCTCAGTGCTTGCCATAGAAAGGGTTATTCTGAAGCAGGGTGATCCAATGCACTCTTATCTCAAAATTAGGAGTGTTGATTGGAGGAGGTTGTACTGGATGATGAACATTCATAGCTTTCGGGATTGAGAACTCTCTAAGATCCTTTTGTAGTTTAGCTACTTGTGTTGTTGCTTGCACTGCTAGGATTTCCACTTGAACTATGGCTCTAGCTTCTTGCATGAGCCTCTCTCTCTCTGCATTGATGGCTTGAGCCACCCTTCGAGCGAGCTCTTCTTCTTGAGCCATCCTTGCTTGATTTTCTCTGATCTAACGATGAAAAGTTCTGTCTATCTCGGGATCAAAGCTTGTTGTTATTCTGGGGTTGTCCAAACAGAGCATGCACTATGCTTTTGGTTGTACCTGAAATAGAATGATTTCGAAAGTGAGAGCCACGAAGTAGAGTCAAATTCAAGTAGATGGTCGATTGTTTCAAAAAAAAAATTAAAATGCTAGATTAGTCTTTAAAAGAACTAGATTTGACTAACTGATTTTGTTGTCCCCAACAACGGTGCCTGAGTTTGACGTGGGATTTTATCACACTTACAAACTCACTCAGGGTTGAAATCCCCGAGCTTTTACCAAAACCAAAGTGCAATAATAACATCCACAAGCGGATGAGTCTTGTCACAGTATAGTTAAGGATCAAACCCAAAGGACAACGCTTTTAAGAATCTTTGTAAGTCTAGTCTAGTTCGAGTTAAGACTAATATTTAAAACGATTGGTTGATTTGAGTTTGGTTAAACAAATTGCAAGAAAGTAAATGTTGAATTAAAGTTTGATTGAGATCAATGATATGGAATCACTGGGATGGTCTAGGGTTACACCACCACTATGCATACAAACACGTCTAAACATCAAACATCCAGGCAAGATATGACTATCCAAATGGAGCTGCTGCAAAACCCCCCATACAGGCGTTAGGCTTGCATAAGCATCACCTTAGGTATCATATGTCTCGTCACCATCTGGTTCATATACTTACGGCTCTAGAGACACAACATACAACTAAGGATGTGCTCCTCCCTGAGGGATGTTTAGACCACAGAAGCATAATCGAAGGTTAGATGGCTCATCCCCTCGCGGATCATTCACTTACGACCTCAAGGAAACCCATTCTATTTCTAGTTAAGGTGTCAACTGCGCTAATCGATAAGAAAGCAGGTGATCGATCTTCAAACAAACATCGATGATAAACAAAGATGATACAAAATCCAACTAAGATTGTGGCCCTCCCGGAGGGATGTTTAGGCCACAGAAGCGTCACTGAAGGTTAGATGGCCCGTCCCCTCATGGATCATACACTTACTACCTCAAGGAATCCTATCATATTTCTAATCAAGGAGTCAACCTTTGTATACTTCCATTCCACCCTACATATAGAAGATTTCGCAATATAGGGAAGAACAAGATGAAATAAAGAAGATACACAACTACAAACTTATCAATTAGCAATGAAATGAAGAGTTATATACAACGCCATGGAATGCTTAACAAAAGAACATACTTGCATGGGCAGCGGGGCTAGTCCCTGCACCCCAGCGAAAGAAGACTACTCACTCATGATGCGAGAGACAAGTAGAATAAAAGAAAGGGATGGTTCCACCATGAGCATGATGAATAAGGTGGTCACAACTCAGTGAAGATGATGCAGTCTCCTACATCATGTCGGGGAAGATCTGAACGAGGAGGAAGAATCACCAAGGTAGGTTGGGCAATCCTTCTTTCTCCACCTTTTCTTTCTCCTTGTCTTCTTACTCGGCACCAAGAGGAGCAGGTCGGCGTGTGGAAGTTGAGGTTGGATCGGACCTTTGGCAGCCTGTCGACGACCTGGCCTCCTCCCCGAATGAGGACACTTGTGGTCCTATTTATAGGGTCGGGATTGGCCCTCACACTTTTCGTGTGAGTTAGGCCCCAAATGATTTAGAGACTATTTGACGTCCAAATGGTTTTGAAGACTATTTGACATTCAAATGGTCTTGGAGATATTTTCCTTCAAATGGTTTAGTCAAACGGTCTGGGGACCGTTTGGATGGACAAACAGTTTTGGGGACCGAATGGCACCAAATGGTCTTATCTTTAAAGATCTTCCTTTGACCAGTCTTGTGACTTTTGCAAACCGAATGGATCAAAACGGTCTTGAAACTGTTAGGATCCAATCGGTTTTGGGTTCTATCTTCATTCGGTTTTGGTTGCACAATCCATCCTCGGACCACATGGAGCCAAACGGTCTTGGGACCGAATGGCTCCAAACGGTCTTGGGACCATATGGTATTTACTTGTGTCTCAAATAGTCTTCATCGAAGCGGTCTTGAATGATCAAATGATCTTGATCCAAACAGTATTGATTGTTCAAATGGTCTTCATCTCAAATGGTTTAGAGTATCCAATCGGTCCTTGGTCCAAACGGTCTTGAAACGGTGAGACGACATCTGGTTTTGAGACCATTTGGGTTCATTTGGTTTTGAAACCGTATGGACTCAAATGGTCTTGAGATCATTTAGGCTCATGCGGTCTTGAAACCGAATGGGCCTAAATGGTCTTGAGACCGTGTGGGTGAATATCTGAAACTGAAAGGTTGGAACAGTTAGAGCAGACTGTTTGGTCAAGATCAAAAGTGGGAGGTTCTTCGGTGAATTCCATGTGATGATATAACTTGATTTAGACCTACATCAAATCAATATAATTTTGATAAAAAATCATAATAATTAGATTTATTTAAAGAACTTGCAATTTGTGGGATTTAAGAGATAAATTGAAAGTATTGAATCAAAATGGTTATAAAAAGGGTGACAGAAAATCACGATGAGTATGCATTCATCATAGGGTTAACACATATGATCCTAGAAACCAAGTAAAGTCATTCACACTCGAAAATAATTCATACTTGAAATCATGTTGGACATATTAAAATATTTATTGATTATACGTAAACGACCCAACCCTTAGGTTGACTTAGGAAAAATGTAACCCTAATCTCAAATATTGAAACATGATCTCCAAATATCATGATCCTGACCCTTGAACCAAACATTGTGATTTAGGATCTGACATGAAGTGTCTACATATTACTTTTTGATTATACTCAAAATCCTCGGTGAAAGGTATGCTATTATATAACTCCTCCTTGATTGTATTGAATATACTTTTATGTATCTCTTCACTATATACTTGGCTACTTACTTGGATGAGCTACTATTCCCGATGATTAGTCTTCCATTTTTCTATACTATAATTTGAAAAACATGAAAACATAAATTACATGCTCATTATGACTATCCGTATATTGATAATGATGATGATTTTAATAATGTTGATATTTGGTGCAAGCAACCCCCCCCATTGAGAGGTGGGACTTGTACATTGGCTTCCTATGTTCCTATGGTGAGAAGGAGCCTAGTGACCGTCCCCATCACATTGGGGTAATAGAGTCACACAAAATATATAAGAATGCTTCTCAAATTACATCATAATGGGAACAAATAATAAAAGTCAAATTTCTTGAAAGACTTGTCGAATAAATGTTAGTTTTGCAAATTGCTTGTTATTCTTTGAATATAAGTCCTACCAAGTATACTATTTTGTTATAAATCACTTTGCTTGATTTGATAGCATACCGTGCAATTTCATGATTGTGTCTAAATTTTCTTGATTTTAGGAAATATAAATGGAATACTGAATAAGATCGCTTCCGCACTCTACATACTCAGATGACAAGTATATATTGGAAAAATCTCCATATTGGGTTAGTTTATTCTTTATTTATCCAGTTTTTGAGTTATTTATTTCTTATTGTATATGCCAGTGTGATGGATCCTATTGGGCCACTGACGAGCCTAAAACGTGGGTCCAAAAGATGGAAACATGTCTAGGTTATCGGACTTTAGAAAATTGTAATACATGAATGTTTAAGACACATGCAACTAGCACATGGTCGAAGTAGTTCAGGGTTGAACACAAGGATAGGAAGAATGATGCTTCAGATCTTGAGTTTCACTTGTCTAAGCACATCAAACAAGTTGAAGGATAATATTTGTTGTAACTAAAAAGAATTATCAGGCATTAAACTAAAATACTAACTCCAACTGGAGTTACTAGAAAGCTTATTGTTTTAGGGTTTAGCAATTTTTGTAGAGATTTTATATACCGGAAACCAAGGAGGTAAAGCCATTGTTAAGGTAGACAACGTAGGAAAAAAACTTGGGCATAACAAGAGACATCGGAAAACATCTAACATTCTCTTTTCTCAAAGAGGATGTCTCTAACCATGTACCAATTTCCTCTCTCAAGGGTAGTGGACATAGAACAGAGTGGTAAGATAAGTCGAGGCAGCCCTAATCCTAGGTACTCTATTACAACTAGATCATACCAAACTGTAGAGTTACGACAACCCCCTCTCAAGGGCATCGAAACAAGAAACATGATTCGATAATAAGTCAAAAGTGTGATCCAACAAAAGAGACTAGAGTTCAGATACTACAAAGCAATCATCCAACAAAAAAGAACCATACACAGAACAATATGAGATAAACTCCATAGATTCCAATAAGCTTAATGAGGGTAAAAAGGTTTAGTTACAATGCATAAGTAAAACAAACTAAAATGCTAAAAAAGGGAAGATATGTGTCAGCTTCCTTTATTTAGGATGTCGATATACAGCAGTGGACCACTAAGGTTCTTCTAACCTGGTATCGGGCAGGAGCCCTACCTGATACGCTCATGTCGGGCTCTTGATTGTGACTGGTTTTGAGCCGCGATGGCTAGGGGCGTATCGGGAGGGGACTCCCTACCGGATATGGTCGTGCTGGGCTGCCGGCCCTGTCGGGCGCATGCCTTGACGGTTGGTCTGTATCGGTTTCAGTATCATGTTGGGTTAGGAATCATTTAGACTCTTGGGTTCCTTGTATCGGGTGTAGAAGGTGAACCGTCTCGGATTGAGGCCCATCTAGGAACCCAGCACATTGGGGTGGCCTTCTCGGTCGTATCATGCTGCTGCAGCTACCGGGATGGGTTCTAAGTAAACTCCTCCCACCCCTCTCGGGTTGGGGGTGGTCTCACATAGTATCACCCAACATGCCTAGGAATTCTACGCACTAGCTCCGCTTCCAAATTCAGCTCTCGTAGGGTTCTTACCTATCCCATCAAAGTCTTGTAGCTGCTATGTATAGATAATGGTTGGTAGGGGTTGTAGTCCTCATTGGGCCACATGTCCTTTGTCTACTTCACCCACCTGGCTTGGGAGAGGGCCGATGCATCCATTGCCCGGTACGGGTTGGCGGGGTTCGTCATGTCCTGGGTTGCGAGTGAGTCTCGCTGGATCATGACAGGTAAAAGCTCTACTGGGTTGTAGCACCGAAGGGTGGCCTTTTCGGTCGTATCGTGGAAGGCAAGACTCCATGTCAGGTAAGTTGCATACTGCTCGTTAGAGCTCCTCACGCTACACGCCCGTGTCAGGTTGCTTCCATATCAGGCAGTGATCGTGACGGGTAAAGGGGTGTGTCGCACGCCATTGGAAGGGCAAGGTAAATTTTCTTGTTGTAGATGGGCCGGGATAGGCCGATTAGCGTTCTGTGGGTGGAAAAATGAGGGAAATTCTAGAAAAGATGGGAAATATTGTTAGGAGTATAGTGTGGGTCATTTTTGTATAAATAACAAGATAAAATGGAGAGGAAGATAGTTTAGGAGGCAAATTTGATAATAAAATATAGCTTTTAACAGCCATAAAATGGATGTTATCAACTCCCCCAAACTTAGCATTTTGATTGTCCTCAATCAATCCGTACTTATTCTAACACTTTATTTGCAATACTTCTTCACAACCAGACATAGTCCTTGGACAAGGGGTTTAAGCAATTTTTTGAGATGTGATAGGGAAAATTACATCTGACTACGAGCAATGGACTTTATTTTTCCTTCCTTATTTAAGAAAAAAAAATTCTCTTCAGCTTCGGCGAGACTTGGGTGCTTGATTTTGAAGTTAGCTTTCACACCAAATAGCTTGGAAGTAGAAGTCGGGTTTTTGGGTAGGGTTAAGGCTTTTTGGGTTTTTCTTGTTTTTCATTGGTCTATCTAGGTACGGGTCCATTAATAGGCAAATAGTCCCTGCAGTCAAAGCCAATTAGCTTTAGAGCAGTGATTTCACATCCTATGTACCACTACCCTAGATCTACCATGCCTTTAGGTACTTTTCGAAAGACATGCATGTTTTTTTTCATTTGGCACATCTCTCATGCTTTTATTCACTCTCATAAGGCTTTTCTCTCTTTTTGGATTTTTGATGGGTAAGGGAAACAAAATAAAGTTGGCTCTTTGGGTAGCTTTTTCCTTCACATACACATCTCTTAGCTGTTGTGAAATTATTTGTCAAAATTGGCATAGAAAAGTTGTAGTCTTTTTGTCGTTTGAGACTTTGTTTTCGAAAAGAACATAATATAAAAGCGCACCACCTTAGACACAGAGAAAACAAACTGGGAGAAGTTGTATCAGGTTTTTACTATAAAGTGTCTTTGTACAATATCTGAGGGACAGGAAATTGTAAAAGTATTGTTATATATCAGTCATGTATGTATATGTACTCAAGGTATGATAAGGAAAAGAAGAAGGGCAAAAAGGAAAAATATTGAGTACCTCCCTCACTGATATATAGTATCCCCCCCAAACGTACCCCACACTCTGTCCTAGAGTTTTGAGATAGATAAGGTCGGGTAGTGATAAGTCAGTGAGGGTTTAGCTATTGTGTGCACCTTCATCTGATTGAAGCTCTATCATATATTCTCCTCATTTTCTGTGATTGTCGATGTCATGGAGCTTTGATGGCATTTGTTTTAGTGCCACCGAGCTATGGATGCATTATAGCATGTAGATGCCACAATCATTTGATTGTGGAGCTTGCTGAGGACTGCGGTGGCAGAATTGAAGCTCATGCCACTTGGTCATCGTTCTTCCTTGGTACGTATGGATCAATGTCACCACCTCGATGTAGTATTTTCTCACTAAGCACTCGAGGGATGTTAATGGGGTTGATGTACACTACATAAGATTTTTGTTTTGGCGTCAGAGCTGTTGTAGAAGATGGCTACTTGCGGGCGAGTGTACACCATCAAGAGTGTCCAACGGTTGTCATGTAGCATTGGAAAGAAGATGATGTGTGACATGCTTCTCTATATCTGGTGCAGAAATAGCCATTTCACTCCTGACTCGTCAGCCAGGCAGAGATCGTTGAACAACATTGGATGTGCGATGTAGGCATGTTCAAACTTCTTATGTAGGATCAGAATGTAGGCTGACGCCACTGACAGCGTTATACATCCACCTATCTTGACTAAGTCATGAAAATCATTGAGGGGGACTATGACATTGTCTGTCTGATAGATGACATCTATGAGTATTGAGTCAGCACATCTAAGAAGGACTTGGTTGACCTGTTCCTGAGACAATAGTGCATGCAGAATGGTCGAAGTTGCTGATCAGGTCTTTAGATACAGTAGGCAAAGTGGAGCCTTCATTGATCAGTACATTCTGAAGGATTTCAATCCTCTTACCTATCTCATAGACGTCCATGGATATCTGGACTTCTTTCTTTTGAAGGGTTGCTGAGCTAGGAAGATTCCACATCTGAGTCTAACATCTCCTCCGGCAGATCTACGTCTCGGAAATAGCGCTTATCCTTGATCAGCAATAGCACGTATGTGCTTCGTTGTTGATAAAAGTTTTGGCCCTGGAGCTGCCTTATGTATTTGAATATATTCAACAGCTCCATTGCATAAAGGACGATGAAGGCGCTATTTCCACTTCCTGGATCTTCTCGGACTGGGAAGTCTCTGATTGAGAATAAGTTCCAAACATCATTGTGGCGTTGGACACAGTGGAAGAAGTCATAGATACTTGTCTTTGGGGCGTACGAAGCTATGTTCTGTGGGTGGGACCTCCGCGTTGCAACAACATACTAGGGTGACGTCGTGGTTGTGGATGTCCGACACACAGAAGAACTAGTTTTTTCTGTTCTTGTAAGGGGCCAGCACCATACTTGGACTGTGCTCTTCGATGTGCTGCAGCATATCGGCCAACTACTTTGTGTAGTATGCCCCTACCATTATCCTTCTTGCCAACGTTGGAGTGGCATTATAGATAAACTGTCAGCTATCCTGATAACGATGTTTTCGACCATTGCACCCTCTAGGACCCTGAAGAGCACCTTTGCCATGACGGCGGGTGAGCAGAACATGCTTACCCGTGCTCTTCATTGTATAGAGAAGTACCTGTCACTGTAGATGACAGATTCTTCATCTACTTATGGCCTTAAGACCATGTTCAGTAGCTTCTGGTCCCAGATCGTCAGGTAGCCAATGGCTCACCTATCGAAGTCGGCCATCTTGAAATAAGGAATCTCCAACGGCGCAGAGAATGCATCTTCCGTCGAAGTCTTTGCGTTGAGGGGATGGTTGTTGATGGAGAAGTATATATCTCCCCCTTCTCACTCTGATTCTATAGATGAACCGTCCTCTAGGTAGATAGATATGTCTTCATCTTCAAGCTGGTCTAGGGAGGGTATGGGAGCAGGTGTTTTGACACTGCACGCACTCTCTTATCCTACTGGAGCTCCGTCGGCGATTTTATTCTTCGTTTCTTCCTCGGTCCTTGTGGAGCGAATGCTGGAGGAGGAAGAAGACAATGATCCAGAGGAGGATTCTGAAGATGAAGGTTGAGAACCGGAGCCTGCAGGTGACAGTGATCTCCTAGGACGCCTTGAGCGGTGGTTTTCGTCCCTCCGATTTAGCCTTTCTTTTATGGCGTCGAGGTGTTGGAGCGCCATTTGGATGGTGTTGTTTAATGTCTCTAGTTGGCCTGGCAGGCCAACCAGGGTCAGCAATTGGCGCTCCTGCTCATTTAACCTCCTCTGAAATACCTTGTACTTGCAGGTTAGGGAAACAAATGTAGATGTATGGCTGCTTGTTACCTCCCGCAAGTTGTCAAATGTGTAGCTGAAGACCTGCCCTAGTGATGAGGGGGCCGTTGTTGTTCGGCTATGGGTTCGCGTAGTGGTCCTCACGTGAGAATCTCGGCCTGATGAGGATGCTTCATCAACCGAGGTTGAGTCTACTTGGATCGTTCGTCAGGGCATGTTTTCAGGATGGGGTGTAGGTGTCTTTGTGGTTGCCTTTTCCTCGTCATGTTTGGGTGGTGGGGAGGTCCGCATAGTAGGCAGATGTTGATTAACCACCCACCCCTCAACATACTCCTCCATGGTTATCACTGGCACTGATGGTGGCAGTGTTGGTATTGGCTGTACAGCCCAGAGCTCCGCCTTCAAGAGCTCAGTGAATGCGTCGTTGCTGCTATGGGACACGTTCAGCTGTGTCGATGCCTCTACCGTTTTAGGTAGGGTAGAAGTTTCAGGTGTCACGACTGTCTCCTCTTCCACAACAACCTTCGGGGCTATGATCATTGTTTCTGCCCCTTCGGTGGTGTCCAACGACCTCCATGATGGTTGACACTTCTTCTGTGGCCACGACGGGCGTAGTTGTGGTTGTCGTGGTAGGTTCAGTGGATGTAGTAGTGGTCTCGGGAGAGACAACTACTGGTTGCATGGAAGTAGTGGATGCTCCAGCGGTGGCGATGATATGCAAGTCATTGACGATGACTACTGATGATTTGTCTCGCCGATCATCGAAAGGGATTGTCCTTCATGTAGCTACCACCCTCTCTTGTATGATTTTGGTGGCGGCATTGCTGGCTTCAATGGTAGCTACTTGAATTTCTTCTTTCGTGAAGACCAGCTTCTCTACATCATAGTTGATGTAGAGTGGGAGGGTGGGAGTAGATCCGTCCTAGCGAATTTGTAGAAGAAGTAGCTTCTCTCCTTCATGATGATGTTGGCCCTCATGAGGAACTTGATATCTATCATGTCGTCGCCTCTTGTTCTTGACATGTTGTACGGCTCTTTGGGGTACCCCAGCCCTGCCGTGATTAAGTTGACAAGCCCTCCCATGTTGTACTCCTTGGTGGCATCCTTCATTGGGTGTATCCTGTTCAATGGGAACCACCCCAGGTTGATCGTGCGGCCCTCCATCATGTACCGTATGACGTGGAGCTTTTCAGTGTACAAGTTGCTGGTTTCATACCTACTGAAGAGAAGGCTCGCGGTGATTTTGTAGATGATCCTCCAGAAGCAGGAGTGCACTGTCGCCACCTCGCTTCTTGTCTTTAATGATGATTTGTCGGTTAGTCTCCTCTAGAGTGTGACTGGGTTGAACTTGTCACCTTCAGCGATTTTGACCCCGTTATTGATGAGCTCCTTCTCAGCTTCGTTGGAGGAGAAGATATCATTCACCAACATTTCTAAGATGTCATACTCAACGTTGTAGAGGCGCCCCTTAAATCTTTCTGCTCTTCCAAATCTTTTCTTCTTTTGGTGTGTTCGGGACCTGGTGAAGGGATGAAATGAACTCTTTTATGAGTTAGGTGTAGGAGGTAGTGTAGCTGAAGTAGATTTTTCTCAGCCTGACAACTTCAAGGACGTTGGCCAGTCTGTCGAAGATGCCTATATACTAGAAAGATTCCTGGTGGCAGAAGTGTGTTGGCCTGTAGACCATTGTAGCCAACTCTGTGTATCGCCTGTGGTGCTCTTCATCCCTGGGCATGAACCAGCCCGGTGAATGGTCTAATGGCTCTGGTTCAACCGCCATTATTGAAGCTATTGACGGTGTTGGTGCTTCTTCTATTATGGGCCATTTTTCGGCCTCAGATGGCCCCGCCATATCGGGGTTTGGGTGCTTCTTCTCAGTGGTGGAGGATTCCATCTCGCACTCGGCGTTGATCCTTCGGCCTTGTTAGTCAACCTGGACAACAGTTTGTTTGGGGTAGGCCATTTTTGCCTTGTTCAAACAAGAAGGGTAAGTGATAAGTTGATCGATTGAATCACCTCACCCGATATCAGGTTGCAGATCAAAAGAGGCATGTCGCCCGATACGAGTTAGGTGTCATGAAAAAAACCGATATCGAGTTTTATCTTATAAATTAAAAAAAGAAAATGACGTGTGATACAAGAATGTCTGATATAAGCAAGCCGATACAAGCAACCCAATTTGGGGGTTGCACGATAGGGGTAAAAACATGATTCATCATCACATTGTTCATCGTGTCAGGAGATACTTTGTGTCGCCCGATACAAGGGTCAAAACTCTTGTGAAATGAACTGGCCCAAATGCTCTTGTCGTGAACTTGTAACTGCATACCATTAAGGTCTAGCATTCGTATCGGTTAAGCATTCATGTCATGCGATACCCCTATCGTGTGATATGATGAGGTGTCAAGCGATACAAGTCAAAACTTCTGGGTGACATGAGTCCTACCTGGCATGAGTCATGTTGTTTGGGCATTCGTATCACGCGACACACATGTCTTATGACAAAGGAAAAAGATTAATATGTCCACAAAGAGGCGAGGGAAACACAAGCTTATTGTGTGATAGGCAAAACATGATACAAGGCAAAGGTCCTGCTCAATACAAGCTTCTTATGAAACGGTGTCGCGTGATATGTTTGTGGTCGACACGGTCTACGTGATATATCTAGGCGATAAGCATATCGGGTTTATACCTGTATCGGGTGGAGACTGGGTCACGGGCGACACGAAGGTCGGGAATAGATGGCCAACACGAGAGTGGGGACTTGCAAAGAAGATGCACGATACGGGAGTGGGAGCAAGTGAAATGGTAACTTTTGTGCTCGACATGGTTAAACTTGAGATACTATATATAGTCGTTGCGAGTAGTGGTAAAATGGGTAAAACTAGGACATGAGTCGCGCGAGGAGGCAAATCATCTCCCGAGACACGGTAAAATTAGTATAATATGTCTCATTGTGGGGTGATTTGTCTTCCTAACCACGCTTTGTGTCGCGCATGTTGCATGGCGGGCGATACGCTCTCCCCGGTACACCCTTCCGCCCGATATGAGTTAATATGCATCACGTCACGTGGTATGCCAACCCGATAGGCACGCTAGATGATAAGGTCTGGGGGATACGAAAAGTGTGTACGTTGCCCGACACGCTGCTTCAAAGAGTTGAGCGTGCCACCCGACACAGAAGAAAAATCAGCTGGGGGATACGGTCATATTAGTAAAGAGTGTCAGATAGAGCAAAATGGAGAGGAAGGCTTCAATAGGCATGCTCGATATGCTAACAAAAAGGGTTAAAAACCAAAGCAAACAAGGATAGAAAAAGTGAAATCAGAGAGCACTTGATGGGTAAAACATCATTGGCCTAAGGGAAGACTTTCATCCTTAGATAGTATTACTCACTGAGGCTATACAAATGGTCCGTGGCCCATAAAATGGGAGGGTCTGTGCATGTGGCGCATGCACCGACTCGGGCCTTGTTAAATTGATAATGTTTGTAATGTTCTTTTGCTAGGAAAGGAAATAAAATCCTATTCTATGAAAGTAAAACTCGGGCTGCCTCCCGAGGAGCATTGTGGTTTCTGTCGCTAGCTTGACATATTCTCAGCTTGCTATACCCATCCGAGGGGTGCAATTTTAGCATCTTGTAGGGGAATCTTAGATCTTCTAACAAATGCTTCGTCTTCATAAAACATCTTTACCCTATGCCCAGTTATTGGAAAAACTTTCGCCAGATCGTCTTTATCAATGAGCTCCATCATCCCAGACGGATAAATCTTTGCAACGATGAAAGGCCCAAACCACCTGGTTTGCAATTTTCCTGGAAAAAGACAGATAGAAGATTTAAATAATAAAACCTTATGACCTTCATTGACATCCTTCCTCCTCAGGTGGGTGTCATGCCAAATCTTGGAACTCAACTTATAGATCCTCACATTTTCATAAGCATCAAGCCTCAGCTCCTCAAGTTCTTAAAGCAAAAGAAACCTTTTCTTTCCAGCTAGCGTCTGGTCCATATTGAGTCGCTTGATTGCCCAGAACGCTTTATGCTCTAACTTGAAGTGAAGATGGCAAGCCTTCCCATAAATCAAGAAGTAGGGTGTGGAACCCAGAGGCGTCTTACAAGTAGTTCCATATGCCCAGAGAGCATCATCTAACTTAGCCGACCAATCCTTATGGACTTGCCAACTATCTTTTCTAAAATCTGCTTGATCTGTTGATTGGAGACTTCAACCTATCCATACGTCTGCGGATGATATGGCATATCAACCTTGTGACGAATTTCATACTTACGCAATAATGATTCAAACTGCTTTTATGCAAAGTGTGAGCCGCCATCACTAATGACGGTTCTCGGCACTCCAAATCTTGGAAAGATAATCTTGGTGAAAAGTTTTATTAATGCTTTGGCATCACATGTTGTGGTGGGTATCACTTCCACCCACTTAGACATATAGTCGATCATGACAAGAATATATTTAAAGGCGTAGGATGAGGGGAATGGACCCATATAATCTATACCCCAAGCATCGAAAATCTCAGCTTCAATCCAATTCGAAAGCAGCATCTCGTTACGAGAGGAAATGTTTCCAGTTCGCTGGCATTCGTTGCAGGACTTCACAAAAGCATGAGCATCTTTGAATAGGGTTGGCCAATAGAAACCTGATTGGAGGATCTTAGTAGTAGCTCTTTCACCTCCCAGGTGTCCTGCATAAGGAGAGGAGTGACACTCAAATAGAATTTTCAGTACTTCCTCCTATGGTATACACCTTCTATATAACCCATAGGCACAACGCCTAAACTACAAAGGGTCATCCCAATAATAATTCTTTAAATCAGACAAAATTTTCTTCTTCTGATTATAAGACATATATGGGGGAAGTTGTTTCCAAGGTAGGTAATTACAGAAATCTACATACCACGACCCCTTAGGGTTGGTTGTCTGGGAAACATAGATGGATTCATCGACATAACTATCATTGATCAGGAGTGGGTGCTCATCATCCACCCAGATCCTTGAGAGGTGGTCGGCGACCACATTTTGTGATCCTTTCTTATCTTTTATTTCATGGTCAAACTCCTGCAACAGCAAAACCCAATGTAGTAACATGGGCTTTGCATCCTTTTTCTACATCAATTATTTATTGACCTCGTGGTCGATGTCAAACACTACCTTGGAACCCACAAGGTATGACCAAAACTTGTCAAAATCATACACAATAGTCAGCATCTCTTTTTTGGTAGTCGTGTATTTCAAGTGTCGTTGTGGGTCTTACTTGCGTATAAAATGATGTGGTACTTTTTGTCTTTCTTTTGTCATAGAACAGCACCAATAGCAAAGTCACTGGTGTCGCACATAAGTTCAAACAAAAGATTCCAGTTAGGGGACTGGAGAATGGGTGCAAATACTAAAGCGTCTTTCAGAGTGGAGAACGCCTTCATGCACTCAACTGTGAATTCAAATTTCATATCTTTCATCAGAAGGTTAGACAGAGGCTTGGCTATCTTTGAAAAATCTTTGATAAATCGTCGATAGTAGCCGGTGTGACCCAAGAAATTGTAGATGCCTATAACTGTTGTGGGTGGAGGCAGCTTGGCAATTGCCTCGACCTTAGACGGGTCGACTTCAATACCTTTGGTGGACACCTTGTGCCCCAAAACTATTCCCTCTTGTACCATGAAATGGCACTTTTCCCAATTGAGAGTGAGGTTTTTCTCCTCACACCTCCTCATCACAGGAGATAGATTGTTCAAGCAGTCATCAAAGGAACTGCCATATATGTTGAAATCGTCCATAAACACTTGCATTTTGTCTTCAAGGAAATCGGAGAAAAAGGCATTCATACACCTCTGGAAGGTATCTAATGCATTACAAAGCCCGAACGACATTCTTATGAAGGAAAAAATTTCGTAAATGCAAGTGAAAGTGGTGTTTTCCTGGTCATCGGGGTGGATGGGGATCTGGTAGAACCCTGAGTACCCGTCCAACCAACAAAATTAGGAATGATGGGCCAGGCATTCTAGCATCTGATCAAGGAAAGGAAGGGGGAAATGGTCCTTGACAGTGGTGGTATTTAGCTTACGATAATCAATAAACATCTGCCATCTAGTAACCATCTTGGTGGTGACCTCAACTCCATCATCTCCCTTGACCAACATCATACCTCCCTTCTTCAGAACCACATAGATTGGTCTTACCCTTGTACTATCGCTAATGGCATAGATAATGTCAGCGTCTCAGAGCTTGACCACTTCCTTACTAACAACTTCTAGAAGCATTTCATTTAACTTTCTCTGTGGCTGGGCATACGTCCTGGAGTCCTCCTCCAAATCAATTATGTGCATGCACACAGAGGGACTTATCCCCCTCAGGTCTCTAATTGAGTATCCTAGGGCTTCCTCTATAGCCTTAACTCTTCAAGCAACTGATCTTTTTGACCATCGATCAACTCTGAGTTGATTATTACAGGATGCATCCTCTCTTCATCTAAAAAGTGGTATTCTAGTTCTCTTGGCAAAACTTTCAATTTTGGCGAAGCTTCTTTTTCTTGTTCATTGGTGGGGTCTTTTCAAAGAGAAACGTACATGATTGTCTCCACATGATCTTCATCCTCGGGAGTACCTTCAAAATCCAGATAAGCCAACAATTCCTTGACCACAGGAATATCAACCTCATGTACTTCTCCAGCTAAGACGCACATCATAGGGTCTACTATGGCCTTCTCCTCCTATACTTCGTTGCATAGCTATTGATAGCTTTCAACAAAATAAGAGGATTCAAAGAACGAGGGGGCATTCATGCAATCCCTGATGTTGAAGTTGATATGATCTCCTCCAACCCAGATCATAATTATACCTGCCTCCACGTCGATGAGGGCTTGGTTGGATGCTAGGAAAGGTTGCCTAAATATGATAGGGCAGCTAGTATCTGCAACGGTATCGATCAGAACGATATCACATGGGATAAAGAAACACCTGACTCGAATGGGCACATCTTCAACTACCCCTATTGGCCTAGTAAAGGTATGATCAACTAGTTGGATCCTCATATTGGTGATCACCATGTCGGTGAGCCCAATCCTTTTAGTAAGGGATAAAGGCATCAGACTGATGCTTACCCCCAAGTCGGCTAGACCTTTGCGAGTTACACTATCACCAACTTGAAAGGGGATCACAAAGGCCCCATGATCTCTCTTTTTGGATAGCATACTTTCTTTGAAGAAGGAGCTGGACATCTGTGTCGGCTTCACTATCTCTACATCCTCACCTCTCTTCTTCCTAGATATCAAATCCTTCAGAAACTTGGCATAGGTGGGCATTTCTTCAATGGCATCCAGAAAAGGGATGTTAGGGTCCAATTTCCTTTTTGCAGCCATAAACTTTTCATACCTCTTCTTCAGATGGGATTTAATCAGCTTATGCGGGAATAGCACGCGGGGTGCGTACTTATCTAGATGCTCTTCAGAAGAGACATTGTTGACCTAGTCTTTAGTTACTTTCTTTGACTTTAGTAGAACTTCTTTCTCGACTTTCTCTGGGTTGACTTCTTTGGCAGGCTCTGTTGCTGACATTACTATCTTCTCAACAATTGGTGAAACTATCATTCCTGACCTCCAGATGGCCATTTTTGCAGTTTCATGTCCTCTTGGATTGGCTTCAGTATTGGAGGGGAAATGTCCCACTTGATGGTTGATAGTTAGGGCGAGGCTCGCCATCTATTGATCAATCTACTTATTGTGTTGTTGAAGCTCCCCTATCTGGGTAGAAAACCCCCCATCTACTATTGCATCAGCCTTAGCAAGGTTGTGCTATCCAAAAAACCCTTATGCATCTTCTCGTTGAGGTCATTTTGCTTCTTGGCAAAGGACATCAACTCCGTCATCGTGGACGGTCTTTGTTGTTAATTTTGCTAGAAGGTCTGTTGTTGTTGGAACCCTGTCTGCTGTTGCTGATTTGATGGTCCTCTTGAAGGATTTCTTCCTATCAACAGATGAGAGTTCTCAGTAACACTGGTATTCCCATAGGAGAAACAAGGGTGGTCATATCGTCGATATTGGACATAACTCACATTCTTTGTATTGTCCTCATCAAGATATCCTTGAGCGGCTGGGTGCGGGAAGAAGTTAGACACGTGGTCTGGCTCTCCACATGTGACACAGCTTATTACGACTTCCTATTGAACTTTACCTTTGTACCCCAACTCTTTGAGGGTTTGAACATCGGTCACTATCTTGTCAAGCTTAGCTGCAAGGGCTTCCATTGCCTTAGACTCCCCCGGAGTGGTTTGGCTCATCGACTCCTGGTCGTAATCACCATCATGTTGATTTGTGGCCATGTTTTCAATGATTTCTCTGGCCCTCTGAGCACTAAGTCCCAAGAAATTGCTGCCAGCTATAGCGTTCAAGGATTTTCTTTCAGCGGGACACACCCCATTATAGAAGGTGGTGATCAACTTAGGTTTGGAAAAACCATGATGTGGGCATTCATGCTGGTAGCTCAGAAACTATTCCCAAGTCTCATGAAGATTTTCTGAGGGTTTCTAAGAATACCTCATAATCTTGTTCTGACATTTTATTGTTCTCTCAATGGGGAAGAACTAGGAGATAAAAGCATTGGAAAGATGCTCCCACTTAGGGAGGCTTCCATCCTGTCGACTAGTGTACCATTCCAACGCTTTATCCCTCATAGAAAAGGGGAAGCATTGGATGTAGATATGTGTTAATGGGACCTTGTTAATCTTGAAAGTGTTGCACGTCCTCTTAAATGTCATCAGACGGTTGTACAGGTTCTCATCACTGGTGTTCCCGCCGAATATGTTGTGTTGAAGAAGTTGAAGGAAAGATGGTTTCAGCTCAAAGTTAGTGACGTTGAGGGGTTGCGTAACAACTAGATTTCTTTCCTCATTTGTTCGAACTTGGACAAATGAGCGTAGGGAGCGAGCTTCAAGAGGTTGGTTGGCCATGACTTGCTAAAGGCAAGGATGACCTAGCAAAAGGAGGAGAAGTACATGGAAGGGAAGAAAGATGTAAAAGGTATTAGTGTGTTGTATAAACTATATGCAGTAAATATTATGTGCAGTAAACATTTACAGTGTTATGTGTGTATATAGGGTTATTGGCAAAGTGCAAGAAAAACTCAATTTCGTAGAACGGTTTTCATTTCCTATCCCTGGCAATGGTGCCAAAAAGTTGACGAGCCTTAAATGTGGGTCCAAAAGATTGAAACATGTCTAGGTGATTGGACTTTAGAAATTTATAATACTCGAATGTTTAAGACAGCTAACACTAGCACATGGTCAAAATTGTTTGGGGTCAAACATAGGGATAGGAAGAACGACACTTCATATCTTGAGTTTCACTTGTCTAAGCACATTGAAGAGGTTGAAGGATAAGATTTGTTGTAATTAAAAAGAATTACAAGGCATTAAACTAAAAGACTATCTCCAACTGGAGTTACTAGAAAGATTATAGTTTTAGGGTTTACCAATTTTTATAGTGATTTTATATACCATAAACCAAGGAGGTAAAGCCATTGTAAAGGTACAGCATGAAGGAAGAAAACTAGGGCATAACAAGTGAAATCGAAAAACATCCAACATTCTCTTCTCTTAAAGAGGATGTCTCTAACCATGTACCAATTCCCTCTCTCAAGGGTAGTGGAAATAGACTAGAGTGGTAAGATAAGCCGAGGCAGCCCTAGTCCTGGGTACTCTTGTACATTTAGATTAGACCAAACACTAGATTTACGACAACCCCCTCTTAAGGGCGTCAAAATGAGAAATACAATATGATAGCTTGTCAAAATTGCGATCCAACAGAAGAGACTAGAGTTCAGATGCTACAAAGAAACCATCCAACAAAAAGGAACCATACACAGAACAATATGAGATAAACTCCATAGATTCCAATAAGCTTAATGAGGGTAAAAAGGTTTAGTTACAATTCATAAGTAAATGAAAATAAAATGCTAAAAAAGGGAAGATAGGTGTCGGCCTCCTTGATTTAGGAGGTCAATATATCGCAGCGGACCCCTAAGGTTCTTCTAACCTGATACTGGGCAGGAATCAGGTAGGATCCCTACCTGATACTCCCATGTCGGGCTCTTGACCATGTCAAGTTTTGAGTCGTGGTGGCTAAGGGTGTGTCGGGAGGGGACTCCCTACCCGATACGGCTATGCCAGGCTGCCATCCCTATCGGGATACATGGCTTGATAGTTGGTCCATATCAGGTGCAGTATCGTGTCGGGTTAGGAATCACTTAAGCTCTCAGGTTCCTTGTATCAGGTGTAGAAGGGTGAGCTATCTCGAGTTGAGTCCCATCTAGGAACCTGACACATTGGGGTGGCCTTCTCAGTCGTATCGCGCTGCTGCGGCTACCGGGATAGGTTCTAAGTGAACTCCTCCCACGCCTCTTGGGTTAGGGGTATGCACACCTAGTACCATCCAACATGCCTGAGAACTCTACGCACTAGCTCTGCTTCTAAAGTTAGGTCTTGTAGGGTTCTAACCCATCCCATCGAAGTCCTATAATAGATATTTATAAACAACGGTTGGTAGGTGTTACAACCCCAATTTTTGTGTTCTTTTGTTGAGAAATGAAATTTCTCCTATTAAAGATATTTGAACAAATAATGATATAATTTGTTTTGAATAAAGGGATTTCGTTTATAATAGCCGTGTTGGTTGTTTGTCGGCTTTATTGTCTATTCGGCCCGATAACAAGGAAAAGACAAAAGAAAATCCATTATTAAATGAGTAAATAAGAAAATGGAGAAAGGAAAGATGTAGAAACCTCTGGAAGGCAAAGGAATGTTATCCAAAGTTGGATTTCATGCCTCTTGGGTTCCTTGGGTCCCAAGGAGTCCAAAGTTGCAAAGAGAATGCAATAAGAAAAGAAAAGATCAATTAAATATTTCTTTATTAAGAAAGAAATTGAAAACAATGATAAAATGTGGGAAATAAGTGAAAAGAGGTATAATTGAGTTACCCTTGGTGGATTTTAGTATCGAAAAGGATTCCTAATGTTAAAAGGAATGCCAATGAGGAAAATTAAAAAAAATCCTGAATAAGAGATATTTTAATAAGAAATAAACAAGATAATGAGAAATTATGAATATAGATGCATATAGAAGGATAATAAGCATCATTAAAAGGAATTTTGAAATATTATAGTTTCTTGGGGTCCAAGGAGACCCAATTGGAGAAAAAGAAAGAGAAAATACTAATAATAGAAAATAAGAAGATAATATAATGCATAATGAATAGATTTTGTGGTATTGTTAAAGAGGTGGTATTTTCTACTAAAAGAAAACATAATTTCGTGCCATTGGATTAAAAGCCAAGAACAAAGAGAAGGAAAGAGGTAATTTTCGAATTCCTTAGTATCCAAGGAATAAAGAATATCAAAAAGATATTTAAGAGAGAGAGAAACTTGCTTCTTAGTGAAGGAATCGGATTCCTATTGGGAAAGAACTTTGTTTCTTCGTGGGGAAGCATCTTAGGGCGTTGTTACCCTCCCCTATATAAGGGGTAGAGCCTTTGGCTCAAGTTTAAGAGAATCCCAAGCATCCTTCTCTCTCTCCCATCTTCTTCTTTGCACGCAAACCCTAATCGAGGGGGTAGTCCAACCCATGGGATGATGAGGAGCCACGGGCTAGAGTTTAATGGAAGCACGACACTTCCACGACACCACATAGGAGCACATCCATCTTCCCCGTGCTCTGGAGCTTGCGCAACAACCATTGTATGGTTGTAGGTCGGCCACGAGTTGCGGAACTAAGCAGGTCGGAAACATCCACCCTACCTGTGACCCAAGGACACCCCCATGTGCACAGAGGCGCGACAGAGGCAGGGGAAACCTCCCAGGCATCCGTCAAGGTCAGGGATGGGGAAGGGGAGTCACGCCAACCAAGGTAGCGGCGGCTTGGTTAGGTTTTCGCGAGGTAGAAGGAGAGAAGGTGGCATTGGACTGTTCTTCCCCTCTACGGGCTGAAGGACCAGCTACTTACACAAGGGCAAATACATCTTTTCATTATGTTTTCCAAACAAGCGACGTTGCATGGGTTTGGCGACGTGGCGGCCTGCCATTCGTCCAAAAAGGTAATTTTGCAAAATTCATATCTAAATAAATTTAGCTCGGATTGGTACATATATTATTTTATTTTGCTCAGAAAAATTAGAGGAATTCATTAAAAATATTTTTAGAGGATAATTCCTCTTGAAGTTCAAAAAGTAATGAATGCTATCAACTTTAATGCTTTAATGATTAAGAAACCCTATTTTGAGATGATTAATGTAATTAGTAGAGTTTAATGGATGATTAAAGTTTATATTAGCATGTTAATGATGAAAAGATACATTAAGATAAAAAAGGATGAACTTTGCACGTAATTGGTTTAATTTTGAAGTTCATGTGCATAAATATGCTTTAATTGGTCTTGAAACCCTAATGCTAGTAATCATGACTCTTAATGGCTTTAATTGTTCAATTCATGATTAAAGTTGAGATATGATAGTTCTAAGCTATTTTGAGTGTAAAGGTTCCTAATTGTGGATAAATACCCTTAACATAGTAATCAGGGTTTTCTAATGGATAAAGGTAGAATTAATGACAAATTGAGTTCATATGTGAATTAGACCATAATTGATGATAAATGAGCATAATGATTTGGTCATGGATTAAAAGGATAAAAATGGTAGCTTTAATGTAAAAGAGGCTTAATGGACTTAATTGATGGCTAATTGTGCCTTTAATCTGAAATTAAGGTTAAATGTTGTAAAAGGATAACCTTAATATCTTTGTGAAGAATAGATGAGATAATTAGGGTTTATGAAGTAATTGTATAAAATTAGGGTAAAAATGGTATAAATGAAGTGAAACCCTAATTGCAATGGAAACCCTAAAAGTGGACTAGAAACCCTTGGAAGTGAGCTAGGTTTAATATTTCTTGATGGAATGATCAATATTAAGAAGTTGTATGCATATTTTAGGATCTCATTATGTGCTTGCTTTCCTATTTAGATTTCTTCATTGATTGGATTGAATCTGTCTCAAATCTGCCTAACAGGTATGTCGTTATGCTTATGGATAATCGCTTTAGTTTCACGGCGATTCCCAAACATTTTTATATGTTTCCTCAAAATAACTGCTTGGATGACTTTTATTTCATGCAACTATAAAGTGACTATGATTATCACTACAAATATGTATATATAACTGGCTTAGATCTGGGTCCTCCTCTATGGCTTTGCAAATGCTAAAAAGGGTAACTAGATCAAGGTCTAGGCTATCATGAGTTAGAAATTGGGCTACCCACGTGTAGTGTCATGAGACTCTTTAGCGCACCACGAGTTAAGGAGTGGGCTACCTACAGGTAGTGCCATGTAATTCAACCATAAAAATTGATTCACATGTTAGGTAGGATCATGAGGGGTTTAATGGGGATCTACCATAAGGAAGGTAGCATCCATGTCCACTGTAGGGACAACGTAGAGGATAGGGTTTGTATGGATTGTGCAGTTATATTCAAAATGTAAAGTTGTTTGTTAAATTGTAATTGACTGCAATATGTTATGGTTAATTGCACAATTATTGTTACCCCCACATACCAGCATAATTCATTTATGCTGACCGACATTTTGTTTGTCGGCATTTTAGGTTCAAGTGAAAAGAACAAACAATAAAGTAGCATATGTGGAATTAAATGAGAATTGTAGTACAAAGGAGGATTAGTTAGAATAGACTCTAGATGTGGATAAAAGTAGATATCCATGTATTTGAAAAAGGTATGCAAAATTAAATTTTATTACTGCCTTTCAATTTAGTTTAGTAGAATTTGATAATTATTATTGATTATTTGTTGAACCTTTGATCCGGAAATTGGGATAACGGCTCTGACCTCTTGGTCTCCCTTAATTGGGGGTTACTGGGAGGTGGGTTCGTTACATTTGGTATCAGAGCATGTGTTCCTCAATTATTCTGTAATAACTATTAAATTTTACAAACTCTATAGAACCCAAGAGAGTTATTAGAGGATTTTCTGAAAGACAGAGGTGTCTAGAAAAGGATCATGTCTGGGGGCTGGCAAGATTTTCCTCCGCACCGCTAGTATGAATATGAGGACTCCCAAATTAGTGTGACTGCCTGGCCACTGTCTTAGGATTTGACTCAAAATAAGATACCTTTAGGACTCTCTCATCTTGTTCATCCCTTCTCAACCCAAATGTTGTTAAGGACCTTAAGGATTAGGGTTTTCTCTCTTTTACTCACCCTCTTGAGGTATGGGTAATATTGATAAGGTTTAAGGAATCCTCCACCAAATTAATGAAAAGCATGTACATAAGATGTCAGGGACATAAACTTAATAGATTAAGTGTAAACTAAAGAGTAGACACATGCTTAGGTCATATGACATAAGTTGTCATGCCCTCAGGAGAGACCTGAGGTTAGACCTTCTTGTCAGGAGGATAAGTAAAGAGAGTAGCCTTGGAGGTAGAGACCTCCATTATAAGTGGAGACATTGCAGATCCTCTGGATGATGCTAACCCTAACCCTAAGTGTTGGTTAGATAGATGACATGATGAGTTAGATGTCATGATAGACCAGGCGAGTGGTTGGACATGCTTTTAGATGCCCATAAAGATATGAGACATGTGAGGTTGGATAACCTAGTACCTTTGACGACCTGACCCTGAGAAGGGGTGTGCATGTTAGAGTGAAGGATATCTCTGTCAATGATGAGGTTAGTGAACAACCTATGCAAACCCCATGAGATTATTTGAGCATGGCATAGTATGCACCCATTGTACATCAGTCGTGCTGACAGTAGGCTAAAACCTTGGCCAAGGGAGTATGTTGGATAGCTGATGAGATAAGCATAAAGGGCTAGGAATAACCTTGAGCAAACATAATCTTGAACATAGCCTTCACCATGTCGGGGTATTCTTATAATATTAATCCACCTTCATGGAGAGAGGGCCTCGGGTAGTAAGTTTGTATGCAGGGTTAGCTCTAGAGAGAGAGAGAGAGTAGGACCCATACAAGAAGGTTGGAAGCATAGACTCCAAGATATGAGGAAAATTGGGGAGTTGAGGATGATGCGACCTAAGTGGATGATAGTGGTTGCCTCATGCCTGATCCCTGGTGGATGATGATATCTTGGTTGCCATTATAGGAACCCAAACCCTACATAGAGTATGAGGCTTCTGGTACCTATCTGCCCATGGTGTAGGTGTTTACCTTCTAAGATAGGAAAAAGAGTTCCTTAGACTTAGAGAGGTTTAGTAATAGGTTGTGAGGCCTTATACCTTGTTGGTTGTCCTTGAGGAGGACTCAACTCTAAAGTGTTTCTCAAGTAGAAGGATGACAAGAAGTGCATGTCATGCCTTATACATGCTTGATTCATGGTTAAGAGGTTGAGCATGCAGTTGGACAACTGTTGCATAAAGAAGTGAACCTAGGGTTCCTAAGAGGGGAAGTGGTGTACATGATGCTCATGATGAGATTTGAGTTTCTAAAGATTCAAGCATGGTGACCCTCATGTTTAGATGAAAGGGAAACCCCTTAAGTTGAAGGTATGTTTGATGAACCCCTCACATCTAAATTGGTGACATGAGCAGGTATGATCTTGAACCAATATTGAGGATGAGAACAAGTGTGACCTAGCATGGTTTAATAGGTGGTCTTCTTGTGCCTTAGTAGCTTGCTGGGTTAAGCATGCTCATGTTGATGTAAACCCTAGACATAAGGACGTTTGTGACCTTTGTTATCAAGATGTGGTTCCTCCCATCCTAGGAAAGGGACCCTCTTGTAGAGGGTATACCAATTTTGTGGGTTTTGAGGAAATCTAAAGATGTCTTATAGGATCTTGAGAATCTAAGTGAAAAGTACATGGTATGAGAATGAACATGTAGACCCATATATAACCATCTCTAATTGCATGAGGATGTGCTACCATGGAGGTAATCAGTATGGGGCCTGACCAAGGTAGACAGGTTACCATGACCCCTATGAAGCGATGAAAGATAGCACATGAATGCAGAGAGAGATGATGAAGGATTGGGATAAGGTTCTAAGTTGGACATGTACTATGAAAGAATCCTAAGTCTATCCTAGGGTCAGGTAGGGATAAGACTGATGAAAGTGGGAGTTGCCTAATTCCCCAGTGCACATGACCATAGGGTCGGGAGGTAACATCTATCATTGTCTGAGGGCCATGGGTTAGGAGATTGATCACCTTCATGAACTCAAGGGACCCAAAGGGCAGATGAGTAGGGCACTCTCTGGATGCATAAGGGAAGAGGGGTGACCCCTAAAGTGCCAGAACCCTATAGACTTAGAGGAGATGACTAAGGAATTTGTGTGGACCCAAGTAGGTTCGAGACCAGCTTTCCATGTAAGTAACTTTGATATCGAAATGATGGTGATGTAGAGACATAAGTTGCACGTTTCAACTTAGATTTGAAGGTGTACTGACAATGTGGGATGTACCATCTCTACTCTCATAATAGGAAGAACTTTGTGTTTGGACGGCCGCCAAATGCTTATTTCCTCTTATTATGGGAGTGAGAGATAGGATAGTACGTGTGCCATACACCAAGGATAAAAGATGATGTGAGTTGGAACGTTGTTATGAGGTATGAGGACAGAGATGATAACATATCCTTGTGGGATGAATGATATGTGGATGGTTTACAAACCTTAAGAGAAAAAAGGCAGTCATATTTTATGGATGTTTATAACATGAGATATGTGGAATTTGCAAGTTATACAAGGTTGAGTTCAAAAACTAAGAGGATGAGTTTAGAGTTTTCTTAATGAAGATAGACTTAGAGTTTGAGATGAGATCATAAGTGAATACATGGAGGTGTATGTCTTCAACATTACCTTATACATAAGTATGCAAAGTGCTTGAGATGCAGCTACCTAGTTTAGCTAGATGCTAGAAGAGGTTTTTAGGTTAACCCTAAATTTGAATAACAGATAAGTTTGGCTAACACTCAGATGTAACAATATCAGTTTATGAAGATAATGGTTGTTTGGTTAGCCAGCCTAGGCCTTAATACAATGAAAGGATGGTGGTAGAACCTCAGATGCACTTCTATGGATAGAAAGGTGATGAAACCCCGATTAGAGTGGTTTAGGGTTTCTTATGAATCAATCTCGAGGAATCATGACATTCAAGAGATCATGATTTTATGATCACCATACACCGTACTATGAAGATTGTAAGTGACAGTAGTACTTTGGATGCTTTAGATGAAGTTGCATGTGACATGTGGCCATGCAAGCCAGGAGGTGAAGGATGAACACTAGTAACACAATGCATTGATATAAAGGATAAAGAGTTCCCGAGAGGGAATGGGAGTTCATCACTATAGATGTTGTGGTAAGTCTTCCCTAGACCAAGGAAGGTCAAGATGCAATATGGGTTATGGTAGATTGCCTTACCTAGACAACATGAGAAATAAAGGATACCGTTAAGGGACGGATCTGGTGGAACTACATATGAGAGAGATGGTTCAACTATGCGATCATGCGAGTTCAAAAGTTCTTGAGTATAACCTAAAGATTCACTTCCATGCAGTGAAAGTGGGTACATGAAGAACTCGATGTTAGTACCATTTATCACCCCCTGACTAATGGTTAGAATTATCCAGACTAGAGGGTCTGATGAGAGCATGTGTGCTCGTTCATAGTGATACATGGATACAATTCTTGTCTTCGGTAAGATGTGATGATAACCACCATAGCTAGTATTGGTTACAAAGGAGCTTTGTATGGGAGGTTGTGTCGGTCACCACTTCATTAAGAAGATGTTGGTGAAGGGACCTCGTGAAGGCCTGAAAAGGTCCAAAGTGAGTGCAGATAAAGTTGCTTTGATCGTATGATGGCTAAGAGGAGCCCATGGATGATATGAGTCATAAGTTGATGCAAAGTAGACTGACATGCAGTTCACTGTGGGGGGAATATGTGATATGAAAATCTGACCCCTCTAAGCTATAGCTGAGACAGATAAGTCCCCGATACATGGGCCCTTTTGAGATGAATTGGTATAGAAGGTTATGCTTGACCTTACCCCTCAGGATAAAGTAATGTGTGATGAGTTCCATGTGTCTAATTTAGAGCACTATGTGAGGTACCCAAGCCATGTGTTGAGCAATTAACCTAGTGAGCCCCAAGGGAGGATGAAATGACCTGAGTCACCTATGAGATTTATAGATGGCAAGGTGAAAGAAACTCATAGAAAAGAATATGTGATAGTAAAGGTTCTTTGGAAGCGCCATGGATATGGTAAAGCCACATAGGGGCCAATGATAGACATGGAAGGGTCTTATCCTGAATTGTTTGTTTGCTTGATGGAATTTTGAGGAAAAAATCCCTATAAGAGGGGAAGGATGTTACAACCCCAATTTTTGGGTTCTTTTTTTGCGAAATGAATTTTCTCCTATTAAATATATTTGAACAAATAATGATATAATTTGTTTTGAATAAATGGATTTCGTTTACAATAGACTTTTTGGTTGTTTTGTGGGCTTTATTGGCTATTGGGCCGAATAATAAGGAAAAGACAAAAGAAACTCCATTATTAAATGAGTAAATAAGAAAATGGAGAAAGGAAAGATGTAGAAACCTATATAAGGCAAAGGAATGTTATCCAAAGTTGGATTTCGTGCCTCTTGGGTTACTTGGGTCCCAAGGAGTCCAAGGTTGCAAAGAGAATGCAATAAGAAAAGAAAAGATCAATTAAATATTTCGTTATTAAGAAAGAAATTGAAAACAATGATAAAATATGGGAAATAAGTGAAAAGAGGTATAACTGAGTTACCCTTGGTGGATTTTCATATCAAAAAGGATAACTAATGTTAAAAGGAATGCCATTGAAGAAAATAAAAAGAAATCCTCTAAAAGAGATATTTTAATAAGAAATAAACAAGATAACGAGAAATTATGAATATAGATGCATCTAGAAGGATAATAAGTATACTTAAAAAGGAATTTAAAAATATTATAGTTTCTTGGGGTCCAAGGAGCCCCAATACAGAAAAAGAAAGAGAAAATACCAATAGTAGAAAATAAGAAGATAATATGATGCATAATGAATGGATTTTGTGGTATTGTTTAAGAGGTGGTATTTTCTACTAAAGGAAAACATAATTTCGTGCCAATGGATTAAAAGACAAGAACAAAGAGAAGGAAAGAGGTAATTTTCAAATTCCTAAATATCCAAGGAATAAAGAATATCAAAAAGATATTTAAGAGAGAGAGAAACTTACTTCTTAGTGAAGGAATTGGATTCCTATTGGGAAAGAACTTTGTTTCTTCGTGGGAAAGCATCTTAGGGCATTGTTACCCTCCCCTATATAAGGGGTAGAGCCTTTGGCTCGAGTTTAAGAGAATCCCAAGCATCCTTCTCTCTCTCACATCTTCTTCTTTGCATGCAAACCCTAATCAAGGGGGTAGTCCAACCCCTTGGATAACGAGGAGCCAGAGGCTGGAGTTCGATGGAAGCATGATGCTTCCATGACACCATAGAGGAGCACAACCATCTTCCCCGTGCTCTGGAGCTTGTGCAACAACCATTGTATGGGTGCAAGTCAGCCACGAGTTGTGGAACCAAGCAGGCTCAAAACAGCCGCCCGACCAGCGACCCAAGGAAACCCCCCTGTGCACAGAGGCACGGCGGAGGCAGGGGAAACCTCCCTGGCAGTTGTCTAGGTCAGGGATGGGGAAGGGGAGCCGCACCAACCAAGGTTGCGGTGGCTTGGTTAGGTTTTCATGAGGTAGAAGGAGAGTAGGTGGCGTTGGACCATTCTGCCCCTTCGCAGGTTGAAGGACCAGCTACTTAACCAAGGGCAAATATGTCTTTCCGTTATGTTTTCCAAACAAGTGACGTTGCATGGGTTTGGTGACGTGGCGTCCTATCATTGGTACGAAAAGGTAATTCTTGCAAAATTCATATCTAAATAATGTTAGCTCGGATTGGTACATATAATATATGTATTTTGCTCAGAAAAATGACATGAATTCATTAAAAATTTTTGAGAGGATAATTATTCATGAAATTCTAAAATTAATGGAAGTTATCAACGTTAATGCTTTAATGATTAAGAAAACCTATTTTGAGATGATTAATGTAATTAGTAGAGTTTAATGGATGATTAAAGTTGATATTAGTTTGTTAATCATGAAAATATACATTAAGATAAAAAAGGATGAACTTTGCACGTAATTGGTTTAATTTAGAAGTTCATGTCCATAAATATGCTTTAATGGGTCTTGAAACCCTAATGTTAGTAATTGTGACCCTTAATGGCTTTAATTTTTCAATTCATTATTAAAGTCTAAGCTATTTTGAGTATAAAGGTTCCTAATCGTGGATAAATACCCTTAACATAGTAATTAGGTTTTTCTAATGGATAAAGGTAGAATTAATTACAAATAGAGTTCATATGTGAATTAGACCATAATTGATGATAAATGAGCATAATGATTTTATCATGGATTAAAAGGATAAAAATGATAGCTTTAATGTAAAAGAGGCTTAATGGACTTAATTGATGGCTAATTGTGCCTTTAATATGAAATTAAGGTTAAATGTTGTTAAAGGATAACATTAATATCTTTTGTCAAGAATAGATGAGATAATTATGGTTTATGAAGTAATTGTATAAAATTAGGGTTAAAATGGTAAAGCTGAAGTGAAACCCTAATTGCAATGGAAACCCTAAAAGTGGACTAGAAACCCTAGGAAGTGAGCTAGGTTTAATAGATCTTGATGTTATGATCAATAATAAGAAATTATATGTATATTTTAGTATCTCATTATGTGCTTGCTTGCCTATTTGGATTTCTAGATTGATTGATTTGATTTTGTCTCAAATCAGCTTGACATGTATGTGGTTACACTTATGGATAATCGCTTTAGTTTCACGGTGATTCCTGAACATTTTTATTGGTTGCCTAAAAATTACTGCTTGGATGACTTTTATTTCATGCAACTATAAAGTGACTATGATTATCACTATAAATAAATAAATATATATATATGTATATATAACTGTCTTAGATTTGGGTCCTCCTCTGTGGCTTTGCAAATGCTAAAAAGGATAACCTAGGGCAAGGTCTAGGCTATCATGAGTTAGAAATTGGACTACCCACGTGTAGTGCCATGAGACTCTTTAGCACACCATGAGTTCAGGAGTGGGCTACCTACGGGTAGTGTCATGTGACTCAACCCTAGAAATTGATTCACATGTTAGGTAGGATCATGAGGGGTTTATTGGGGATCTACTATAAGGAAGGTAGCATCCAGGTCCACTGTAGGGACAGCATAGAGGATAGGGTATGTATGGATCACACAGTTCTATTTAAAATGTAAAGTTCTTTGTTAAACTGTAATTGACTGCAATATGTTGTTATGGTTAATTACAAAATTAGTGTTTCCCCCACATACCAGCATAATTCATTTATGATGACCGACGTTTTGTTTGTCGGCATTTTTGGTTCAAGTAAAAAGAACAAATAGTAAAGTGGCTTATGTGGAATTACATGAGAATTGAATTACAAAGGAGGATTAGTTAGAATAGACTCCAGATTTGGATAAAAGTAGATATCCAAGTTTTTGAAAAAGGTTTGCAAAGTTAAATTCATTACAGCCTTTTAGTTTAGTTTAGTAGAATTTGATAATTATTATTGATTATTTGTTGAACCATTGATCCGAAAATTGGGATAACGGCTCTGATGTCTTGGTCTCCCTTAATTAGGGGTTACTGTGTGGCGGGGTCATTACAGTAGGGGTTGTAGTCCTTGTTGGGCCACGTGTCCTTTGTCTACTACACCCACATGGCTTGGTAGAGGGTTGATACGTCCATTTCCTGGCATGGGTTGGCGGGGGTTTTCGTGTGCCGGGTTGCGAGTGAGTCTCACTGGATCGTGATGGGTAAAACCTCTATCAGGTTGTTGCACCGAAGGGTGGCCTTGTCGGTCGTATCGTGGCGGGCAAGACTCCATGTCGGGTAAGTAGCATGATGCTCGTTAGGGCTTCTCGTGCGAAACGCCCGTGTCGGGTTGTTGTTGTATCGGGCAGCGACCGCGAAGGGTAAAGGGGTGTGTCGCATGCCATTGGAAGGGTAGGGGTAGTTTGCTTTTTGTGGATGGGTAGGGACGAGCACATTAGTGTTCTTTGGGTGGAAAAATGAGGGAAACTCTACAAAAGATGGGAAATATTGTTAGGAGCATAGTGTGGGTCATTTCTGGACAAATGATGAGATAAAACAGAGAGGAAGAGAGTTTAGGAGGCAGATTTGATAATAAAACATAGCTTTTCACAGCCATAAAATGGGTGTTATCAGCCACTCAGGGATGGGCGTTTCAATCCTTTGTCTAGTGTCTAGGCAGTGGGATTGGGATTGGGGTAAGAATAGTTCTATGACATTGTTGCCTATTGCTAGGAGGATGATGTCAACCAATGTATGTGGTGTTGCACTAGGAGGCTACCACTAACTACCATTAGAGTTTTACCTGAAGAAGAAGTTCACAGCTGTTTCGAGAATAAGTATGATCCTACAACAAGAGTTGTCATTGGACTTGCTCCGGGACCAGGTATAACTTGAGTTACCTTCCTTCCTAGATACATAATTGTTTATAAGATCTTATTGAGTAGGGAATGAGGCTTTTAATTTTTTGTTTCCATTATCTTATCTATCACCTCAATTTCCTTATAGTGGTATTAGAGCCACATCAATTTGTGGTGTATATGGATTTAAATTGATATTCTTGGATATGCTTTATTTCATACTATGGGAATGTTCAACAGATTAATGCGCGTGTTTGATTAAATCACACATAAAATTGCACGATATATATATATATATACATATATATATATATATAGATATATATATATATATATGTATATATATATATGTGTGTGTGTGTGTGTGTGAGTGTGTGTGTGTGTATGTGTGTGTGTGTGCGTGTGTGTATGATATGATATATATGGAATTTATCGGTGTCGCATTAAAATCATTTTGATGGTGATTGGTAGCATAGTAATCACCTATACCCCTAAACTTTTTTGCTTGATTTGATGGTTGGTGTTCGAATTTATATATCAATTTTCATATGGAGCCTCTCTCTTCCTTTTCTATAAGTAAAAGTATTAATTCTTTCTATCCTATGCTCTCCGCAAATATAACTCGAGATTTCTAAATAACAATGTAATATGTTAAAGTAGGATTTGGATAGCTTTTAATTCTTGTTAAGGAGGTGTTTTGCACCAAGCAAGCCAACCGATTCATCAGTCAAATCAAATGCTTCAGGAGCCAAACCGGTTGGTTGTAGGACCAAGGAGGCAATAATAGGAGGAGCCAATCGAGTAATTGGTGGATTAATTGTTAAAATGGAGGAGTCCAGACGTCACCTGGACTGGAGGCCAACCAACTGGTTCGAGCAACTGATCGACTAACTAGGAGTCAAGCCGACTAGTTTAAGGGTTGAATTGATCATCCAGGATTGGTTTAGCACATATCATCATCAAAAAAATGGTGCTAAATTTGATGTGGACCTTAGGTGGTAGTAACTCCTTGTGGCTCCAAGGAATTACAATAGTATGGCCATAAAAATTGCTTGTGTTTGTTATTGCATGTTTGGTTGTGGTTATAGAATGTATATGATACATACTACAATATGTGGATATTGGATATGTATATGTATATATAAAATCACTCAAATATAATATTAAGTCTTAGATGATTTCCAATATGAGACACAAATGATAAGCTTGATTGACTAAGTGTGAGCACGTTCTTGCATGGTGTGTTGTCTATCTTGTGCATGAGCAATGATAGATATGTGGGTCTTCCCTAGCAGGGTGCATATTCTATCGTGTTTTCTTATGGGTCATGCTTACCTAGGTGGCCTTAATATAATTAAGTGCCTTGAAGAATGGAGATGGGGTATGACAGGGAGTTGTGCATAGCATCTATCCAAGAATTGCATGGGTTGTAATTGGCAAATGTGGCCTATCTTAATAATTGGTTATGAGCACCAGTTTTTTCTGGGTATTAACTTAATTGTTTTATATCTTGGCTCGCTAGAATGTTGTATGCTCTAATCTTCCTAATTGATAACTAATTGATATGTGAGGACTATGATAATGTATCACAATGAAATCCACCTAAAACATAATGATAGTGTATGATGATTATGTATCAAAAAAAAGTTATCACACCATGTTAGTCATGGTGGGATTATCAATCAATCTAGCTAATATTCCAATTTTCTTTTTGAGCACAAGTGTTGCACTAAAACATGGTATTCTCTAAAATGGTTCAAAAGACACCATATGAGATATGGCATGGGAAATGTCCCAATATGTCATTGATGGTGATTATGTATGAATGATTATAGATGAAACTAATTTTTTGAAACTCTTTGTCTTCAAATGACATAAATGTTATTGTGTTGGTTGCTACTTTTATATTCCAATCGGGAAACAAAAGTGGTTTGTTGCCATGATAGTTGTATTCCTAAAGGGAATTTCATTCCAAAGGAATCATTGGGAGAAAAGTAGAAATCAAAAAGTAGGAGGAAAAATAAAAAAACATTGAACCTAAAGAGGTGTTTTAGGATCATTGAGAATCACAAATTGTTTTGGAATCTCAATTTCCTTATGCAACACAATACCTCATAGTTCTAGTAGAAAACACCTTGAGTTTGAAAGATTATGATATCTTATAACTCAAAAAGGTGGTGAGTTGGTCATAAAATGATGATCCAACAACCTACCTGGAACCTAATGAGCAAGCAAAGTCAACGAATTGGCTTAAGGCCAAGAGATCCAAGATAGACTCCATGTACTCCAATAAGGTATGACCTTGATGGATCCACCTGAAGGGGTAAAACCCAAAGGGTGCAGTTAGGGTCTTTGAGAAAAGATCATCATGAATAGGAAGTGTACAAGACTAGAAGGGAATATTGGTTGCAAAGAGTTTCAATTTTCAAGGTGTTGAATATGATGAAATCCTTTCACCAATTTCTATGGTTGAATGCATCAGGATAATGGTTGCTATTGCAACTTAATGCGACTCGACATTTCGCATAATGGATGTTAAAAATGTATTCCTTAAGTGGAATACTATATAGGATGTGTATGTTACATATCCTAGAGGTTTTATAAATCCATAGAATACAAATAAAGTCTATAAGACACAAAGGTCAATCTTTGGATTGAAACAAGCATCTTAGAGATGGAATCTTCAATTTGACTATATAGTTAGAAAGGGTTGTGGAATAACATCATTATACTGCTTATATTAGCCTTGGTAAGGAGAGTACCTTTTCTATGAATGGTTTAGGTGAAGAATCCTATGTGATAGGAATTGATATCTATAGAGATTGATCTAAAGAGATTCTTGACCTAAGTAAGAGCACATACATTTACAAGATGTTGAAGGGGTTTAGTATCAAGATTAAATGAGAGAAACATGTCCATGTTCCATGGAGTTAGTCTCTCAGGATCTTGTGTTCTAGTTCCTTTGAAAAATAAAAAAACATGGATAGATATCATGTGCATTCACAATTGGATCTATCATGAATGCAATGTTACTTATTCATCTCATTATCTTGTATGAATTGGACATGATGATTAGATATCTATCAAAATTTAGTGAAAGTCACCAGAATACCATAAAGAACATCCTTAATCACTTAAGAAGAACTAAAATGATTTGTTCCTTGGTTATGGTAATAAGGAATAGTTGGTTGTAAAGGGTTACACCGATGTAAGCTTCCAAAATGACAAATAGAATTAATGATCACAATCTAAATTTGTATTTGACCTTAAAATGAGAACTATAAGATCGAAATATTATGAGTTAGAGATAGTTATGTAATTCTATGATAGAAGTCAAGTATCTTGATGTTATGAAAACATTAGAGGATAATGCATGAATCTAGAAGTTCATATAGATCAACTTTAGGGAGGTTCCAACTATTGATGACATAGTAGACATACTTTAGAAACAATGGAGCTATTGGTAATTGAGGAATCTTAGATATGATACTACAACACTTCCATCTCATATGAGATGACATACAATGAGGAGATGTGAAACTTTCAAAATACCAACTAGAAGCAAACATTACGAACTTTCTATAAAAGAGCTTGTACAATAGAAACATGATGGAAATGTTAAGTTCACTTTGAATAAGATTCATGGGTGATTGTCTATAAGTGCATGTGGGAGTATGTTGTTATGTATGCCCAAAGAGACAATCATACGATGATTGGAATGTGACATTAGATACATGATTTGATAAGGATAAAGGTAATTCCATCTATTATGTTAGTCTTAATCATGAGATGATGACACAAACATAGTATATGTTTAAAGAATGATATTCCTCGATTACATATGTCTTTAGGTTGAGAACATGAACAATGAGATCATATGTATAAGAAAAGTACATACATTCTTGTTATGTCCCTAGTACGACTGTAATACATAAGACTATAGTGTGTGTTGACTAATGATAGAGTCTCACTAGTCATGATATGTGATATCAAGTCAAGCACACAAGTACATGTTATAGAATAGTGTATCATACAGACCCAACTTGAGAATGATACATGGATACCATGAAGTGGTAGTCAGAATCATCTCCCATAATGATAACAACGATTGTGGTTCTTAGACCTGAAGTCACTACAGTAATCACATGTCGTTGGTTGGACTTTAAAATCATCCAACATGACCTTGAATAATGGTTGCCATAAAGGTGATGTTCGGGTACTGTATTACACATGGGGATTGAGTGTGAGTGATGTAGATGGGATTTGTTCCTCGTACAAGAGATTGATATTCTGACCTTTTAATAACTGAGATTGAGAAATGTATGGACATAGTCATGTGATTCAATATGTGATTTGTGAACTAACATGAAACTTAGATAGTCTGCTCTAGTTCAAGGAATATGGATTGAACGTTCAAGAGGATAATGATTCCATGCCTTGAGTTCAATTGAGTATATCAGAGACAAAGGAACTATATGATCACGACAACACTAATCACAAATTGTAGGTTGAAGTTGTTCTCCAACTCTCTGAATTACTTATATAGCATTGATGTGTTGCTACACACCTCTCCTTGCTTGTAATGTCATAAGTTAGTTATGGACATTCATTGTTAGCATAATTTGGGACCTATAGGATCATACACGTAGGATATACTTTGAATAGGAGTTTGTTCATGAAGTATGTTTAACTTGATTGCTAAAGGTGTATATGTATTCAATTAAACAACTATGGTTCAAAATTGACTGAAAGGACTCTTAATCGACCAATTAAAGTTTTGAACCAATCGGTTGGAGTGTCATGTCAATTGGAATCGACATTTGTTGAATAATTCCTGAACCATGGCATGAAACGATCAATTTACAAAGTGTACCGACCTGTTCATATGATGAACCGCTCAGTTCAATGGTCAATTCGGTTGAATCAACGATTGATGTTGATGTCATGATTTGCATTAATTGTGCACCAAATACCAATGAGAATCAAAACAAGAAACTAAATGAAACAACTAGTTCATGGAATGAACCAATGGGTTGGGTATGCAAACTGACATGTTCGCCCTTTGAAGTTTCTAGAAAATTCATGTATTCAGTCTTTTTGACTCCCGCAAAGACTGGGAACTCTAACCCTAGCATCTCCTATAAATGGAGGGGTATTGGAGGATTCTTAGACACAATGATAAGCTCTGAAAACGGATGTCCTCTCTGGTTGTAGTAACCAATAGTGAGCTCGAGAAAGTTTTGCCCATAAAAGGGAGATACATCTAGGGAGAGACAATTGTGGGAGAGAAAATCCATTCTAATAAATTGGCTTTCAAAGGAACAAATCCTTCCCATTGGCTCTGGTATTCCATCATTGAGTTCTCAGTGGTCCACGTGAACTACTCCAGAGGTGAGGATGTCGTCAACCTCCATGCATGGTGTTGCAATGGGAGGCCGTCTTTGATGACTATTTGAGTATTAGCTAAAGAATAAGTTTGCTAACGGTTGTAGAAGAAGCGTGATATTGCATCAACAATCATTGTTGGACTTACTCCAAGAGAATATGTAACTCAAGTTACCTTGCTTCCAAGATACATCATTGTTGAGATCTTGCTGACTAGAGAATCATGATTTAGGTTTTTGTTTCTGCAACCTTATCTATCGTACTAATTTCCTTACACAGGGATGAACATATTGAGAATAAGATTCTAGACCACATGAAGAGTCCATCTCAAGAATAGTTGTATCAACCAAATTCTACGATTAGATGTGTATATAGATCCAAGGGAAGAGTGACATAGTAGTGCCACCCATTAGAGAACTCACTAATCAATCATTAGGTATTTCAACCTAACATGTTTAGGAAATACTAATGTACTTATATACTAGCGAAGATGATGAGGATGAAAAAAACATGTTCTGAAGATCCCATTGTTTCTACAAAAAAGCACATGTATTATCCCAAAAATTCCAACACAAGGAATCCAAAATACTAGTTATGGGATCAACAATGCACACACTGAAAGACTGAGACAGGAAAATATGAGTTACTTGAGTGTATAACAAGATTTGATACAATTTTTTCATAGATTTTTTTGAAGGTGTCGTGCCCCATTTTATTTAACCGGCCAAATCAGCCTGAGAAAGACCTACAAAATGGCTAGCAAAGTTGTCAAACAAAGAAAAAGACTCAACTGGCAATCTACGAGAGTAGGATGCAATAGCATCGGCCACCCCATTACAATTACGACTAATATGCTGTAAAGAAAAGAAAGAACAAGACATGCTAAACTCTCTAATATCATCCAACACACTGCCAAGGTAGTCCCTTCTCGGTCTCTTTTTTTTTCATATATTGTAAAAAAACACTTACGTTATCCAGAAGGATCTAGTATAGACTCCATCTATCAACTTCTCGCAACATATCCCAACTCACGATCCCATATCCTTGCTAATTCTAAACATATAATTATTAAAATAGTGAACATTTCAATACAAATGGTGCTTGGTATGTGGGTCCAAAAAACGACACAAATACTAAAAAAGGAACCCAAACTTTCATTGTTTATAGAGTTTAACTTGTCTACTTATATAGAGAAACAATAATAATATATGGCTTGATGTAGTTCATTAAATGACAAGATAGAATCTTTTTGCAGTGCAATTGTGAATGAAATTCAACCACACTTCACATTTACAAGGTGTGGGTGAAGGGTCGAAACTAGTTAACCCCAAGGAATAGGATGAAATGACACATGACACACATGGGAGAGGGATATATAAGAAATTGCCATTTGACCCATGACAAAGATAAGGTAAAGTCTCAAAACAAATAGAAAGAGAACCCTAAAAATCTTGATTATGTTTGGGTGCAATTGCAAAATATGTAAATAAATATGAATATAATTACCATAGGGAACATGCAAACTCAAACCATTATAATACCTACCAACATGATATAATAGAAGACATGTCAAGGGAGGAAGACATAATATATGAAAATATTATGCTTATGGTGCTAGAGGACTAGACAGACATCAAGAGGATAGTCCCACATACTCGATACATATTTCATGTATCATAGTTATTCAACTTAGTCAAACCATTTTAAAGGCATAAGACATGACAATATATTATATTCACATTGATCTTATTGTCTTTTAGGTACAATTTATACTCATGTATGGTTCATCATAATTCATACTTAATCCCACATCAACATTAATCATTGCTAAATTCATTGATTAAATAGGTTCTTGGTCTATTACATCAACATAATTTGGGATATTATATCAATTTCTTGTAAGATTACCAAAAAAAATAAGATTAAGTATGCCTAAGATCTTCCATTGATCAATAGGATCAAGATAGGGAAATCAACCATTTCATCAATAAATTATTCCATTTAACATCATGCTAAATTTATAATAATTCATATGTATTCATATCTTTAAGCATCAGTTCATAAAAGTTTCAAACCCCGAAAAAACATTTACATCAGTGTAGGTCTCATTTATTTGATTTAAATGATATATTTTTTTACTATTATTGGGAATTCCTATCATTTTTTAAGATTTTAGGAAGTTTTACCATATGTAGATGAATGTAGGCTGTTTAGTTCTTATTATAGGAAGTTTTACCATATCATTTTAGGAAGTTTTACCATATGTAGGAAGTTTTACCACATCTTTTGCATCGAGCACCAAGTTTCCTTGGGCGCTAAAAAATGGGCTCACCCTTCTTGGGCCTTACATACACTATTTTGGAAGTCTGGTTTGTCACTAGGGCCTGAGTCATGTTCAAATTGGACCTCCTCCGTCCAAGATCCTTCTCCCTCACATCTCACATGAAATTTTTTGAGGATGTTGTTCATCTTTATTTCCACACAGGCACATAAATGTCATCTGGAAAGGTGGTTGGGGGGTGAGCACTAGCTAGGAGTATACCTAACCCTCTACATCTCCAAATACCTCTCTCACTCTTACCTCTCACATGATGCAAATTCACTAATTCCATTAGAAAAAATAGGGCACAACCTGGGTGATGATTGTGCTCGACCCTGGCTTCAACACTGCTTAATCTTATCCACGATGGCCCTTACTAGTGGTATCTTGCACACTTGTCTTGGGGAAATCATGTATTTGATTTGCTACCCTTAATGATGTTTTGTTCCTACTTTGTATATCACTACAAGACCCTTTTCTTCCTCTCTTTGATTAGCACAAGTGTGTTGGATGGACATTCTCAGTAAATGCCATACCTCCCCAAAATGGATTGCTTTATAATCTCAAAAAATACATATGTTAAAACTTTGGGGGTAGAATTCCATTACAAAGAGAAGTTCTCTCTAATTGATTGATCAATTTCACCAAGGCCTCAAAACACTCAATTCTCAAAAATTATTTCCAATAAAACATTGGTCCTTCATAAATCCATAGCTTCCTAATGAAAAATTGAAAACAAGGAAACATTAACTACCCCTTTTTACCATAACTACATGATCTTGACCAAGAATCAAATCCTATTGAAGTGAATGTATGATCATATAATCAACCCATCAATAAGGCATACATACAAAATATTCCATTATTCTCATAAATATCCACATATAACTTCAAATTATTTTTAAAATAATAAAAAATGTGTCCTCGGCCATATATCACATTTTGTTGCTTTAAAAAAATTCCATTGACCATAAAAAATGCACTAGTCTCACCCTTCCATAGATAGACAAGTAAAACTTACACAATAGACATGTTACAGTAATTTTCTTGATCTTGTTTTCATATATTTCAAAAAGACAAAAAAAGTCATTATTTCTCTAACCATCCATTCCAAAAGGTCTTAAATTATAAATGATAATATTTATATCATACAAATGTTTATTTATCAAACAAAAATAATTATGTAAAAGTGACAACAAGAATCAAGATATACGACCCACTCCACTTTAAAAAGAATTTCATCCTTGAAATTTGATCCAAAAAAATGTATTGTTATTGTAAGGTCAATATATTTACTATATTTGTTCCACCATTCCATGGTGTCATATACTATAGATGATACATATTAAGCATGTAATTCAACATATCTAGGTATCATAGAACTATAAACCCAAAACATACACGTTATCACCAATTATTACCACATATTCCTTAATTGTAACTAGATATAATATTAAGCATGCATGTACATCATGATCATGTAAATAATAATTCAAGAACTACCTCAATTACACACTTATGCATCAACATCAAAAGGAATTGTCGTACGGGGCATCATTCCATTTATAAACTTGATTGTTTATTTCCAAATATTTCTGAGAAATAATTTTTGTTTGAATCATGCCAGTTTTGCAACAAAACTCATATTGTTTTCATAGGAAGCATTCAAGTAGTTCTAAAAATATATTTGACATTGTTCTTGTTTATATTTGGGGTCCATGTTCTATTTATATCTTGTTTGGTTATCGCTATTTTATGACCATTGTTGACGATTATTCTAGGGCAACTTAGTTTGTTGTACTAAAGGATCGTAGAACAATTTTGCAAACTATCACCACCTATTTTACTGATACACAAACCCAATTCAAAACTACTGTAAAAATATTACAAACTAAAAATGCCTTAGAGTTTATGCAAAAAAAATTGATCTTCTTTGTAAATCTCGGGATACCATTCGTCAGACTTTGTGTTCTTACGCACCACAACAAAATGGTGTGTCAAAAAGGAAGAATCACAATTTACTTGATGTAGCATGAATTCTTCTTCTTCACTATCATGTTCCTAAACATTTTTTATCTAAAGTTGTTTGTACAAAGTGCTACTTAATCAACTGTATGCCTTCTTCTATGATACATAATTAGGTCCTTGTATCTCTTCTTTACCGTGATGCTCCTTTGTTTCTTGTTCCACCGCGCATCATTGGGAAAACGTGTTTTGTTAAGAATCTTCACCATAGTATTTCTAAACATGACCCCTGCTCCATTAAGTGTGTCTTTATGGGATATTTCCAGACTCAAAAAGGATATCGGTGTTATGATCCTATCAAAGGGTGGATGTTGTGTTCTTTGAAAACACAAGATACTACTTTGACAAAGGGTCTACTTTATCTAGTGATCAGGTGGTTCCTACTCCTCTTCCTGAGGTAGTGGAACATGATCTAATCAATGAAATGGAAGAGGTGTCCATGAGAAGACCCACTGTTAAAAATCCCCCTCTATCTATTAAGAAACCAATTCCTCCCTCATCGATAGGTAACAACACCCCCAAGTATTTTCTGACCTACATCTTCCTATCAGCCAAAGGAGAGGTGTTTGCTCAAGTACCCATCATTTGATTAATAATTTATTCTCTATTACTAATCTTGGTGCTATCTTTTCATGTTTTACTACTACTCTTTTTTGTATTTATGTGTCGGAAAATGCTACACAACCTCTTCATCATCGTTTCTGGCATCAAGCTACGGAAACAAAAATGTATTCATTATGAGATTGCAAGACATTGTATCTTGTTGATCATCCTGACAACTGTACCACGGTTGAATGTTGTTTGATCTTTACTATTAAATATCAACCAGATGGTTCTATGCAACGGTTGAAGGCCTATTGTAGAAAAAGGCTACATTCCAACCAATGGAGTGGACTACTTTGGAACATTCTCTCTTGTGGCCTTCCTCAACTCTATGAGAGTACTTATCTATGTAGTTGTAAATAAAGATTGGCCTTTTTATCAAGTTGATGTCAAAAACACCTTCCTTTGTGGTGACTACATGAAGAAGTTTATATGAAGCAGCCACCTAGTTTTGTTAGTTAGCGGGGAGTTTGACTCAGGAAGTCTATATATGGCCTAAAAGAAATCCCATCAGAGTGGTTCAATAAACTAAGCCATTTAATGGTCAAGTTTCAATTTTGGCATTCATATGCAGATCATTCTACTTTTATTACAAGAACCAGCTCTGGAATTGTTATTTTTATTGTTTATGTGGACCATATCATTTTTTATCTTGATGATTCTCACAATATTGCATCTACCAAACAATATCTTGAACAATGTTTAATTACTAAAGATATGAGTAAACTATGATACTTCTTAGTAATTGAAGTTTCTAGATCATCTTCTAGCATCTGCCTTACATAGTGCAAATATGTGCTCGACCTTATAACAGAAGTAGGTTGTTCTCAGGTCTAAACCTTCCAGTACTCCTTTAGATTTGAGTACCAATTGGGATGTTGAATATTCACCTCCATACCCTGATACCATCAATATCGATGAATGGTTGGTAGGCTCATCTATCTCACTGTGATGAAAGACAATATTACTGGTGTTGTTGGACTTATCAGTAGGTATTTGGAGAAACCTCAACAATATCAAAGGGATGGTGTCTACCTCATTCGTAAATATCTAAAATCCTACTGGGTATTCTGAATCTGATTATGTCGGTAAACTTACTGGGTATTCTGACTCTGATTATGTCGGTAGTCAATGTCAGAAAAATCAACTTCTGGATATTGTTCCTTTGTTGGTAAAAACGTTGTTACATGACTATGTAAAAAGTAGATCATGGTTGTATGGTCAAGTGTTGAAGCATAATACTAGGCTACAGCTCACACTACTTTTGAACAAATGTGGGTCTAAGGACTCCTCAAGGATTTTTATATTTCTTACTTTGATCCTATGCCTATGCACTGTGATAATAAAGTTGCCACCTTTATTGCCAACAAACACACTTTCAATAAGCTCACAAAGAATATCAAAGTGATTTTCTACTTTGTCCAAGAAGTATTCATTTCTCCATGTATTTGTACTCCTTATCCTCAAACAGAAGACATGGTCCTAATATCTTTAACAAGATAGTTCCCAAGCCTCTCTTTGTTACACTAGTGGACAAGCTAAGCATATGATTGACATCTATGCTCCAGCTTGAGGGGGAGTATTAGTATATATGCTTTGTTTATTATCTTGTGTTGTGTTTTGTCGTGTGTTTCATTGTACAGTTAAGACTTGTCTTGTCTATAGCTTTTCTTTTATCCCATATTTCTTGGTTATGGTTCTCCCTTACTCTCTTGTTCTATAAAAGAGAGTGCATTGTAACTTTTTCAATACATTAAAGAAATGTTTTCCCATTCTATAACTGCAACCAAAAACAAATTTTATTCCATTCAAAGAGCAAAGATTGTGTACACACATTATCCTAAAATTTCATAGTTTAGGTTGAATTATTATTGACATGACTCTAAACCGTACATACTTTGTTATTCCTACTATTATTATATTTCATGAAGTCAAATGCCTTTTTCATTCTTGAGCTTATGCATAACTCGTCTTAATATTTCATTATTACATGACTTCTTGTATCTTTTACATTTGCACCTCATGTCTCATTAGACTTAGTCATTTATACAAGCTCTCTAGGGGTACAAATATTTTTGGAGTGATCTCATACTTATGCATATAGGGAGTGCCTCTCATACTCGCCCCTTTGTCCTCATGAACTCATGAAGGTGGCCAATCTCTTTATTCACGGGGCTTGGGAAAAGATAGTTGTTACCTCCTGACCCTATGGTCTTATGTGTTAAGGGAATTATCACCTCCTAGTCTCATTGGTCTTACATACCTTTAATCCCCCCTAGTTGACCTTATGATTTACATAGGTCTATACCCCTCGTAGGGTTTATTGAGGTATCACATCTTTAACGACACACATGCACATTATTTTCTTATATAAGTCTTTAACCTCAAATTTCCTTCATATCTAAGGGGTACATATATTCACTTTGTGTCCCCTCATTGGACTCATGGAGGCCTTCCCTTCATGGGCTTGGTATTTCATAGAGTTCTTCCTTTCCTGGATTGATTAATTAGTGACCTTCCTCTTCGCACTTGGTCACAAGCCATTGCAATGACTTCCTCCCATATTGACATTTCTTTCTTGATTTTTCCTATTCGTGGCCTTCCCATCCCAGCTTGATCATTGGTCATTGCAATGACTTCCTCCTATATGAACTTTCCTTTCTCAACTTGGCCTACTGGAGGTATTCCTATCCCTTCTTGATCACTGGTCATTACAATGACTTCCTCTTATATATGACTTTACCAACATGGCATATAGGTGATCTTCCTATCCTAACTTGATCACTACTCGTGATAATGACTTCCTATAATATTGTCCTTCCTATCCTGGCTTGGCCTATTGGAAATCTTCCTATTCCATCTTGATCACCAGTCATTACACTTACTCTCCTTTTTGTATCAGCTTTCCTATCCCATCTTGGTCAATTAGTGACCTTCCTATAACCGCTTTATCACCAACTTTCAGTCACTTCCTTAGTGACTTTTATTTTGTCCCTCATATATGGCATACTTGGATTCAAAGAATGTATGTTCTTTTATATTTTTTATACTTAACCCTTCACACTTTTAGGTGATACACATGTTACCACAGTTCTTAAAACAATTGGTTTTCTTTCCCTTCTAAGGAAGGTCCTAACCTAGGGTTCCCTCTAGGGTTATGGGAGGAGGTTAGACTCTCTAATCCCATCCTGGCCCCATGGGATTTAAGGTTTTTTGTCCCCCATAAGTACTTTTCCTACTATTGGGTGAACCCACCCTTGGTTGGGACATCTACCCTAAAAGTTGAGTTGAGGGTATCACATTTTCTAATGTACATTTTTGGTTACAACTTCTCAACCATTATCCTTTTTCTCTCGTCATGATCCCTCTCTTTACAGAATCCTCTTAATGGGGAATCCTCTATTTATGAATTTTTGTTCCTGAAATGGACATTCATAAGCTTCCCTCAACCAGTCTTGGTTTTGTTCATAAGCCTTCCTTTTTCAGGCTTGGCCAGAGGAAGTATTCCATTGTGGGCTTGATCACCTATCATTCACATAATGACTTTCTTTCACCCCATTATCTTTAACTCACCATAGGTATCTTATTTTGGGTTCGAGCAAGGTATATCCATAAAATGAGTTGTTCACAACTTGCTTATGTTTCTCAAAACTTTTCTCAATAATTCCTTTCTCCACATGCACATATAGGTGGGCGACTAATTCACCTATCTCATTTATATGTTTCTTATTCCTTTTCACCCTAATCGGTGTTCATATGGGTAGGGTTTTCTATATTATCCACACTACTTCCCATATCCCAAAACAAGTGTTTTGGGTTAGGGTTAGACTGCACCCTACCTCTTATGGTTTTGAAACCCCTTGACCCGCTAGGGTTCTCCCCAACCAACCCTAGTCCCTTCTAACCTAAAAATCATTTTTCTTTTATTTATCATTATTTATACATTACATGTACATTATTATTTCCACATTATATGTATCGGAGGATACCTTAACCCAACTTCTTCTAAAAAATAATAACTTGAGATGAGAAGGAAAATTCCTTTTATAATTTATTAAGCAAAGAGTTTGAGAAATGGATGAATTAAGATGAGAAGAAAACTTTATGGTATTTTACTTCAGACAAGATTGTTTGACTTTGTCCACGTAGGATGTAGGGGCCTTAGAGTCCTTTTATGACGACTAGTGTTATAGAGGAAACTTATTCCAGTCCATGGGTCATGGTCCCTTCTAGACACCATCCTCTTTAGAACATGTCCCAATAATTCCCTCATATTTCTACAACTTACTTGAAATTATAAACTAATAAATATTATTTGGGAAATTTAGGTCTCTGATACAAACATAACGAATTCACTTTTCAGCATCCTGCAATTGGGAAAAGACCCATAAAGTAGAGAGCCATTAACTAAATTCCCAAGGATACAAATTTTACCAACTAAGAAATAATAACAAATAATTTCATTAAATGCAAATATTTTTTACAAGGTTCTCCTATGAGGAGTTACATGAATTTCTTACATAAATTTTGTACATATGAGAAGACGTATCTAAGGAATCCTCGTTGACTTATCTTTAATGCCTTCAGGTAGATTTCATCTTATTCATAATGTTTGGAACACTTCATATTTAGTATGTACGTAAAAAGTGGAGAAATAAAAATGTGGCTTTATATATTGCTATAATGAGTTTGTGGGGTGCATGCAAAAGTGTGCGAGTATATAACAACATATATTCAATTAATTATTTGCAAATAAGAACTCTCATTTCCTTCATATAATATTCCATTATGTGATATTCATAGTTGCATTATAATTAAATAAAAAACAAATAAACACTTAAAAGTTTATTCAATCAATCTATGAGAAAAACAAAACAAACACTAGCAAACTATATTGTGGTAGTCATAAGTGTAACCATGTGCCTTTCTCAGGGATGATCAGAAGTCCAAATAAATATGTGATGTTAAGATCATGCAAGCAATCACCTTGAAATGAATGCATAACACCCAAGTTTGACTGTTTCATTCATAATCTAATATTAAGACTAACTTGGGTTACAAGTTAGGTTTTTGGGGTCAAATAAGAACTTTCATTAGAGATGTGGTTTCCCAAGACCTAATTATCACATTTAATGTTTTTTACTTACAAACCCTAATGTTGGAAACATATGAGTTCCTTAACATAGATTAGATTAAGATGTCCCTTTTTATCCAAAAATATTAGTTGTTATCCCTTCAAGTCATTTCCACAAGTTATGATTATTAAAATTAAGACATTAGGGTTTCCATGCATTTCATACATTAAATGTTGCATTTTGATGCACTTTTGGAAGTTGGAGTAGAATTAGTCTATGAGACTATTGTCATTAAATTCCTTGCATTTTTAGATAACATTTCATATATAATTTGTCTCCATTTGAGTTACAAAGTAATAATTACAATTATTTTTAGATTAACCTTAACTTGCCAATCAAAGTAGGCGACAAAAACATATCGGGTGTGAACCATGCCAGCCGTGGGGCCGGGCTTGAGCCAATTGGCTTGTTTCAACTGGGCCAGTCGTGCCCGCTTGGCCAAGTCAAGAAAATAATAAAAGGACTAAGGTTCCCTAACCTACTAATGCTGAGACGAGGGGTAGGAGAATCTTTTTGCATGCTCTCATTTTCAACGTTCTACTACTTCGTACTTCACAAATAGATGGGCAACACATGACTTGACTCTGGGCTTTAGAATTCATGAGGGATAAGGAAGGGCGTCATCTCCTTATCCCATCTGTGGTGAACTCGTCCACACCCTAGATTGCTCAGGAAGGGATCAACACTGAGAGAACAGAGTGGAATGTTCTCTTGTGTTCCATGGTCATAAAGCAAGAGGGAAGGACATGGTAGCAGTGAAATTGAAGGCTAGGACAACAACATCAAATCTCATCGAGTCTTGTAGATGTATATGCAATCTTGTAGGGGTTCATTACCCTCTATTATAGTCATGATATCCAAAGTTGGGCCTTATCTACCCTACAAATTGGAAAAAGTAGTAATTTCTTTCCAAAGGTACCCAAACCATTGATCAAACGATTAAAAATTATCTCATATTGGCAATGCAAAAGTTTTCATGTTTTCATATGGGCCATGGTGAGAGGAAATCGAGAAATGGAAAAGGAACCAATTGTTCCTTGGTTGCATTTTTTGGGAGAGATACACGACGAATGTGAGTCACTAATCTTGATCAGAAGGCCATAATATCATGCAAATAATCAAAGGTTAGGCCTTATATCTTTTCTGATAAATCATGACATTAAAATGTATTTTTCAATCAATGCTCAACTATTTAAATTCATAACTTCCTACTCTTGTATCGAATTGACTCCAAATAATTAAGGAAGGCTTTTAACACTTAAAAATAAATTTGGGTAGGATTTTGTGGCAAAACATGAATGTTAATACAAGTTGTTTTGCCTCTAAGTCTTCCATTTATTTGGACTATTTAAAGCATCAAATAAATCTTTTTCTTTCCCAAATTTGGCAAGATTTCTTATTGTCATATCTTTTCTCATTAAGTACAATATTGAACCAAAACCAAAACCATAAGTGACCTTCAACATCTCTTTTCTAGAAAACTTTGCACAATTCCATGTTTAAAATACCCATTGTGAATTACTTTGAATAATTCCTTTATTATTGGATTTTCCTCTCTTCCTTCACAATATCTATTAATGGATTATCAAAAAAGGTAAAAAACATGAAGTCCATGCCGTATGGAGTATTTGCGCTTGTAAACCACAACTTTCAAACAAGACATATAAAGAATCATCTCTCTAATATGTAGTTAATATATCATTATTTGCAATCAAATATCTATAAAATCATGTGAAAATCCAGGTTATCACCTCCTTTTTCTCTTATAGGAATTTTTCCTCAAAATTTGAGTAGTCATCCAAAGAGATGGGTATAAGACAATTATCTCATATTTTAGTTATCCAACATCTCGTAAGGCCATTATCTTTAATTTATGTGTGAATTCCTTCTATTCCCTTAATTTGTGCAACAAGGCCCTATTTGCAAAGCAAATAGTCTCATGGACCTTACTTGGGCCATGGGTTGCATCCATGCCACAAAGGTGACTTCATTATTCCATCAATAAAACCATTGGGTAAACTTTTTATCAATTCATTGCTTTATGTTTACATAATTACATTTTACCAAACTTTTTGGATATCACAACAACCAAATCATGGTGCACATAACATACAACATCTGATGCACATTGTTGCAAAATGTTTGTGCACACGTTGTTAGATTCAAAGTGAACAATTAATCTACCTTTGTAGAACCTAAAAAGTTAAATAACAAATAATTAGTTCAAAAAAATTACTATAACTTTAAACCTTACTGCATAATGTGTTTGAATCACATAGCTTCACTAATTTCAAACAATATAAATTTTAATCCACTACTATTGTAGAATGTGCTCAATTTTTGGTGAATTAGGTATACCTCCTTGTACAAAATGCATGAGATATGAAAATCCATAAATAGAATTGGGGTTTCCATTTGCAATTACAGAAACCCAAAATGAGTAATATCAAAATATTTAGATTTCAATCCATATTTGTATCTATCTTTCTATACATGTTATTATAGTTATTTGACAATATAATACATCAAATCAAAATGAAAAATAAGGAATCCATACAAGTTCATAACCAAAATATTTTGAAAGTGTAAATTTATAGGCAACACAAGAAACTTTACCTCTAGCTACAAAGGATGATAAATAGATATTTAGCTGACAATATGTTTTAAGGAACTTCTTTCCCAGTAACGTGTCATCTAAATGATAATATCACTTGGTTGGAACTATCATTCTATTTTTAGGTAGTCTATATGTTACAACTGGTTCCTATCTTTGTTGGTAATCCTAGGGTTTTAAGATAATCTTAATGCTTGGCATACTTTTGTTAGTAATATTCTATGTTGTGCTTTATCTTAACTTTGGTAACCTTAAATAACTATTTAGGAAACTCATAATCATGACTTAAGAATACTATAAAGATCCAAGTTGGGGTTAATATAGCATTAACCCATACATGTGTGTAATAAGAGAATTAATGATATTGGAGGAAATAATTAATAAATGATTTTTCATTTGAGAATTTTATCAAAATTATATTGTAGGATTGTATAGAATTTAAATTATGAATAAAACAAAAAGAATGAACCAAATCGGAGTTAAAATGAGAGAGTTATGTCCTTTTTAGTAAACATGTACTGAGTACCGTGACCGACATCACGACATCGACCAATGCTACGTCGAGACCGTGACCGCGACCGTGACCGACACCTCCCAGAACAATCAATCATAAACTGATCATATCTCAAGTAATACTTATCTATTTTCAATGATATAAAGTGTGTTGGAACTGTGATTCGATCCTCTATCATCCCAGAGAACTTGCTCTACAATAGGGCAACCTAGAAGGTGATTTCTAGGGCAATGTTTGGGGAAGAATGTGAACAACGTCAGAAATCCAAAAGGTTGCTATAGATTCTACTTGGTAAGTAGTTTTAACCATTGATTCTTCCTCTTCCTCATATCCCCTTGCTCGGAACCCTTGATCCAGTGATTTTGAGGTTTGGGTTAACCTCAGATCTTCATCTTCTACCTATATCAGACATCGTTTAGGGTTGAAAGGAAGAAGAAACCATGGATTTTGCTAGAGTTTTGATATAGATTCTAGATTTCTAAGATGGGTTGTGTTTTTAAGGTGTTTTCACACCTTAGGGTGAGTGGGTACTTCTTTTAAATAGTATATTGCATGAAAATGAGTTAAATTATCAATAATCTTCAATTTTTTAGTATGTGAGTACAAACCCTAAGTTGCCCTTTTCATCTAGCTTTTGCAAGATGATATGATATGGATTATTCCTTTGTTGCGATGAATTTCAGCTTATGAAATCACATTAGAAATGATCACAATCCATCTAAATGAGAATTCTTAAATTGATTGTAGAGGTTACATGATGATACTGAAATGTAGGATTTTAGGCTATGACTGAAATTGTTGTATAATTGAATAAAGAAGTTTGCCTAGTTGAATGTCCTTGGTTATGAATGATTGTTTTATTTGTATGTGTATTACATATATGTCAGATAACATCTTGGATTTCATTCGATGATATCAATGTTTTCTTGATATATTAGTAAGGAGGGTGAAACCCTAAATGAATGGAAAGTTGGAGGTTTGCAAATAGACATTTTCATTCAATGTTATTCTTAATGTATGATGTTTTCATAAATGGCGTGGAAACCCTAGTTAAGTTCATTATAGGGCTTCATATATATATTTGATTAGATGGGAACTAACGAGAGTAATTCTTATTAAATGATGTTATGATGTATTCAATCCTTATGCGAGTTATGTGATAAGTGAATGAGGAAAATGAAACCCTAAGGATAGGGTGTTAAGTGAATCAAGTATTGTGATATTAATGTTTCTCAGTTTGAGATGTGGTGATGCTTAACAATTCAATTATGGTAAATGTTATCAGATGGTTTATGAAATGAATAGTTTACTAAGATGAATGATGATATGCTGAGGTGATGATTGAATTCTAAATTTAAAGAGTGAATTAGAAATGTAGATGCCCACAACACTGTAGAATACTCGTGGGATGAAGCTTCCGCTATGAGGAGGAAATGGTTTCCCGATTGGAGGTAGTCCAGATCGAGGTATGTCAGAGCACACCGGTAGGTTGTGGGCATCTTGACCAGTAGGGCAGACTCCTTACAATTGTGTGGTACCCAGCACCAACCGGGAATGCTGGTGGTACTTGTGTTACATGTTGAGTGATTAGTGGTCAGTAGGCCCACTGATGCACAATAAGCATGAGGGATTTGCCTAACTGCCTGAGTACCTAGGTTGAGAGGTGGAGTCTGAGATATGCAGCCGCTCCCATTACTTAAATGTGTTGAGGCCCTCCGCAGACAGGGTCTAAATCAAGAGATAGGCTTAGGAACCCGAGCATGCTTTTGAGCCTTATACAGTGAGGTCGTAGCTTGTTGTGATTCTTTCACATGTTGTGGTACACCTCATGTGGGTTTAGGGAATAATAAAATGAATGAGAGGTTAACCGAGTGTGTGTAGTTGTTGAATTATCCTTTGTTTGTTTCTGAGTTATTAGTTCTCTTTGAGATTAATCAAGCATGTTCATATATTGATTCATTATTATAGATATCTGTAGTATCTTGACATATTTATGTTTGCAAATGATTAATTTCTTTAAAGCTTACTACTGTTATAATTGATATCAGTACCTCAACAGTATATATATAATTATAATAGTGCTTTAAATTGTTTCTTTGAAGTACTCATTCACTGAGCGAGTAGGATCACCCTTCTACTCATAATTTTTTGGGAAACCATGTGGACTTGAAGAAGGTCAAAGAATTAGAGTAGATCTACCACATGAGTTATATATCAGATTAGTTTAGTTCAATTGGTCCTTGTCACTCTAGGTCCTTGTATAGACGTGAGAGAGTTGTAAATGATGTTTTGTATGTTTGTTTCCTTTATAAGAGAGAATGTTTCTGATTGTCATGTGGTATTTACATGGAAGTGTGAGAAACAGAATGCATATATGGATGTATATCATTAATGTTAATATCATGTTAGACTAATAAAAGTTTAATTATCATGTAATGTTTGTTTATGTGATTGGATGTGATAAAAAAAGAGTATGAAATAAAGGAAAAAAAGTAAGCGAGTGAACTTTGTATCAAGTACAATCCTCAAACTTATGCCCTAATCTCATGATAATTGATAATCGTGGGATGTTGATGTGATAGTTTGGTATCAGAGCTTAGGCTGAGTTGTAAAGGACCATTAGTATAGTAAGTTAGAGTTATAAGTGTGGCCGATAGTAGGTGATGTGTATATAGCTCTGGGAGGTCTGAGTATTTAGATGTAATTGCCACATTTTTGCTTAATTATTAAACTAGGGTTTACCTGAATGATTACATGCTTGATTAGATTAAACATAGTTTACACTTTATTAATGATAGTAGATCAATTGTGATGTTTCAAACATAATAAGAAACTCTAACTATGATTTTAGTTTGAAGAATTAGGGTTTGAGAAATGTAAACCCTAATCAGTAAAAATTAGGGTTTACTTGGATGATTATATCCTTAATTAAGTTAATCATTGTTTGAATCTTGATTAATGATGGTAGTTAAGTTTTTATGTTTTAAATACAATAACAAGGTTTAATCAAACTTTGATCCACATAATTAGGGTTAACATTTGAAAACCCTAATCAGCCCAAATTAGGGTTTTGATAGTACATGAATATAGAATTTGATCAGGATAGCAGTGTGATAAATGATTTTTCATATTTTCTAAAAAAAAATTATTTAATTGAATTTTTTATATGATATGTTTAACTCAATTATGCATATTGGAGAAAAAATTCAGAATATTTGAGTCTTCTTTGAATGTGGTTCTCAGTCGAACTATACTTCAATCAAAATGATGACAAAGTGCTTTTCAGCAGTGTAGAGTTTTATTTGTAATTATTTATTGGTAATTTAAAATGATCTGAAATTGTTACAGGAGTTTTGAAAGGGAATTTCAGACATCTTGATAAATTCTTATAATTTGTTGAGAAAGTTTGATTTCTAAAATAGATGAATTACAATAACTGACATTTCTACAGAATTATGGGTAGCAATGCACTCTTTGATTTTTAGTTATTTAATAAGAGGTTGGAATGATATTACATTTTAACTAATGATTCAAAACTTTATTATACACAATATGATAAATTATCATAATTTTTGGAGATTATTTGATTTCTGAAAGACATGAATTATAGAAACCTTTTTATGATAGAAAAATATGCTGAAGTAAGAAAAAGTTAAGTGTGGGGTCAAAGTGAAATTGACCCAAGCAGCCCATTTTCTCTATATGGTCAACCTAACACCCTAGAAACTCTCATAATTCAATTCAATCCAGAGAAATGAAATCTTAGAGAGAGAGGGAGAGTTAGGGCTTGAGAGGAGAAAGTGGAGGAATTATTGAATTAGGGTTTCTTTATCTGAGATATGATGAAATCAAGTAAGTTTATCTTCTTTGCATAACATTTCATGGTGATCTTCTCTCACATGTCAAGATTATGTCCCTCCTCTGATTTTATCTGAAATTGTATCAAAATTTCTCCTCTTCTCACTCTTTCTTCATAATTCCTCAATTTTAGGGTTTCTGAGTTGAAAGCAAGACGAATTGGGTGAATTGTTAGGGATTTGATAGGACTTTGAGATTTTCAGGGATAAGCTTCGTTTTTAAGGTGTTTTCACACCTTAGAGTGAGTGGAAACTTCCTTTAACCAGTATATTGCACGCAATTTGGTTAGTTCATCCAAAATCTTCAATTACGCAGTATGCGACAAACAAACCCTAAATTTTCTTTTGATCTACTTTTTGTAAAATGATATGAAATGGATTCTTCTTCTATTTTGATGAATTTTAGATGATAAATTAGTATGTAAAATGGATACAATACATCTTAATGAGAATTCCTTAAGTAATTATAGAGGTTATAAGAGTAAACTAAAATTTAGGATTTTCGGCTATGATTGAAATTGTTGTATAAATAAATAGATAAATTTGTCCATCTGAATCTCATTGATTATGAATGATTGTTTATCTAAATGCATAGTACATACATATCAAATACTATCTTGGATTTTGTGTGATGTGAAAAGTGTTTTCTAGATATCTTAGTAAAAAGGGTTGAAACCCTAGATGAGTGAAAAGTTGGAAATTTGTGAATAGATATTATGAAATCCATTTGAAGTGTTTATCTTGACATCTTAGAATTTATTTATACAATGTTATTCTTGATGCATGATATCTCAATGAATGGCATGGAAACCTAAATTCAGCTCAGTTCTAAGGTTTCATACAAATATTGATTGTATATGATTTGTTGAAAGCAGTCTTTATTCAGTGAATGTTTATATCGTATGGAATCCTTATGAGAGCAATGAGATCAGTGAATGAGGCAAATGAAACCCTAAGGATAGGGTGTTTCCATGTGATAATTGAATGAGGCAAATGAAACCCTAAGGATAGGGTGTTTCCATGTGATAATTGAATGAGGCAAATGAAACCCTAAGGATAGGGTATTGCCATGTGATAAGTTAATGAGGTAAATGTAACCCTAAGGATAGGGTGTTCAGTGAATCAAGTAATTGTGATATCAATGTTCTCAGTATGAGATGTGATGATTCTTAACAGTTCAATTGCATGATTTTAGTGTATGAAGTGCCAAGTTGACACGTATTCTGTTTATTCAAAAATTTTAGTCTTCCTGCATGTATAGTATGTTGATTACTCAGTATAATATAGTGTTTTGAATATACTGCTCTTCCAAGTTTAGAATGATATACATGTTGTATTATAACTTCAAATAAATAGACGTGACACCATAGAGATATCTGAGACAAGTATGAGTAAGAGAAAAGTACAATGTTGAAAAATTTTCTAGGAATAAAAAAATAAAAGACTTAAGAGCCCTGAACACCATAGAATCCCTATGAGAGGTCTGCACCTTAGGGATGAAATGACCTACCCTGGTGGTGCGTCCAATATATGGGGGTCACAATGCACCCACAGAGCGTGCGGGGAGACAAAGCCCTTGAGGAACTCTCCTAAGAAAAAATAGGTTTCCCAACATGAACCGGACGTCTCGGTGGTAACCCAAAGGCCCACAGAGCATCTCAAACCCTCCGCATGTGTACTCATCCTAGAGGAGGAGTCCAGTTTACGACACCATAGGAGTGTTGAGGCCAGAAAGCCAATTTTCCTATAGTAGACTAGGACAATAGTCAGACTTAGCATTTCCCGGGTGTGTCTGCTAAGTCTTGTTCGGTGTGGCCGTAGTGCACGACGAGTATGATATGTAGAGTACAATGCATATGATCAGGGCATAAGCTATAATATGATCATATAAGTTTAAAGTGTTTCTTATAAGTAAAAAGGAGTTAAGAAAGATTTGAGTACAGTCTTGTAGTAGTTGTTCTGTAAATGCAATATCGACATTCTCTGTTATTTTAACTGTATTGTTTTATATATGCACAGTGTAGTAATTACTATTGTTATAATTGATATTGGTTGCTTAAAGGTATATCTATGATTATATCAATGCTTTAGACTATTTCTTTGAAGTTCTCATTCACTGAGCGAGTAGGCTCACCCCTCTACTCAAAATTTTTAGGGAAACCCCATGGACTTGAAGAAGGTCAGAGCATCAGAGTAGTTCTACCTCATGAGTTTAGTTAAGTTCAGTCAGTCCCTATCACTCAAAGTCCTTGTATAGATGTGAGAGAGTCATAAATGATGTTTTGTATCTTTGTTTCCTTGTTATAAGAGAATGTATCTGATTATCATGTAATATGTACATTGAAGTGTGAGAAACAGAATGAATATATGAATATGTATCATAAAATTTGAGGTCCTATTAGAGTAATAAAAGTTAAATTCTCTTGTACAGTTTGTTTATGTGGTTGAATGCAAGAAAACAAAGAGTTTGAAAGAAAAAGAAAAAAAATCGGGAGTGAACTTTGTAATAAGTGCAATCCTTCTAGTCATGCCCTAATCTCATGATTAGTGGAAATCATGGAATGTGGGTGTGACAGCTTTGGTATCAGAGCTTAGGATAAGTCGTCAGGGACCATTAGGATAGAAAGTTAGAGTCATAAGTGAGGTATTAGGAGTTGATGTGTTAATAGATCTGGGAAGTTTGGGTATTTGGATGCCCTGGCCAGGTATTTGAATACTAAGATTGACCAGTATCAAGCCACTCTATCTATTCTTCTCTGGATGCCCTGGTCAGGTATGCAGAGGAAGGATATGCTAGAGAGAAACCCTAGAAATATTAGGGTTAGGAGACTGAATGTAATGAAGAAGTAAGATCTTAAAGATAGAATGTGATGCAACTTTTGCTTTATATTGCTTATTTGATTGGAGATCAGTAAAAATGCTCTTATATGTATGAATTTAGATTATTGGTTTGTAGAATATATATGGTTCTTTATTATTGTTATGTATCATGAAGTGATTTATTTATTGCTATTATTCTTTATATCAAGTAGATAAGAAGTTATGTTAAAATGAGTTTGCCCTAAGTGGATATTCTTTCCACATGTTTGAGATTAATACGAGTTGATTAATCCTGAGTAGCTCTTGGCTTCAGGACTACATGTTCGGCCTGGTCCGACTGGAAGGATGCGTTATTGGGATCTAATGACTCCTATTAACAGTATAATAAAAATAGACTTTGGATAAATTAGACCCACATCAGAGTGAGAATGTACATACACTAAGAGGTTGAAACATATGGGAAAGATTAGAATATATAAGAATCAGTTAGAACTGATATCTGAGATTCAACTTTGGGGCCTCATATGAAAAACCCTTAATTGGGAATAAAGGAACACGACATAAGGTTCAGATTAAGTTTAATGATAAGCATTATATGAACTCTAAATATGAAATATGGGAAGATATGAGGAAAGTATGTAAGGGATAAGATAGTAAGAATCAATCATGAGGAATGGACTATATAATTTAGTACAATGCTTTTTTGTACTCCAAGGTAAAGGGAAAATAGAAGAAAAGAGTTAAGTAGACAATAAGTAAATATAAGTGAAGAGTCTTTAGAAGAGTTAAAGTAAAGAGAATTAGATGAGCATGTAAATCATAAGACTATGATAATAAATTAGGTTAAAACAAAGATAAATATTGGAAATGATGAGCTTGATTAAGTAATGAGGGTTATGATATAATTGAGAGCATGGAATGTATACCTTTATTGTGAAGTTAATACATTCATCCTTACTGTCTTTGAATTCCAAGTCTCTATAGAACAACAAACTAGTTTCTAAAAGAAGAACACAAGTGTAGCTTAACCAATGAATAAGTCATACAAAGGTAGACTATATTCAGGAGGGGAAAACTTGATTAAAAAGATACTAAGTTTGACCCTTGCATGATCCGTTTGATTTAAAATGAAGAATATGTAATGTATTAAACATGAGGTGAAACTAGTAGCGAGAATATTGATTTAGAATTTTAAGTTCACATCAGTAGAAGGATGAAAAGAAATATATGCAACATGGTATACATGATCATACACATAAAAGAAGCAACATGATCATAAGAAAAAAAAACTAGAAGTTAAAGATGACGGGTGGAAGAGTAGTATATAGTAAGAGGATTATGGAAAGTAAGGAATGGTTTGAAACATAATGGAGTAATATAGATTATAAAAGAAAGAGGTTGTGAGATTCAAGTAAGTGCTAATTAGTCAAGTATCCTTTATAATGAATAATTAAACCTACATATGAGAAATGTACTAAGGGAATGTTTGAAGGTAAGAATTCTAAGTCTCAGAATCATCTTCTTTTTCATATATTACATAATGAGAGCAATGTGTGAATGATGTGATAAGAAAATGAATCATATATGATGCATAATCACCATGGTAGAGACATCTAGTGAATGTAATAATGATACACAATATGATGGTGAAACCCTAGTAGGGTAATTTGAGAATGTAATCTATATGAATGGCCAAGTAAGAGAAAGGAAATTCAAGTGATGAGATAAGGAATACTTCAATAAAACTTGTGAGATTGAAAGTTTGAATTTCAAATTAAGGGAACAAAGTCACACCATAATAACGACATGCTACTAATAAGGACCAAACCCTAGAATGTTTAGAGTTGTAGTAGTTCAAGGGATATCACTAGTGATTTGACCTTGAATACTAGCATCTCTATAAAAACAAGATCATGAGATTTGAACTATGAAAAGTAAACTAGCATTGATAGTTATCCAGGGTTTAAAGATAGCTAATCAGAAAGGTAGATAAACAATATGCAAATGATTCCAAGTAAAGAGTAAGATATAAGTTTGAAATGTAACAAGTGTGTTTTGAAAAAAAGGATAAATACAATATGAGTGAAGTGTGATATGAAATAAATTCTTGTAGTGATAGCAAGAATGATGAATAATCTAATTGTACATTGTATGTTTCAATTTTAAGGATGTTTAATTTATATGATTAAAATGAGAAGGATAAGTAGCAAAAAGCACGTAGTAATGAATGAGGTATAGCTTGTTATACCTACTTTAATATAACTAAGTGATGGTAATTGGGTATTAATAGTCCTTGAATGACTAACCCAATCATGGAGTACTCTGTTACTGTTGTTGAAACCCTAGTATGCTATAACCCGATGGTTACACCTTGAATTATGTGTGGGCACATACTTGAGCATAGTATGGAATGTGATGGTGACGCTTCACCTTATGCATCCATGATTCAATGGGGATACCGTGAGTAGTAATGTACAATTGTTGTTGAATCTAGTCTTTTAACTCGAGACTGTTTTGCTATTTGAGTAGCACAACAGTAAAATTCAAAAGAACATGGTGAACTCTCTTTCGTGATTTAGAGGTAATACATAACAATATTACATATTTAGCAGTATGAATTGAGATAGTTGGATCGGATTATCAATGTTGAGGTAACACCTCAAGAGTATGAAAATATTAAAATGGTTGTTCCTCTCTCTATCCTATGATTGATTGTGGCATAGAGAATTTGTTTGTTATCATTGAGAATTGTTTTAACATGTTGTGATTAGAAAAGAAATGAAGGACTTAATGTTGAAAACTGCATTCAAGTATGAAATACAAGAATGTAATGCCATGTAAGATTTCAAAAGATTAAAATAAACCATAAATATACTTTGTTTGTGTATTTATGTTTCAGGGACGAAACTTTTTAACGGGATGAGAATTGTAATGACCACATTTGCACTTAATTGGTAAACTAAGGTTTACCTGAATGATTACATGCTTGATTAGATTGAACATCGTTTACACTTAATTAATGATAGTAGATCAATTGTGATGTTTCAAACCTAAGTAGAAACTCTAACTATGATATTAGTTTGAAGAATTAGGGTTTGAGAAATGTAAACCCTAATAGTAAAAAATAGGATTTACTTAGATGATTGTATGCTTAGTTAAGTTGATCATTGTTTGAATCTTAATAAATGATGGTAGTTAAGTTTTTATGTTTTAAATACATTAAGAAGGTTTAATCATACTTTGATCCACATAATTGGGGTTAACATTTGAAAACCCTAATCCGCCCAAATTAGGGTTTTGATAGTACATGAATATATAATTTGATTAGAATAGTAGTGTGGTAAATGATTTTTCATATTTTCTACAATTTTTTATTTAATTGAATTTTGGATATGATATGGATAACTCAATCATGCATATTGGAGAAAAAATTCAGAGTATTTTATTGTTCTTTGAATGTGGTTCTTGGTCAAACTATACTTCAACCAAAATGCTGACATAGTACTTTTCAATAGTGTAGTGTTTTATTTTTATATTTTTATTGTTAATTCCAAATGATATGAAATTTTTACTGGATTTCTAAAAGTGCATTTCTGATATAATAATAAATTGTCAAATATTTTTGGAGAAAGTTTGATTTCTAAAATAGACGAATTATAATAACTAAAATTTCTACAGAATTCTGGATAGAAGTGCACTATTCGATTTTTATTTATTTAATGGGAGCTTGGAATGATATTAAATTTTAACAAAATCTTACTAACTCCATTATACACAACATAATAAATTATAATAATTTTTGGTGACGGTTTGATCTCTGAAATATATGAATTACAGACACCTTTTTATGATAGAAAAATCTACTGAAATAAGATAAAGTTAAGTGAGGGGTCAAAGTGAAATTGACCCAAGAAGCTCAATTGCTCTATATGGCCAACCTAACCCCCTATAATATCTCATAATTTACAATACATTCTAGAGAAATGAAATCTTAGAGAGAGAGGGAGAGTTAGGGCTTGAGAGGAGAAAGTGGTGGAATTGCTGAATTAGGGTTTCTCTATCCGAGATATGATGAAATCAAGTAAGTTTAGCTTCTTTGCATAGCCTTTCATGGTGAATATTCTCTCACATGTCAAGATTCTATCCCTCCTCTGATTTAATCTAAAATGGTATCAAAATTTCCCCTTTTCTCACTCTTTCTTCATAATTCCTCATTTTTAGGGTTTCCAAGTTGAAAGGAAGAAGAATTGGGTGAATTGCCAGGGATTTGATAGGACTTTGAGATTTTAAGGGATGAGCTTCGTTTTTAAGGTGTTTTCACACCTTAGGGTGAATGTGAACTTCCTTTAAACAGTATATTGCACTAAATTTTGTTAATTCATCAAAAATCTTCAATTTCTCAGTATGCGACAAACAAACCCTAAATTCTCTTTTGATCTACTTTTTGTAAAATGATATGAAATTTATTCTTCTTCTATTTTGATGAATTTTAGATGATAAAATCGTATACAAAATGGATATAATCCATCTTAATGAGAATTCCTTAAGTAATTACATAGGTTATAAGAGTAAACTAAAATTTAGGATTTTCAGCTATGATTGAAATTGATGTATAATTAAATAGAGAAATTTTTCTATCTAAATCTCATTGATTATGAATGATTCTTTATCTGAATGTGTAGTACATACAAGTCAAAAACTATCTTGGATTTCATGTGATGTAAATAGTATTTTCTTGATATCTCAGTAGAAAGGGTTGAAACCCTAGATGAGTGAAAAGTTGGAAATTTGTGAATATATATTATGAATTCCATTTGAAGTGTTTATCTTGACATCATAGAATTTATTTGTATAATGTTATTCTTGATGCATGATATCTCAGTGAATAGCATGGAAACCTAAATTCAGCTCAGTTCTAAGGTTTCATACATATATTGATTGTATATGATTTTTTGAAAGCAGTCTTTATTCAGTTAATGTTTATATCGTATGAAATCCTTATGAGAGCCATGAGATAAGTGAATGAGGCAAATGAAACCCTAAGGATAGGGTGTTGCCATGTGATAATTGAATGAGGCAAATGAAACCCTAAGAATAGGGTGTTCCCATGTGATAAGTGAATGAGGTAAATGTAACCCTAAGGATAGGGTGCTCAATGAATCAAGTAATTGTGATATCAAAGTTCTCAGTATGAGATGTGGTGATGCTTAACAGTTCAATTGTAGGATTTTAGTGTATTAAGTGCCAAGTTGACATGTATTCTATTTATTTAAGAATTTTAGTCTTCCTGCATGCATAGTATGTTGATTACTTAGTATAATATATTGTTTTGAATATACTTCTCTTCCAAGTTTAGAATGATATACATGTTGTATTATAACTTCAAATAAATAGATCTGACACCATAGAGATACTAGAGTCAAGTATGAGTAAGAGAAAGGTACAATGTAGAGAAAGTTTTCTAGGAATAATAAAATAATAGACTTAAGAGCCATGAACACCATAGAATCCCTATGAGAGGTCTGCACCTTAGGGATGAAATGACCTACCCTGGTGGTGTGTCCAGTATACGTGGGTCAGAATGCACTCACAGAGCGCGCTGGGAGACGAAGCCCTTGAGGAAGTTTCCTAAGAAAAAATAGGTTACCCAACATGAACCGGAAGTCCCGGTGGTAACCCAGAGGCCCACAGAGCATCTCATACCCGCCGCCTGTGTACCCAGCCTAGAGCAGGAGTCCAGTTTATGACACCATAGGAGTATTGAGGCCAGAGAGCTAGTTTTCCTATAGCAAACGAGGACATCAGTCAGACTTGGTATTTCTCAGGTGTATCCGCTAAGTCTTCTACGGTGTGGCCGCAGGGCACGGTGAGTCTCATATGTAGAGTACACTACATATGATCAGGGCATAAGGTAAAATATGATCATATAGGCTTAAAGAGTTTCGTATAAGTAAAAAGGAGTTAAGAAAGATTTGAGTACAGTCTTGTAGTAGTTGTTATTTGAATGCAATATCTACATTCTCTATTATTTTAACTGTATTGTTTTATTTCTGCTCAGTGTAGTAATTACTATTTTTATAATTGATATCAGTTGCTTAAAGGTATATCTATGATTATATCAGTTCTTTAGACTGTTTCTTTGAAGTTCTCATTCACTGAGTGACTAGGCTCACCCCTCTACTTAATATTTTTAGGGAAACCCCATGGACTTGATGAAGGTCAGAGCATGAGAGTAGTTCTACCTCATGAGTTAAGTATGAGTGTAGTTAAGTTCAGTCGGTCCCTATCACTCTAGGTCCTTGTATAGATGTGAGAGAGTCATAAATGATGTTTTGTATCTTTGTTTACTTGTTAAGAGAGAATGTATCTGATTATCATGTAATATGTACATGGAAGTCTGAGAAACAAAATGAATATATGAATGATTATCATAAATGGTGAGGTCCTATTAGAGTAACTAAAGTTAAATTCTCTTGTGTAGTTTGTTTAGTGGTTGAATGCAAGAAAACAAAGAGTTTGAAAGAAAAAGAACAAAAAAAATCAGGCATGAACTTTGTATTAAGTGTAATCCTTATAGTCATGCCCTAATCTCATGATTAGTGGAAATCGTGGGATGAGCGTGTGACATTAGATATCCTGGCCCGATGTCTGAATACTTAGGTTGACCAGTATCAAGATACTCTATCTATTCTTCTCCAGATGCCCAAGCATGGTAAGTAGAGGAATGATGGGCTAGAGAGAAACCCTAGAAATATTGGAGTTAGGAGTGAAAAAAATAATGAAGGTGTAAGAGACTAAAGATAGAATGTGATACAACTCTTGCTTTATATTGCTTCTTTGATTTGAGATCAATAGAAATTCTTTGATGTGTATGAATTCAAATTATCAGTTTGTAGAATATGTATGGTTCTTTTAGATTTTTGTGTATCATGAAGTTGATTTAGTTATTCTTTGTATATGTAGACCAGAAGTTATGTTTAAATGAGTTTTCCCTAAGTGGATATTATTTCCACATGTTTGAGATTAATAGGAGTTGGTTAATCTTGAGCAGCTCTGGGCTTCAGGACTGCAAGTTTGGTCTGGTCCAGCTGGCATGGTGCATTACTGGGATCTAATGACTCCTATTGAAAATATAATAAGAGTAGACTATGGATAAATTAGACCCATATCATAATGAGAATGTTCATAGCCTAAGATGTTGAAACATATGGGAAAGATTAGAATATCTAAGAATCTATTGGAACTAATATCTGAGATTCTACTTTGGGCCTAAAATGAGAAACACTTAATTGGGAATAAAAGAACATGACATAAGGTTATGAATAAGTTTGATGATTAGTATTATATGAACTCTAAATATGAAATATGGAAAAGATATGAGAAAAGTATGCAAGGGCCAAGATAGTAAGAATCAATCATTTGGAATGGATCATATAATCGAGTACAATGTTTTTATGTACTCCAAAGCAAAGGCAAAATAGAAGAAAAGAGTTGAGTATACAATAAGTACATAGAAGTGAAGAGTCTTTAGAAGAGTTAAAGTAAAGAGAATTGGATGAACAGGTAAATCATAAGACTTGAATAACAAACTTAGTTGAAACAAAGAAATGTTAGAAATGATGATCTTGACTAAGGAATGAGGGTTATGATATAATTGAGAGCATGGAATGTATACCTTTATTATGAATTTTAATACAATCATCCTTACTACCTTTGAATTCCAAGTCTCTATAGAATAACAAACTAGTTTCTAAAAGAAGAACAAAAGTGTAGCTTAACAACTGAATAAGTCATACAAAGGTAGACTATATTCAAGAAGGAAAAACTTGATTCAAAGAGAAACTAAGTTTGACCCATGAGCACTTTGATTTAAAATGAAGGATATGTAATATATTAAACATGGGTGAAACTAGTAGAGAGATTATTGATTTAGAATTTCAACTTCACATTAGTAAAAGGATAAAAAGAAATATGTGCAACATGGTACCCATGATCATACACATGAATAAGCAACACGATCATAAGAGAAAATTAGACATTAAAGATGATAGGTGGAAGAGTAGTATATGGTAAGAGGATTATGGAAAGTAATGAATGGTTGGAAACATGATGGAGTAATATAGATTATAAAAGAAAGAGGTTAGGAGATTCAAGCAAGTGCTAGTTAGTCAAGTATCCTTGTTGATAACTAATTAAACCTACATATGAGAAATGTATTAAGGGAATGTTTGAAGATAAGAATTAAAAGCCTCAAAATCATCTTCTCTTTCGTACCTTCCATATTGAGAGCAATGTGGGAATGAACTGATAAGAAAATGAATCATATATGATGCATAACCACCATGGTAGAGACATCTAGTGAATGTAATAATGACACACAATGTGATGATGAAACCCTAGTAGGGTAAATTGAGAATGTAATCTATCTGAATGGACAAGTAAGAGAAAGTAAATTCAATTAATAAGATAAGGAAGAATTTATTAAAACTTGTGAGTTCTAAAGTTTGAATTTCAAATTTAGGAAGCAAAGTCACATCCCAATAATGTCATGCTTCTGATAAGGACCAAAATATAGAATGTTTCAAGTTGTAGTAGTTCAAGAGATGTCACTAGTGATGTGACCTTGAACACTAGCATCTCTATTAAATAAGATCATGAAATTTGCACTATGAGAAGTAAACTTGCACTGATAGTAATCCAGGATTTGAAGGTAGCTAATCTGAAAGGTAGATAAACAATATGGAAATGATTTAGAGCAAGGAATAAGAAATAGATTTGAAATATAAGAGTTATAATTTGAACAAAGGGAGAAGTGCAAGATGAGCAAAGTGTAATCTAAAACAAATTCTTGTAGTTATATCAAGAATGATGAATAATCAATTCTTACCTTGTATGTTTCAATTTTAGGGATGTTTATTCTATATGATCAAAATGAGAAGGATAAGTAACAAGAAGTAAGTTGTAATGAATAAGGAGATAAGATAAAACAATGGCTTTCAGCAATACGTGAATTTGTTTTTAGAAGTGTAATTTGTTGAAGGTATAATGAGGGATGTAAATTGGTTCTACATATGATTTCAGTGTACATGTGCAAGGAATATGTTAATTAAAGGTGTCTGATAGTTGTAGTCATTCATACCAGTAATCCATCTTAGTATTGTACAATTGTGGTATGGTGATATGGGTTGAATGATGATGGAACAAATGGAGTGTTACCCTAAATAAGGTAGTCTTACCTATTCACTCATATGAATAGAAGGGATGATAACCATATTGTATTGATATGTAACCCTAATGAGGTATAGCTTGTTATACCTAGATTTAATATAAACAAGTGATGGTAATTGGGTATGAATAGTCCTTGAATGACTAATACAATCATGGAGTACTTTGTTATAGCTGTTGAAACCCTAGTATGTTATAACCTGATGGTTACACCTTGATTTTTGTGTGGGTTCATACTTGAGAATAGTATGGAATGTGATGGTGATTCTTCACCTTATGCATCCATGGTCCAATGTGGATGTTGTGAGTAAGGGTTTGGGTATAAGTTCTAATTAGTAACATTAGTATAATTTATCTTACTGAACTTAACTCTAATACAAATAGATAAACATGATTATTCATGTTTAACATTCTTATATGATGGAATGATGGTGGAATAACCTCCTTAATATGATCATAACCTTAATATGTAAATTTGTGGTTTTCATAGCCAGATGGTTGGTACTTTCTTATGCTAAACATGTGCATTATGAATATTATGAGGGTTAATCATATCTAGATTCCTTGCATGTTGATGTAATAAAGGAATGTTCTTAATGTTAATATAACCTTGTTATGATTGTTTACAAATATCTCCTAGCTCACTAGTGCAATATTGCATTGATTCAATGTATTATATGTAAGTGATGTTGTTGAGCCTTGTTATAAGGCATGAAAGGATAATGATGATCTTACAGGGAATAGTATGATGGTATTAATGACCTATGGGCATGGTTGATCCTTGGATTAGGTGTAATCATCATGTGTTGATAAGGGTTGATACCCTGTGATATTGTGAAAAGGATTTATATCTTGTGATAGTATGATGACTATTTTAGTCTCATGAATCACAAGTGAATAGTACCATGTGATGATGAGATGAGAAATTATGTTTCACATGCTTTATATCTTTAAAATTTTGTGATTTGAAGAGAAACAAATGACTCAATGTTGAAAATGAAATTCTAGACCGTGGTATTCGAAAGCTTAAAAGGAGAGAGATACCCCTAGTAAAGGTTTTTCAGAGGAATCATGTATATAAGAAGTTACTTGGAAAGTAGAATCAGAGATGTTTAACAAATATCATTTCTTCTTTTAGAAATTTTGAGATGAAATTTTTATTAGAGGGGGAGAATTGTTACCACCCATTCCTAACTTTGCTGGATATCCTAGAGTTTTAAGATAATCTTAATGCTTGGCATACTTTTGTTAGTAATATTCTATGTTGTACTTTGTATTAACTTTGGTAACCTTAAATACTTGTTTAGGAAACTCATAATCATGACTTCAACATATTATTAAGATTCGAGTTGGAGTTAATATAGCATTAACCCATACATGTGTGGAAGAAGAGAGTTAATGACATTTGAGGAAATAATTAATAAATGATTTTTTATTTGAAAATGTTACTAAAATGATAATTTAAGATTGTAGAGAATTTAATTATAAATCCAATAAAAAAAAGAATGAATCATGTCATAGTTAAAATGAGAGAGTTATGCCTTTTTTAGTAAACATGTATTGAGTACCGCAACCGACACCGTGACCACGACCGACATTGCGTCGACACTACGACTAACGTTGCATCGCAACCGACGCCGCCCAGAATAGCCAATCATAAAATGATCATATCTCGAGCAATACTTATCCATTTTCAACAAAATGAAGTGCATTGGAACCGCGATTCGATCCTATATCATCCTTGACAATGTTTTCTACGAGAGGGAGACCTAGAAGGAAATTTCTGGGGCAATGTTTGGGGAAATATGTGTATAATGATGGCAATATAAAAGGGTTGCCATAGATTCGACTTGGTAAGTAGTTTTAACCATCGATTCTTCCTCCTCCTATTTTTACCTTTCTTTGAACCCTTGATCCAGCAATTTTGAGGTTTGGGTTAACCTCTGATCTTCATCTTCTACTTACAGCAAACATCATTTAGGGTTGAAAGGAAGAAGAAACCGTAGATTTTGCTAAAGTTTTGATATGGATTCGATATTTTTAGAGATAAGTTGTATTTTAAAGGTTTTTTCACACCTTAGGATGAGTGGGTACTTCTTTTAAATAGTAGATTACACAAAAATGAATTAAATTATCAATAATCTTCAATTGTTTAGTATGTGAGTATAGACCCTAAGTTGCATTTTTGATCTAGCTTTTGCAAGATGATATGATATGGATTATTCCTATATTGTGATGAATTTCAGATTATGAAATCACATTAGAAGTGACCACAATCCATCTAAATGAGAATTGTTAAACTAATTGTAGAGGTTACATGATTATACTGAAATGTAGGATTTTCAGCTATGACTGAAATTGTTGTATAATTGAATAAAGAAGTTTGCCTAGTTGAATCTCCTTGGTTACAAATTATTGTTTATTTGTATCCATATTACATATATGTCAGATAAGATCTTGGATTTCATTTGATGATATCAATGTTTGCTTGATATATCAGTAAGGAGGGTGAAACCCTAAATGAATGGAAATTTGGAGGTTTGCAAATAGACATCTTGATTCATTATTATTCTTTATGTATGATGTTTTCATAAATGGCATGGAAACCCTAGTTTAGTTCATTATAGGATTTCATATATATATTCGTTTATATGTGAACATATGAGAGTAATTCTTATTGAATGATGGTATCATGTATTTAATCCTTATGTGAGTTATTTGATAAGTGAATGAGGAAAATGAAACCCTAAGGATAGGGTGTTCAGTGAATCAAGTTTTGTGACATTAATGTTTCTGAGTTTTGGATGTGGTGATGCTGAACAATTTAGTTTTGGTAAATGTTATCAAATGATTTACAAAATGAACATTTTACTAAGATGAACAAAGATATGTTGAGGTGATGGTTGAATTCTAAATTTAAAGAGTGAATTAGACATGTAGATGCCCTAAATATTGTAGAATCCTCACAGGATGAGGCCTACACTGTGAGGAGGAAACAATTTCTTGACTGGATGTAGTCCAGTTCGAGGTAAGCCAGAGCACACCAGTAGGGTGTAGTGGTCTTGACCAGTACGGCAGACTCCTTACAATTGTGTGGTACCCGACACCAACCGGGGATGCCAGTGGTACCTGTGTTACATGTTGAGTGATTAGTGGTCAATAGGTCCACTGATGCACAATAAGCCTGAGGGCTTTGACTCACTACCTGAGTACCTAGGTTGAGAGGTGGAGTCTGAGATATCTGGCCACTCCCATTAGCCGTTGAGAGGTACACATGTTGAGGCCTACTATAGATGGGGTCTTACTCAAGAGATAGGCTTAGGAACTCGGGCATGCTTCTAAGACTTGTATAGTGAGATCGTAGCTTTTTATGATTCTTTCACATGTTGTGGTACACCTCATGTGGGTTCAGGGCATAATAAGATGAATGAGAGGTAAATCGAGTATGTGCAGTTATTGAATTATCCTTTGTTTGTTTTTGAGTTAATAGTTCTCTTTGAGATTAATCAAGCATGTTCATATATTGATTCATTGTTGTAGATATCCAGAGTATCTTGACATATTTACGTTTGTGAATGATTAATCTCTTTAAAGCTTATTGTTGTTATAATTGATATCAGTTGCTCAACAGTATATGTAATGACCCTGACCTGAGTTATGAGTTAACCCTATTTGTTTTGGCTAAGTAAGTTTCTTAAAAATTTAATATAATCCTCTAAGTAGTTTTGTTATCATGTGACACACTTATGTTCCAAGTTTGGTCCTGATTGAATGTTGTTTGAGCAATGTTCCTTTATTTTGGACCAAAGTGCAATTTACCTAAGATAAGGGGCTATATTGCAAAATTTCACATGTTTAACATGCCTTAATTGTTTTACCATCATAATAAAGATAATGATGCTAAGTGGTGGCTTGTGGAAATCCTAAATGCCAAGTTTGAACTTGTTTGAATAATGTTAGTATACCTTGTGCACCAATTTTGGTACAATTTGTAATTTATCCAAAATGTAGGGTTGATATGCAAATTACCACATCTAGAGTGTTACTACTTCCTATATGTATCTTTTAGAGGAGATAAAATGCATGATACACCATGTTTGAATCATTTATGAGTGGTAGTATTCTTGGTGATGAAAAGATAAAGAAAGGGGTTGAATGGATACCCTAATTTGAGCTTGTATTAGGTGTATCGGGTTGTAGTGTTAAATGGGAGTCCCTACCGGCCAAGGAGACAAATACGAGACCCCCATATCGTGTTTTTAACTCTTTCTCTTTTCAAAAACGATCTAAGCACCTCAATAAAGAAATGGATATCGGCTTGCAACTTTCCTTGGGAAAGGTTGCATTGAATTGTGAATATAATAATGTGAGTGGAAGTGGCTTGTCCTAGAAGATAACCAAAGGGTGCCGACCCTTATCCCTTGCATTATTCTCAAGTTTTTATTTTGCATGTCAAGATAAATGTGGAGTGCATGCAATTACATGTGTCAATCCATTATTGGTCGTGTGGCACCTACTAGTAGTAAATTGATGAAACCTCATATACACACTTTTACATGTACCTCAAGTATATATACCCTTTCTTTCACCCCTAAGTGAACTTTTTAGAATCCTACCACCTCATTTCTCTTATATATCATGTACAGAGTCTTGGTATCATGCATGGGTGAAGTGGTATCGTTCATAGGGCCTTGGTATCGGCCATAGCAAGTGGTATGGACCATAGTGGAGTGTTTTTTACCACAAGTGAGGGGGATATCGGCCACAAGTGATGGCATATCGTGCATGAGTAGTGAGGTATCGTGCAAGGTGATAAGAAGCAATAAGGAGCTCAAATCTTAACCCTAAGTTAAGGCCATGATCATCTTCAACCTTGGATTGAATCATGAATCTAGGGTTATGATCTTCCTTTCTTTTCTTCTTCACCAAATGCTTATCTATGGTGATTCTTTGCATATAGAGGAGTTGTGAAGTCATCTTCAACCTTAGTAACATGGAGCTTTAGAGCTTGGATCTTTGAAGTTTTTCTTAAGGTGGGTTATATAACTTGAACCCAAACATTTCATTATTCACCATCTTTCTTGCTATACATGATGATCTACTTTCAATTCTGATATTTTCTTGAATACTTGATATATTTTTGAGTTCTAGTAGTTGCTTAGACATGTTATCCTTGTACTATAACAAGTAGAATGAAGGTATAGATCTTGAAGATGATGTGATCACCTTATAAAATGATATCGGGTTCAAGCACACAAGCAAGCACCTCTAACCCGATATGGTGATGCACCTACTCCACTAAAACGATATGGATATGAGTTTATACTTTCTTGCACGATATGGTGATGTACAATACACCTCTTGCACGATATGAGGTCAAGCATACACCTAAAAAATGATCTTGGGTTAAGCGCACACCTCACTGCCCGATACAGTGTGAAGCACACACACACCTCTCTGCCCAATATGGTGTGAAGCACACACACACGTCTCTTCCCGATATGGTGTGAAGCACACACACACCTCAAAAGTGATATGTAAGCACACATACACCTCAAACCCGATATGGAATCATACATACACCTCAAGGTCGATATGGTAAGCACAAATACACCTCTAGGTGATATGGGTAGCAAGTATACACCTTAAACTGATATAGGGTTAAGCATACACCTTTTGGACGATATGGTGTTGAGCACATATCTCCAAAATGAGATGGTGGGTAACCCAATACACTAGATGATAAGAGTGGCAGGTGGTTAGTACCCTAGTATATGTAATGGCCAATACACTAAAGTAGGGTGTGGCCAATATCTTCAAGTGAGGTGAGGATATTACACCCGTGAAGGGTGAAGTTGATACACCATATGAATGGTAAGGTTGATACCTTAATAGGTAAGGGTACGAGGGATATGATGAGGCCTAGATCGATATACACCTAACCCAATACATGTGTTCAACTTGACATACATGATTCAACCCTATACACCTTGTAAATGTGAGGCCAAGACACTTTTAAGAGTGATGAGTGTAACACCAAGTAATGGTGTGGTTAATACCTTGATAGGTGAAACACCTAAAGTGGTTGATAATGGAAAACCTTATATCAACAATGCCTTAACTTGAGATGAGTCCATATCACTGATGATAGTTGGATAATTCAAATGTGTGACTTATGGCCAACACACTGCATGATAAATGTGATGTGTTAGTGCATAAAGTTTTAGGATGGGATATACCTTAATACAAGATAAGTTGATGAAATTAAGTAAGTTAAAAGTAATGCGGGAAGTGATACATCAAGGCATGATAAATACCATATCCAGAACCTAAAGGTTGATGCACCTTGATTCACCTTAAATCCAATATACTTGGATGAGTAACACATGAAGTGTGTCATGTCAATTGTTACATTGGGATGTAATGAGTTTAATGCACTTTGATAAGTGTAGGCTAACATACCTTGAGAAAGGGTTAAGACAAGATAATAAAGTATGATGTAATCAATATCCTAGTGAGGATGAGAGAAAACCTCATACTTTGTGTTGATCATTTAATGATAAATAATGAGATTAAATAAGTACGATTGAATACTTTTGATATCAATGTTTGCTCCTAGATGTGTGGAGCAATGAATTAGGTTTTGATCATTGATAATATGATCTTGAAAACCTAAATGGTTAATAATGGAAAACCCTAACCCTAATGAAGGGTGATGATATGTATGTGAAATCCTAATCGATAAGAAAGGGAAACCCTAACCCTAATATTGGGATAATGGTATTACCCTTGTTCTGCATGGTGTTGATATGAACTATATGGTTGTTATCATAAAATATTAACCATGCAGGTATCATGAGATGATGAGCATAGCCAAGTATGAGCTATGATGTTTTATATGACAAAGATTTAAATGGTCCTTGTGAGCCATGTGAATATTTATTGCCTAGTGAGAGGTGACAAGATGTGTAATGGGCCTTGTAAGCCATGTGAGATGCTTGTGCAACAAGTATCATGTATACCTTGGTCTGAGGACCTAGAGGTATTAGTTACCTGATAAGTGGTTACAACGTTCAGTGATGAACTAAGGGTTTGAATACCCAAATCTAGTAATCATGATTATGATAATGTTGAGGGATGAGAATTCTCATTAATGAGATAAGGGATTGAAATCCTAAATGTCATATGTGTTCAAAAGATTTGAAAAGTACTTGATAGATAGATTACACTTTTCTTTGTAGCATCTGTTATAATAACTCATGTTTGAAACTTGGTTGATGGTAAAAGACATTGTAATGCACCTAATTAATCAAGTGGAATTTCATCATGTAATGCCATGACCATAGATCCACCAGCGTCAGTAGTTGTTGAATGGTGAAACATGTTTTACCATGGGATCTCCTGGAGGGCCTATTTTTTAATATGTGGGGGTGATGGGCACAAACATCCTTACGTCCTAATGTGGGATTGATGTGAGATCTCCTTCATTATAAATGTTGGGATGAATGTATCATGAATCACCTGATGATGATGAATGTCGGGATTGATTGTAGATAACTAAAATCTCTCAATCCTGAAGAGAGTGCATGTTGCCTATAGAGATGTTGTTAGTATACCCTGGAAAGCTATTTAGCAGTTGACATGAGATGTCCTGCTTGTGGTCTCGCACTAACCTAGATAAGTGAGGTCATGACAGACGACTCTTCCATTAACCTTGTATGGTACTGATTTTGACTTCGCAGTAGTCAGTTGGAGTATGAGCAGTATACCTCATCTCCTCAGGGCATATGTGTGATTGTAAAATGTAATCATGCATGTAGCATATTTGCTTAAGGATAGAATACGCAAATCATTGGCTGATGTTACATTTCTTTTATACATCTTAAATGGATAGATGTTATACATGTTCTTTATAATTATTATAAAATGAATAGATGATTTACTATTGTATCATATATACCTTCAATACTTCAGAAGATGACATTGCTCTACTTTGTAGAAACAGTGATTAAATTATGTTATTAATGTAAAAGAATCCTCTACTTATTTTTATACTATTTAACAGTGATAATAATATTGTTGGCAGAGAGTTATATCTCTCGCTGGGACATGGGTATCACCACGTTGGTCACCAACATTTTTAGGTGGACGCGGACGAAGAGGTAGATACCATACTACAGAGGGAGAACATCAGCAGCAGGGACAATAGTGACAGCTCAGGTTGAGTGTACTGTCTGTCGTGTCTTGTTGATAGAAGTCATATGTGTCATCTTTGTACTCTCAGGTCCTTGGATTTAGTACGCGTTGGTTTTATGAACAAACTAAGATTTTGGCTTGTATGCCTCGAGGTTTGTTGTTGCTTTATGTATATGTTTTGAGAAATCAATTGTTATATGTTATCCTCAAGAAGAGATGGTAAAGTGTATGTACAATATGATCAATGATGAATATCAGGTATTAGTTCTTCCTTATAGAGTTTTCTTGGGAATGGATCTCTTTGAGAAATGATTTTAATTTTTAGTTATTTTTGTTAATATGTTGCTTATGATTATTCCACATCTATAGTAATGATTTGGCTTTCGTTTTTGTGGTGGTCATTGCAAGTTTTGGTATCAGAGCTTAAGGTTCACTGAGTCTACAAAGACATAGGACTAAGGTGTTGAGTTTGTTCTATTGTCCTCCAGTACACCCTATAATGACTTTTGTTTATGCAGTAGAAAGGGTGAAGTTCAAAAATGACTGGAGAACACAAGGAACATGTTGCTGAAAGCAATGTTGTTGCACTAGGAGAGGGTGCAAGGGATCAGTCAAGACAAGAACGAGTGCCTGAGAATTCCTATCTTGACCCAATCAGGATAGAGAATCCTATTTTTATGCTCTTGATGGGCAGGTTAGGACAATAGTGTTGCATATAGTAGATTGGATACTAGCATTATAACCTAGGTTACTAGTCCTCAATGTAAAAACATTAGGTTCTGAAAGGGTTCCTGAATGACATAGTCATATTGGGACAATGGAAAATGTGGGAAGGTTAACATATGGAAAGAAAATAGACTCTTCCATAAGTATAGACAGATGGTACATTTGTGATGGTAATACCCAAGGAGGGGCAATAAGCTAAGAATTAAGGAAAGGTATCTACAATTCTAGAGACATTTGTCTAGTTGTTCTAAAAATCCAAAGTTTTTGGTGCCACCAGTGCAATAAATGCCTAGTGTACTAGGGTAGTAGTCACTAAGTAAATGAAAAATCCCTAACTTTCCAACTGTAAGAACTCATGGCTTAGTATCTATATCAGTAATAAGACCAATAAGACCATGGTATGAGGACAAGACATGTTATAGATATGGACATGTTCAGCATACTATACTTTTTTGTTCAAAAAGAAGGGAGGAAATGACTCAACAACCGAGGTAGAGTCGGCAGGGCTTACGAAAGTTATAGCCCAATAGTGTAAAAAAGGCAAAAGCAACAACATGAAACAACTAGACTATATGTGTTGAGTCAACCTAAAGTGGTAGATGACCGCAAGGGGTAACCTTCAGATAGAGATTTTTCATTTTGATATGCCTTATCTTGATGTTATCAGATAATCATAAAAAGGATTGTTGTTATGGACCTCCCTATTGATTTCCCTATGGGAACATAGGGAAGAAATGATGAGAACTAGAATTTATAATCTGTTCAGTATTTTTTAAATGTTCTATAATTACTCTTATCTGTGTGAAGAAAGAGGATGATATATAGAAGTGATGCCTAGTGAAAATCCAAGAATGTTAAATCATGTGTTTGTGATGATACGAAAAGTAAGGAATATGATAGTACACAAAGTACATACTACCTAATCTCAGTACTTGTATACCCTGGCTAGGTATTGAACAAATGAAGATAAGATGAGTACAGAACTCTTAGATTGTTATCTTTCTAATTACTATGATCAAGTAGTCATTTTGAGACAATCTAGTGAGCATAACAAAACTAGAAATAGGGCATGGATATTTTTATCACATCTTAACTGCATTAAATGGAATCTGAGATGATCTCAGAACAATCTGTGTGTATGATGAAGTAAAAAGTATAATCCTCATGATAAAAGCATGACAACAAGGGAGATGATCTCTGTCTGATAAAGCCTGTGTGAATAGTAAAGAACTTTTCCCATGATGTGGAAATGGGAAATGGGATAAAATCACAAAATGTTCATGAACATTTTAGACAATAACAAAGAAAGGAGTGATGACATGTAATCATCCTTATAATTCCTATGTTGATGGCAAGGAACCTAGGATGAAACAAGAGTAAATGACTCATGAATAGTTGAAAGTTCATGCAATAATTATAGGAGACGATAATCTCCTCTTTGATAAACAACCCTAGGTAATTATGGGATGATAAGAGGAATATGTTTCTTTTTTTCTCTCCTTTTAGGGACATGGCAATCAAGTGAGTACTATGACACTTGATGTGCATGTATTAGAAATAATCCATTGATGGATACTTAGAAAAGTATTAGTTCATCTTGGACATTCCAAGATAAAGATATGTGTAATAAATAATGTCCCAAAGATGAAACAAAGATCCTTTTATATGTGTGGCTTTGGTAATAACAACAGAGAAATGGAAATGATGAGGATGTGATGTGTTTTTGACACATGTGATGGATACCAAGGTAAGGAATTCTGGTATCTAAAAAGTATTAGGTGGTATGGGAAAGTAAAAACATAACTCCTAATCAAATGATTTATTTTGGTTACCTAGAATGGACAACTGTGAAATCAGTCTAGTTACATAAAATGGTATGGACATCATATGTTAGGGGTTTATGCTCTACATAATCATAACATCGATAAGGATGTATTAATTGAAGGAACAATTGTAGAATCATTGTGGGAAAAGCTTATCAAGATAAACATAATTCCTTAGAATACCCCTATCTAGATCTATTAAGGCAACTTATACATAACATCTAGAGATACCTCTAAGATAAGTTCTTGATTGATAAGTAACCTCCCCTTATGACAAGAGAATGTACAACTAATGAGATAGTTGGTACAAGTAGTAAGAAAGTTTAGTGTTGTGTCCGAAGATTAGATGGCACATGAGATGTATGATAAGACTTGTAGTTCCAAGTGGGTGGCAGAACGTAACTCTGGTCTTTCCTTGGAAGTGAAATGCTAAACTAAATGAGGAGTAAGGAGGACTCCACAGAATCAAGAATATTGTCACATAAAGTTGTAAGTTGAGAAAGGTGAAAAATCAGTGATGTTTGACACCTGAGTTAAATAAGGTATCTATAATGTTTCTCTGACTAAGAAAAGTGTTAATTACCTGACACAGAGTTGACTCTACAGTCAATAATAAAAGGGACAGTGGAAGTTTGTGCCCTGTTTGACAGTGTCTATGATAACCATGTGTGGAAGAACATTGTGTTGATCAAAGTTCTATGGAATCTCCATTACATTAAGATATTACGTGGAGACTTGATGATATGATGAATGAATAATATTTGCTCCATTTACCTACGTTTCGGGGACAAAATCCTTGTTAGGGGTTTATAACTTGTAATGACCCTGACCTGGGTTATGAGTTAACCCTATTTGTTTTGGCTAAGTAAGTTTCTTAAAACTTTAATATAATCCTCTAAGGAGTTTTCTTATCATGTGACACATTTATGTTCCAAGTTTGGTCCTGATTGAATGTTGTTTGAGCAATGTTCCTTTGTTTTGGACCAAAGTGCAATTTACCCAAGATGAGGGGCTATTGTAAGGACCCTGAACTTCATTTTGGGCTTACCTTGTATTCTTTGCCTAAACTTGGTGTTTAGAGTCTTACTTAATCACTCGAGGTGTGATTAGTGTTTGTTGTGTTTTGTTGTGGGGATGAGGTGCAACTTGCAATTCCCCAAGTTCTACGGTCTATGTGCAAGTTTGTCACCTTGAGAGGACTCTTTTTTCTCTTTGTAACCTCTAATGTTGAGGGGATGAGTTGGGTGCCTTGCTTGAGTTGTTTTGGGCCTTGTTGTTGGGCTTGAAGCCGTTCCTCCTTGCTTGATGTGTATCGAGCAGATGGGTGTGTTGGCTAGGTGGTGTATCGGCCATGAGGTGTTGATGGTTTGTCAGGTTGCCATGTTAGGCGACATACACCCCTCCACCTAGCATCATTTTTGTCACATCCTCTTGGACACATGGTGCTCGTTTCTAGCAAGTGGAAAGTCATGGACAAGTGGTATTTGGGGTGTTAAGCATGTGGTGTGGCCCTTGGACAAGTGGTATTTAGGGTGTTCTTGCATGGCCCTTGCACGAGCATCATCTTAGACAAGCATTGTCTCTTCTTTGACAACATGAGTTGTATGCCAAGATTAGTAAGTGTGAATTCTGGCTGAAGGAAGTAACTTTCTTGGGTCATGTGATCTCTGCGGAAGGAATTAGGGAGGATCCCAAGAAGGTGGAGTCAGTAGCAGAGTGGGAGCAATCGAAGATGCCGACTGAAGTCTATAGTTTTCTAGGCTTAACAGGATAATACCAAAGGTTTATAAGAAACTTTAGTGTGATAGCATTGCAACTAAAAAGGTTTACCATGAAGGGTGTACCTTTTGTTTGGGATGGTCAGTGTCAGCAAGCTTTTTAGAGTTTGAAGGGGAAGCTGACGAGTGCTCCAGTGTTAGTGTTGCCAGAACCAGGGAAAGGCTATGTTGTTTTCTATGATGCTTCAAAGAAGGGCTTAGGCTGTGTGTTGATGTAGGAAGATCATGTGGTTTTTTTGCTTCTTGACAACTTAAAAAACATGAGGAATGATATTCGACACATGATTTGGAGTTGGCAGCGGTGGTTCATGTGTTCAAGATTTGGAGACACTATCTTTATGGGGAAGTGTGTAAGATCTTTACGGATCATAAGAACCTAAAATACACCTTCTCACAATGAGATGAACATGTATCAGCGGCACTGGATGGAGTTAATTAGTGATTATTATTGTACCATCAAGTACCACCCAGGTAAGCCAAACATAGTAGAATACGCACTTAGCGGGAAGTCTTCTTCTCTTCCCATGAAGAAGGCACAGTTGAGTGCTTTGATATGCCATAGGCGGGATATGTTTGTCTCTTTGTGGAAGATGAATGTACAGTTGGAAGTCTCTTTGTTGGCAGGATTGTTGGTAAAAATGCAAGTAAAGCCTACGTTGAGACAACAGATCAAAGAAGCACAACAACAAGATGCTACAGTTCAACCGATCAAATTAGAGTTTGACAGGGAGAAGCGTGACGGTTTCCATGAGTTCAAGGATGGACTACTTTGTTACCATAATAGGATGATGGTTCCCGATGTTTATAATCTAAGGAATTTACTGCTTGAGGAAGCGCACATGTCTATGTATGCTATGCATCCAGGTGTCACTAAGATGTATCACAATCTGATGGATCTGTATTGGTGGCCCGGATTAAAGAAAGATGTAGCTGAGTTTGTGGAAAAATGTGCAGTATGTCAACAAGTTAAGGCAGAACATCAGAAGCCGATAGGTACGTTGCAACCCATGTCGATACCATAGTGGAAGTGGGATTATGTAACCATGTATTTTTTAGTCGGTCTTCTTAGGACAACTAGGAATCATGATTCCATATGGGTGATAGTAGACAGATTGACGAAGTCTCTGCATTTCATATCAGTGAAGACATCCTGCAAAGTAGAGAAGCTTGCTCAGGTATATGTTGATGAGATAGTGCATTTGTACGGTGTGCTAGTAACAATAGTCTCTGACAGAGGCCCTCAGTTTACAAGTCATTTTTGGGAATAGTTGCATAAGGCGTTGGGAACGTAGTTGACGTTCAGTACCGCTTTCCATCCGCAGATAGATGGACAGCCTGAAAGGAGTATCCAGACTTTGGAAGATCTTCTAAGAGCATGTATTCTATAGTTCATAGGGAGTTGGGATGTGCATCTCAGTCTGATAGAGTTTGCTTACAACAAGAGCTACCAACAAAGTATGGACATGGCACCTTATGAAGCATTATATGGTAGGAAGTGTAAATCTCCTTTATGTTGGTATGAGTCTGGCGAGTATCAACTTTTGGGTCCTGAGTTAGTGCAGCAGATGACAAAGAAGATCAAGGTGATACATCAACAATTGAAAGAGGCACAAGATAGAAAAAAGTCTAATGTAGATAATCATCGTCGACCTTTACAGTTCCAGGTGGGAGATAAAGTATATCTCAAAGTCTCTCTCCATGGAAAGGCATGCTAAGGTTTGGAAGGAAAGGCAAGTTGGCTCCCAGGTATATGAGACCGTATCTAGTGATAGAACATGTTGGAAAAGTGGCTTACAAATTGGAGTTACCACCAGAGCTGCACAGGTTGCATCCAGTGTTCCATATTAGTAGGTTGAAGAAAAGTGTGACAAAGTGAGTTTTTATAATATTTTCTCTCTCTTAAAAGTTTTATTATCAAATTTGTTGACCAAAATATCCACATACACTATCCTCGCTCAATTGAACAAATATGTGTCACCAATTTCAAAAATATGCAAACCCTAATATGCTATGATGATAAAATACATATGTTAATGTTTTAGTTAATGAACACATAAAACTTTTGATTTTGGATCTCAAATTTATACCAGAGTCGCCTATTAACTTCATTAAGATACTCCTAAAATTTTGTTACTTTTGGGTCAACCGATTGGGAGATATGACCAATTGAAATTGGTACATATTCCACTCATTTCTTTTGGATCTAGGACCTTAGTTATCAATCAAATGGATAGATTTAATGTGTCACGCGGCCCATTAAGCCTAAGGCACGGACCTAGTTTAGGCGGAGAATCTTAGACCGTTGATCATCGATCCAATGTAGGAGACTTCGTCTCCTACCTCCCGCAAAGGGCGGGGAGATAGATGGCGGTCCGACGCTCAGCTAGACTCCACCTCACCCGTTCTTCTCAAAATTGATTCGAATAGATAGCTTCGCCTTGTGATTTCATGGCTGGCCATACCAGCCTTGACCGAGTTCCACGTGTTGTTGCGCCAAACCAACAACCTGATCATAGCTCTTTATCACTCTGGTGGCGCCATTTAGGGATTTACTGCTCGCTTCCTCAAACGCCTATATAAGGCCGCCTCTAGCTCCGCCATGCTTCCTTTAACCTTTTCACACATTCAAATACAAGCATAGACACCCCGAGCACTACTCCCCTAGCCACCTTCTTCAACCTCCAGCCACCACCACCCAGCGAGCTCCACAACATTCCTCGATCAAATCCTACCCCTCCAACATCTTCGCCAACTCACCACAAGTGTGTGCAGCTAGAGGGTAGATCCCCAGAACCCCTCCCGCTCTAAAACAGCCCCAACTCCGGCGACCTTGCCTGGCCACGCGGCGGCGACGAGCTACGCAGGGTATGGCACCCTATTCTAACCTTCCCTAGCTTCAAATCGAGCCCCTGAGTCTTTTCCAACCATCTTCTGTTCGTGGTTATCAACTGAGCACAGGAGAGACCTCGTCGGAGTCTCCCCTCTTGCTGCTCGAGCAAGTAGCAAGGCCAGGAGGTGCTGCCCGTGTAGACCCGACCTATGTTAGCTGGACCTATCCCAGGGCGCCCAGTCAGCAAGCTAGCCCCACCTCTTGCAAGCAAGGGATCAATCTGAGTCGTTGATCCAGTTGGATCCGGCCATTGATGCAGGTTATTTTTCCCTCCCTTTCAATTTAGTTATTCTTTTTATTACTCAAGAAAATGCATTATCTTAGAAAAATCATAGTAAATGCTAGAAATGTCAGTTTATGGAAAACATATATACCATTTTGATCAGAAAAATATCCTCTATCCATATAAAATGTTATCAATACCTGAATCCGTTCCCTATTTCAAAAATAATTGTCTAAGGCCTAAAGGACCTCCTTGATCATAATTAATTATTAATAATGTTTTTCTTGATGATATACGATTTCAAAAGTGTTGTTAACCATTAGGTTAGACCCTGATTTCTAATGAATCGAAATGCCATTCTATGTTCATAAGTGAGCAAGGAATTAGAAGAAACCCTAATTTCAGCTTCCTCTTTCTACATGAAATCAAAGATTATCTTTATGACAAAATTAATATCATTAGATGATAATTAGTGTTTATTAATTGGTCTGAATCATTAAAACGAACCCTGATGTTATGAATGGTTAATATGTATAAGGTTTCTTTCCCTTTTATCCAACCATCTTATAAACCCTAATGTTTGGAAATCTTTTAATTGATCAATTAAATATTATCTTTTAATCAAAATAGTTTATGATGGATCAAACCTAATGCTATCTCTAATCTCAATTAAAATATGGAAAATCCCTGATCTGAATTAGATAACATAAAAGGAATAATAATGAAAAACATATCTTAGTCTTGGTCACGTAAACCAATAATAATGTTATACCCTTGCTTTCTTCACAGGGTGACTAAATTCTTGATTGATTCTAAATCCTTGGACATCTAATTGAACAAGTAGGTACGTGGTCTTATAAGTATAAGACTAGTTTTCTGGTTGCCTATGCTATATAATATCTTGAATGTTCGTATTTGGATATGATTGTTGGTTGGACTAGTATTAGTTATACTTCGCCAAAGAGAAACATAAATGACTATGATGGGTTGTAGCTACTAGAGCACATAGCCTGGTGTGGATGTAAGTTGCCTAACATGGATGTATGATTCCTTGGCCCATGTTAGATGTATGATGATATTCTATTGCCCACACTAGATGTAAGTCAAGTGCAATAGGAGTAGTACAACCGCATCAAAATGAATGTAATGAAAGGGTGTTTACTTGATTTTCGCCTTAACAAATGGTTTTATCTCTCTTACCTTCTTTTTCAAATATTTTCCTTTATGCAACATTATTAAATGTAACTTTTACCACGTACCAGCCCTGCTGATGTTTTGTTTCTCGTATTTTCTAGGTGCAAGGAACAATTGACAACAAAATGAATTGCATGCTCAAAGTACCTGAAGGCATAAAATAATGAACATGGAGGATGTATTAGATAGATCTTTTCCTCTTATATCATTTCTTTCTAGATGTTAGTTTATTTCTTTCCTTAGTGATCTTGAGGATGATTGAAATCCTATGTAATAAAGTTAATTTTCTCTAGAACAATATTTTCTCTCCATATGTAATTACTTTTATTATCTTTATGAATGAGTGTTTGTGTGGCATTATACGATGATGTGGACTAGATCTTGGCTTAATCTCTATTTTATTTGACTTCCTTAATCTCTTATATTTTCCCTTTTGACATCTATAGATATGAGTGCACGCATATCTATGAATGTCACTATGGAAAGTATATAGAAATTGGGGACGTCACAGTTGGTATCAGAGCCAATGTTCACACATCAAGTCACATGAACTTCATTCACCCTATTTTGAGTCTAGGGTAGTCCATGAGTTTGGGATGTGAGGGGTTGAGGTGTCTAGGATAGCATCTGCCATGGGTCTGACTAAAGTCTCCGAGCCACATAGCTTGGCAATCACGAGGCTACCTTTATGGCAGTATAAGTCTACCTGGCCGATATCCTAAGTGTACCCTATTCTTGGGCGTACCTTAATTTAGGAACCTCCTCATCTATAGATTCTCCCTCTCACCTCCTCTATAGGAAAAAGTTCTCCCTCTCATCTATGTTTTGAAATAAATTAAGTTTTCCCTCTTACCTCTGTTATAAAGTTAGGAAGGAGTCTCTCTATTTAGAAAGTCCTAAGGATCGACTTATAAGGATTTTAGGATATCCTTCATAAATCATAACATTCAGAATATTAATTATTAATAAATGAGAATAATGAAAAATCATGTGATGATAAAGATAATGATGAGAATAATTGTTGAAGTAATAGACCTAATATGTTCATATTAATTACAGGATGCCTCCTAAAACTCGCAACTCAAAGGCCTCGGAGGAATCATCCTCTAAGAAGAGAAAAGAACCTGAAACCTCCGAAGTACCTGATCCTGATTCTGAGGCCAAGGAAAGATGGGAGGAACAAAATAAAATCCTTCTAGACTTTATGGAAACCCTCGCCTCCAAAGGAACCCCTAAATCTAGCTCCTCTAAGAAAAAGGAAGTGACGGTGATAGACTTCATTAAGCTCAACCCTGACAGCTTTTGGGGGGAAAACCAACCCGAAGTAATGGACAAGGCTGAGGCCTGGGTCCTTTCCATAGAGAATGTCTTTTGTACCCTAGAAGTACCCAAGGAAAAGAAGGTCAAATTCGCCACCCATTTGCTTAAGGGAGGGGCAAAGATCTGGTGGGAGAATTATGGTGGGAATCGGGGAGAGGAAGTAGACAACTTGGGATGGGAAGCCTTCAAGACCCTCTTCACCGACCGTTTCATGCCCATAGCTGAGAGGAAGAGGAAAGAGAAGATGTACATAGAACTTAGGCAGGGAAGTCTAGCAGTGGCCGATTATACCCGGAAGTTTAGGCTTCTGGAATGCTATGCCCCTATCCGGACTGAGGACCGCCTCACTGAGCACTATGTAGACTGTCTCTCCGCACACCTGAAAACCTTAGTTATAGCCTCTCATCCCCGAAGCATTGATGAAGCCCTAGACATGGACCTTAAGTAGGAAAGGGAGCAGGGATTGCAGAAGCCTTCTAGCATGGGATATTTAGGGTTGACCACCACTGAGGAAGAAAATTTCAAGAAGTTCCACCCCAGCCATAATAAAGGATCAGGGAAAGGAGGAGGTTCAGGGAAGAAAGTACCAAAGAATAGCAAGTTGATGGATTACCATAGCAAATGTAAGACTTGTGGACGAGGACATGATGGGCCTTGTCGCTACACCAAGTCGGTCTGCTACAACTGTAAGAAGGAAGGACATTTCCTTGCCAAGTGCCCCAATGCATCTATCCTTGGGAAACCTCCAGTAGGTGCTCCACCCCCTCAGGGACACCGTAATGCCAGGGTGTTTGCAGTAACAACAGAGGAGGCTAGGGCAAATCCGAACCAGCTTGTCGAAGGTAACCTTAAATCTTTTTCATATATCTAATATCTTGTTCAATACCTTCAATTATTTAAAATGTAATTATCATGTGTAGGCATTGTTTTCTTGAATGGACATCCTGTTAAAGCATTGTTTGATTCTGGATCCACAAATATGTTTATCTCTCGAAATCTGGCCTCAATGTTGCACTTACATATAAGGGACTTGGGATACGTTCTGGATGTGTCAACCCCTAGTGGAAAAATATTCCCTACATTGCAGAAAACTGATATTCTCCCTCTAAAATTTGAAAATCATGACATGCCCTTTGAATTCATTCTCTTAACCATGGAAGACTTTGATGTTATTCTTGGCATGGATTGGCTATACACATATCATGCTTACATTGACTGTAGAAACAAGATGGTAGTTCTCTCTCAACCTCATTTCTCTCCTGTAGTGATCCCTCGGGGAAGCAGATTCTGTAATAATATAATAATTTCCTCTCTTAAAGCTAAAAAGCTTATATCTAAAGGATGTAAAGTCTTCCTCGCATTCGTCTCAGAGACTAGTCCTGACAACGGGCCTGTAGAAAGACTAGAGGTGGTACGTGATTTTCTTAACATATTCCCGGAGGAGCTTCCTGGGCTGTCTCCAAATCGAGACATTGAGTTCTCCATAGATCTTCTTCCTGGAACCACTTCGATTTCTAGGGCACCATATAGGATGACACCTGATGAACTTATGGAGCAGAAGAAACAATTACAAGAAGTTCTTGATAAGGGTTTTATACGCCCTAGTGTTTCCCCTTGGGGTGCACCTGTCATTTTTGTTAAAAAGAAAGATGGTTCAATGCAGATGTGTATTGACTATCGCATGTTGAACTAAGCTACCATTAAAAACAAGTATCCTCTCCCTCATATTGATGACCTCTTTGATCAACTTCGTACTGCTAAAGTCTTCTCAAAAATTGATCTTCGTTCTGGCTACCATCAACTTAAGATCAAGGATTCAGATATATCCAAGACTACTTTTCGAACTCGTTACGGGAACTACGAATTTCTGGTGATGTCGTTCAGGTTGACCAACGCACCTGGCGTATTCATGAACTTGATGAATAAAGTCTTCCAACCTTATCTTGATGAGTTTGTGGTCGTCTTCATTGATGATATTCTGATCTATTCTGATTCTATGGAGAAACATCGAGAGCATTTGAAGTCTGTCCTTGATATTCTTCGAGCCCAGAAATTCTATGGCAAGCTTTCTAAATGTGAATTTTGGATTGACAAAGTTATGTTTCTCGGTCATGTCATTTCTGGGAGTAACATATCTGTTGATCCCACTAAAGTATCTGTTGCACTTGATTGGCAACCTCCTCGTAATCCTTCTGAAATCCGAAGTTTCTTAGGTTTGGCTGGATATTATCGGCGTTTTATTCCAAATTTCTCCAAAGTGGCACTTCCTCTCACTAAGCTTACTCGAAAGGACGAGCATTTCATTTGGTCAGCTGCTTGTGAGTCTAGTTTCCAAGAGCTCAAGCAGAAGTTGACATTAGCACCTGTCCTTGTTCTACCATCTGGCAATGAAGGATTTATGATATTCATGGATGCTTCCTGACATGGTCTAGGGTGTGTCCTATAGCAGAACGGGAAAGTAGTGGCCTTCGCTTCTAGACAGTTGAAACCCAATGAGTTGAATTACCCTACCCATGATTTGGAGTTAGCTGCTATCATCCATGCTCTCAAAATCTGGAGGTACTACTTGTATGGGGCAACGTTTGATATCTTCACCGACCATAAAAGCCTCAAGTACATTCTGATGCAAAAGGATTTGAATCTGTGACAACGACGGTGGATTGAGTACTTGAAGGACTACGACTTCACCATTGGCTACCATCCAGGTAAGGCCAATGTGGTTGTAGATGCTCTTAGTAGGAAAAGAGCTATTTGTGCATCCCTGTCTGTACCCGAATGGAGGAACATGGAGGATCTAGCAAGCTGGATACCACAATTCCTGGTTGATCATATGCATGTCAATAACATCTCTATCACATCCAACCTGCATTCTGAAATTCTGGAGGCACAGAAAGCTAGTCCCGAGCTTGCAGAGCTCTCCTCTTTCCTGGCTAAACCTCATACACACCTGTCTGTGGGTCTTGATGGTGGTCTTTGATACAAGAACCATATGCGGGTCCTTGAGCAGTCAGTTGTAAAGACAACAATTCTTAGTGAGGCACATGGGTCCAAGTATACAGTTCATCCCGGCACGACGAAAATGTACAAAGACCTACAACGTCAGTTCTGGTGGAGAGGCATGAAACATGACATTGCATATTTCGTGTCCAGATGCCTGACATGTCAGAGAATCAAGGCAGAGCATCAAAGACCAGGCGGTCTACTGCAACCCCTCGAGATCCCGGAATGGAAATGGGAACATATCATTGTGGACTTCATAGTGCGATTACCCAGGACCAGGAAGGGGTATGATGCTGCATGGGTCATCGTGGATCGTCTGACCAGGTCAGCTCATTTTCTACCGGTGAAAACTACTGCAAAAGTTTCTGAATTGGCCGATCTTTATATACGGGAGTTTGTACGTCTGCATGGAGTTCCAGCGTCCATTGTCTTGGACCGGGACCCGAAGTTCACCTCAAAGTTGTGGAAGCAGGTTCAAGAGGAATTGGGCACCAAACTGAAGTTCAATACAGCATACCATCCGCAGATAGATGGACAGTCAGAACGAACAGTGCAGATTCTGGAAGATCTTCTACAAGCTTGTGTGCTTTACTAGGAAGGCTCGTGGGACCATTACATGCCTTTAGCTGAGTTTTCCTATAATAATAGCTATCAAGTGAGTATTGGAATGCCACCATATGAAGCTCTCTATGGACGACCGTGCAGATCTCAATTACATTGGGATGACGTCGGAGAACACACCTTGATGAAATCTGAGGAGATGCAGTTGTATACAGATAAAGTTGCACTGATCAGGAAGAGAATGAAGCGTGCACAGGATCGGCAGAAATCATATGCAGATGCTCACTGACAGGAATGACAGTTCAAGGAAGGTGATCATGTCTTTCTGAAGATCCGACCTATTCGAGCTTTGGCCAAGAATAAGGGAAAGTTCAGTCCTCATTATGTGGGACCCTTCGAGATCCTTGAAAGGGTTGGAGAATGTGCCTATCATCTTGCTTTGCCACCTCAGTATAGTGCTATGCATAATGTCTTTCATGTATCTGATTTGAAGCCTTATGTCAAGGACCCCAGTCACATTCTGAATCATGAGCCTCTTGAACTGAAAGATGATCTGTCTTATGCTGAGACACCAGTCAAAATCCTTGATTTAAAGACAAAGGAGCTTCGCAATAATCGGCGTATAGATATGGTGCAATTTATCTGGAGCCACCATGATCCAACCGATGCTACATGGGAGCTCAAGTCCGAAGTCGAGCGGAAATATCCACATCTCTTTCAGGTTGTTTGAATTTTGAGGGAAAATTTTATAAAAGGAGGGGACAATGTGACAAAGTGAGTTTCTATAATATTTTCTCTCTTAAAAGTTTTATTATCAAATTTGTTGACCAAAATATCCACATACACTTTCCTCACTCAATTGAACAAATATGTGTCACCAATTTAAAAAAATATGCAATCCCTAATATGATATGATGATAAAATACATATGTTAATGTTTTAGTTAATGAACACAACAAACTTTCGATTTTGGATCTCAAATTTATACCAGAGTCACCTATTAACTTCATTACGATACTCCTAAAATTTTGTTACTTTTCGGTCAACCGATTGGGAGATATGACCAATTGAAATTGGTACATATTCCACTCATTTCTTTTGGATCTAGGACCTTAGTTATCAATCAAATGGATAGATTTAATGTGTCACGCGGCCCATTAAGCCTTGGGCGCAGATCTAGTTTAGGTGGAGAATCTCATACCGTTGATCATCGATCCAATGTAGGAGACTTCGTCTCCTACCTCCCGCAAAGGGCGGGGAGATAGATGGCGGCCCGACTCTCAGCTAGACTCCACCTCACCCGTTCTTCTCGAAATTGATTCGAATAGATAGCTTCGCCTTGCGATTTAGTGGCTGGCCATACCAGCCTTGACCAAGTTCCACGCGCTGTTGCGCCAAACCAACAACCTGATCGTAGATCTTTCTCACTCCGGTGGCACCATTTAGGGCTTTATTACTCGCTTCCTCAAACGCCTATATAAGGCTTCCTCTAGCTCAGCCATGCTTCCTTTAACCTTTTCACACATTCAAATACAAGCATAGACACCTCGAGCACTACTCCCCTAGCCACCTTCTTCAACCTCCAGTCACCACCACCTAGCGAGCTCCAAAACACTCCTTGATCAAAGCCTACCCCTCCAATATCTTCGCCAACTCACCACGAGTGTGCGCGGCTAGAGGGCAGATCCCTAGAACCCCTCCCGCTCCAAAACGGCCCCAACTCCGGCGACCTTGCCTGGCCACGCGGCGGCGACGAGCTACACAGGGTATGGAACCCAATTCTGACCTTCCCTAGCTTCTAACCGAGCCCCTGAGTCTTTTCCAACCATCTTCCGTTCGTGGTTATCAACTGAGCACAGGAGAGACCTCGCCGGAGTCTCCCCTCTTGCTGCTCGAGCAAGCAGCAAGGCCACGAGGTGTTGCCTATGTGGAGCCGACCTCTGTTAGCTGCACCAATCCCAGGGCACCCAGTCAGCAAACTAGCCCCACCTCTTGCAAGCAAGGGATCAACCTGAGCCGTTGATCCAGTTTGATCCGGCCATTGATCCAGGTTATTTTTCCCTCCCTTTCAATTTAGTTATTCTTTTTATTACTCAAGAAAATGCATTATCTTAGAAAAATCATAGTAAATGCTAGAAATGTCGGTTTATGGAAAACATATATACCATTTTGATCAGAAAAATATCCTCTATCCATATAAAATGTTATCAATACCTGAATCCGTTCCCTATTTCAAAAATAACTGTCTAAGGCCTAAAGGACCTCCTTGATCATAATTAATTATTAATAATGTTTTTCTTGATGATATACGATTTCAAAAGTGTTGTTAACCATTAGGTTAGACCCTAATTTCTAATGAATCGAAATGCCATTCTATGTTGATAAGTGAGCAAGGAATTAGAAGAAACCCTAAGTTCTGCTTCCTCTTTCTACATGAAATTAAAGATTATCTTAATGACAAAATTAATATCATTAGATGATAATTAGTGTTTATTAATTGGTCTGAATCTTTAAAACGAAACCTGATGTTATGAATGGTTAATATGTATAAGGTTTCTTTCCCTTTTATCCAACCATCTTATAAACCCTAATGTTTGGAAATCTTCTAATTGATCAATTAAATATTATCTTTTAATCAAAATAGTTTATGATGGATCAAACCTGATGCTATCTCTAATCTCAATTAAAATATGGAAAATCCCTGATCTGAATTAGATAAAATAAAAGGAATAATAATGAAAAACATATCTTAGTCTTGGTCACGTGGACCAATAATAATGTTATACCCTTGCTTTCTTCACAGGGTGACTAAATTCTTGATTGATTCTAAATCCTTGGACATCTGATTGAACAAGCAGGTATGTGGTCTTATAAGTATAAGACTAGTTTTCTGGTTGCCTATGCTATATAATATCTTGAATGTTTGTATTTGGATATGATTGTTGGTTGGACTAGTATTTGTTATACTTCGCCAAATTTAAGAGAAACATAAATGACTATGATGGGTTGTAGCTACTAGAGCACATAGCCTGGTGTGGATGTAAGTTGCCTAACATGGATGTATGATTCCTTGGCCCATGTTAGATGTATGATGATATTCTATTACCCACACTAGATATAAGTCAAGTGCAATAGGAGTAGTACAACCACATCAAAATGAATGTAATGAAAGGGTGTTTACTTGATTTTCGCCTTAAGAAATGGTTTTATCTCTCTTACCTTCTTTTTCAAATATTTTCCTTTATGCAACCTTATTAAATGTAACTTTTACCATGTACCAGCCCTACTGATGTTTTGTTTCTTGTATTTTCTAGGTGCAAGGAACAATTGACAACAAAATGAATTGCATGCTTAAAGTACCTGAAGGCATAAAATAATGAACATGGAGGATGTATTAGATAGATCTTTTCCTCTTATCTCATTTCTTGCTAGATGTTAGTTTATTTCTTTCCTTAGTGATCTTGAGGATGATTGAAATCCTATGTAATAAAGTTAATTTTCTCTAGAATAATATTTTCTCTCCATATGTAATGACTTTTATTATCTTTATGAATGAGTGTTTGTGTGGCATTATATGATGATGTGGCCTAGATCTTGGCTTAATCTCTGTTTTAGTTGACTACCTTAATCTCTTATATTTTCCCTTTTGCATCTATAGATATGAGTGCACACATATCTAGGAATGTCACTATGGAAAGTATACAGAAATTGGGGACGTCACAAAAAGTCATCCAGGAACAAATATAGTGATACAACCAGTTGAGGTCGAACTTGATGAAGATGTGACCTACGAGGAAGTTCTAGTGTTGATCCTTGACAGACGAGTGAAGAATCTTAAGAGGAAGGACCTGGTTCTTGTAAAAGTTCTTTGGCGTCATCATGGCATTGAGGAAACCACGTGGGAACTTGAGGAAGAGATGCGGAGGAAGTATCCCTCACTTTTCTCTTCAGATTTCAGGGGAGAAATCCTTTTGTAGGGGTTTATGGCTTGTAAGGACCGTGACCTTTGTTTTGGGCTTACCATATTTGCATTTCCTAAACTTGGTGTTTAGAGGCTTGCTTAATCACCAGAAGTGTGATTAGTTTTTGTTGTGTTTTCTTGTGGGGTTGAGGTGCAACTTGCAGTTACCCAAGTTCTAGGGTCTATGTGCAAGTTTGTCACCTTGATAGGACACTCTTTCTCTCTGTGTAACCTCTAGGGTTGAGGGGATGAGTTGGGTGCCTTGCTTGAGTTATTTTGGGCCTTGTTGTTGGGCTTGAAGCCCTTCCTCCTTGCTTGATGTGCATCGAGAAGATTGGTGTGTCGTCTAGGTGGTGTATCGGCCATGAGGTGCTGATGGTGCTTCGGGTTGCCATGTTGGGCGACACACACCCCTCCACCTAGAATCATTTGTGTCACCCCTTCTTGGACACATGGTGCTTGTTTCTAGCAAGTGGCAAGTCATGGACAAGTGGTATTTGGGGTGTTAAGCATGTGGCGTGGCCCTTGGACAAGTGTACTTAGGCCGAGCGCCACCTTGCTATACTCTCCCTCTTTACCCTATAGTATATATGCCACCCTCCTTTTTTTTAGTATTCCCTTTAATTCCCTTAGTTGCTCTCCTTTCCCTTGGTGGCCGAGAAGAGGAGAAGGAGAAGAGGAGGTGGCTGATACATCTTGCTTCTTCCCTAGTGGTGGTCGATATACTAGTAGAGCTTGCTTCTTTCTTCTCTAGTTGGTGAGTCTCTTTCTCTCCCCACCACCCCTTGGTATCATCTTCTTCCTTATCTTTGACCATGGAGGTGATGGGTTTCTCTTCTCTTCTTGAGGTGGTCGAAGGTGGTGCTTTGGAGCTTGGAGAAAGTGTGCTTAAGGCGGGTTACATAACTTCTAACCTAACTATACTATCTCCTTTACATGTTACTTTGTTTTGTTATCTTAATTGTATATACATATCTTGCTAGTAGTGCTTTTGCCTTAGTTGGTGATGTTGTTGCACGATATGCTCCTTAGATTAGATTAGGCGATATGTGTTCCTTGTGTTGGCTGATCTCTTGGGTGTAGAATCTCAAGAAATACCCCTCTCTCACTTGGTTGTTGAGAGGTGAGCTTAGGGTTCCTTAACCAACGAGTTATGGTGGTGTGACCATGAGGAAATACCCCTCTCACTTGGTTTTTGAGAGGTGAGCCTATGTTCTAGTGGTTTGGGTGACATGGTTAGTTGGTTTGGCCGCTAGAGGTGCTGACCTTGGTTCCACCTTAGTTGCATGATATGTCTTTATGGGCACCTTGGGCGATATGAGTGGCCATGCCTTGATGTTGAGTCTTGAGCAACACCCCTCCTTTTTTGAGTTGTAAGGTGAGCTCTATCTCTTGCCCGATATGCTTGATATTGTGCAAGACCCATCTCTCTTTTTAAGTTGAGAGGTGAGCCAATGCTCTTGATGCCTTGGGCGATATGGTGAGGTTGGCCGTCAGTATTGTCCTAACCCTAGTCACTCGATATGGATGGTAGTATCTTGAGGCTTGTTTCCTGATATGGTTCCTTGAGATTGTTGCTCGATATCCCTCTTCTTCCTTTGAGTTGGGGCTTGGGCGATACAGTAGTATGAGGCTTGGGCATTACAGTAGGAAGATACCTTGTTGATCTTTCACCTGATATGGTGTTTAAGGGTTGAGCTGGCTTGAGCATTATGAGGGTTGTATCCCTTAGCTAATATGCTCCTTGTGTGGTGAACCTCATGGGAAGTGCTGACCGATACTCCCTAAGGAGGTGTTGCCCGATATCAGCTTGCTTAATGCTCTGCCTGATATGGGTGTTAACCGATATGGCAGGTTGTGTTTGTTGCTTGGTTGATAGCCGACACCAATAGTGTTTGGTTGTAGCCTATACCTTTAGTGAGGGTTGATGTACCTTTTGGGGAAGGTTATCCCTTATCGGATAGGCTTTTGTAAGGGTTATACTTTATGTTTGGTTGAAACCCTAATATCATTTGGAATGCTTATATGTGGAAGTTATGTATATGCATATTCATCAAATGTTGCACAACTATATCTCGATGATGAAGTGTTTATCTACTCTTGAGCATACTAACCATGTAGGTTTCATCACTTGAGATGTGAACATAGGCATGATCTATAATGATGTCATTGGTGACATTTTTCTTAATGAAGAAAAACACTATGTTCCATGAGAACTATGATGGTACATGATAAATGTTACCTATGTATTGGTAACATGTGCTTAAAGATGGGATGGAATCCCTATGATGTTGTATCCTTGCGATGGATCATGATATATGGCAAGAGGCCAAGTGGTAACATGCAATGTTGGATCCTTGAGATGGATCATGATGGTAATGATGGCATTAAGCATAGCAGTAATAGTTTGATACAAAATAGTGGGATCTATTTTGTTTATGCTTGTTTATGGTTTGCATAATATAACTTGGTTGACCCCAACAATCCACTTAAAATGTATTAATTAATTACAGATGAACCTTTCATGTAGTTTTCCCTGGCCATAGATCCATCATCACCAGAAGCTGGTGATGGTGAAATGGGTACTCCTATGGGATTAACCTGGAGCGCATATTGTTGAGTATGTGGGGTTTCTCCTAACCTAAAATAGGAGGAATAGAATGCAACTTCAGTTGTAGACTCAGGATATGTATAAGAGCATGGTGAACATGCCCATGGCTCAGTGTGATAGAGCATGAATGCATTTATGGCTTGGAACCATGGTGAACAGGCCCATGGCTCAAGGTATGCTAGCGCCGAGACCTGTACCAAGGCAGGCTAGAGGAAAGGGTAGCCTGTGAGGGTTGACCCTGTGATTGAGGTCACTTCAGCAAGAGATTGTGGTCCTACTTTGAATATCATGAACAGACCATGAAGAGGATGAGGATGTGGAGTCTGACTCTTCCATTGACCTTGTATGGCACTTGCTTTGGGTTTCACAACCGAAGGTTGGATTTGAGCAGTACGGCTCACTTCCTCAGGGCATATTAAACGGTAATCCAGTCATGTAGTATATTTTCTTAGGGAAAACATGGAACATTGGTTGAGGCCTTGTATAATTTATGATTGTCTTATATACATGCTCAAAGTATTTCTTTTAGTTAGTTATACATCTCTCAGATATCATGGTAAGTTGTTATATCTATAATCTTGTTCTTCATATTTCATATATGATCTAGTTATCTTCTCTAGCTTCCAGAGATTTTATAGTTCAGTGAGAAGTTATGTTTCTTGTTGGGACTGTATGTCTCACCCCATTGGTTTCAATCTTTTTAGGTGATCAAGCTAGAAGTGGTGGTGACTGTAGTGTTGCGGTTGAGAAGCAAGAAGATCAGTAGAAGACAAGGTTGGATATGTTGTTGCTATGGTTGTTTTGTAGTAGATTCTTAGAGTCTCCCTCTACTCTCAGGTACTTGGAGGTGTTTTGATGAGGTTTCATGATGTATGATCTTAGTGTGGTTCCTTGTATCTTGTTGTTGGACCTGGTAAGGCTTGTTATGTACATAAATAGGTGATGCACCCTTGATGGATATGGAACACATTGATCCTATGTGTTGATGGACATATATCATACTCATATATATATAATGTTCTTTGCAGGATGAGGATTTGGTTGTGATAGTTCCTTCTTATGATGTTTTCCGCAATCGGTTTTAACTAACCCATGTTTTGGGTAATATGTTGTTTATGGTGGTTCTACATGTTTTTGCATGGTGTTTCGCTATCTTTGTAATGACGGGATGTCACTTATATATTGTAAAATGTCACATGTTGAACATGCCTTAAGTGTTTTAGCATCATAAGAGAGAGAATGATGCTAAGTGGTGGCTTGTGGAAAGCCTAAATGCCAAGTTTGAACTTGTTTGAATAATGTTGGTACCTTGTGCACCAATTTTGGTACAATTTGTAATTTACCAAAAATGTAGGGTTGATATGCAAATTACCATCTCTAGAGTGTTCCTACTTGCTCTATGTATCATTTAGAGGAGAGAGAATGAATGATACACCATGTTTTAATCATTTATGAGTGGTAATATTCTTGGTGATGAAAAGACCAAGAAAGGGGTTGAATGGAAACCCTAATTTGAGCTTGTATTAGGTGTATCAGGTTGTAGTGTTAAATGAGAGTCCCTATCGACCAAGGAACCAAGTCAGGGAAGGATAAGATGATGCCTTGCATATGGGTAGCAAGAGGGCACTTATGCCCCGATGGTGGAGCCTTATGGGGAAGGGCCCAACCCAATAGGGGCAGCACACCAGAGGGCTCGTAGTACCATCACTTCGCTCCCCCTGCCCCACCCTTCGCTTCGGTATTCCATAACTTGCACCAGAAAGAGTTGGGGGTTTGGGCTACACGCCATACCCATACAGGCAGGCGGTGGACTATTTTCTCCGTGAAGGGAAGAAGGAGCCTAAGCATGGCATCCGTCGTAGACTTGAGTGGGAAATTCTTCCTGCGGTTTTTCTTTTCAAGTTGGTGAGTCGTGTGATGGGAAACCTTCCCACACGGTTCAGAGAGCACTGAAAATGAATGAGAGGTTCACCACCACATCATTGCAAGGGGAGCTCACTCAATTCACAGATTGGTCTGACTCATAATTCACTTCTGACTCCGTGTTCGATAGCTTGACCGTAGTGATGTTAATTGTGGTTACATTCATAAGTAGCTTGGTCCATCTTTATTCCATTTCATATATGTCTGAGGATCGGCATAGCCCTCGATTTATGTGTTATTTATCCATTTTTACTTTTTTATGCTAATGTTGGTGACTGGAGATAACTTTCTTCAATTATTCATGGGATGGGAGGGAGTAGGTCTTGCTTCATATTTGTTAATTTATTTCTAGTTCACACGACTTCAGGCAAATAAAGTAGCTATAAAAGCTATGCTTGTCAATCGAGTAGGTGATTTTGGATTAGCTCTTGGGATTTTTTGTTGTTTTACTCTCTTTCAAATAGTAGACTTTTCAACCATTTTTGCTTATGCGGGGGACCCCAGAAATTCTTTGATTTTTTGCAATATGAGATTGAATGCCATCAGTCTGATTTGTATTTTACTTTTTATTGGTGATGTTGGGAAATACACACAGATAGGTTTGCATACTTGGTCACCCGATTCCATGGAGGGTCCCACTCCAATATCTTCTTTGATTCATGTAGCAACTATGGTAACAGCTGGCATTTTCATGATAGCAAGGTGCTCCCCTTTATTTGAATACTCACCTACAGCTTTTATTGTTATTACTTTTGCAGGATCCCTGACCTCAATCCTTGCGGCAACCACTGGGATATTACAGAATGATCTAAAGAGGGTCATAGCTTATTCAACATGCAGTCAATTAGGCTATATGATATTTGCTTGCAGCATCTTGGAATATTCGGTGGGAGTCTTTCACTTAATGAATCATGCATTTTTCAAAGCCTCCCTATTCCTGAGTGTAGGTTCGGTGATTCATGCCATGTCGGATGAGCAAGATATGTGGAAGATGGGGGGGCTTGCCTCCTCGTTTCTTTTTACATATGCTATAATGCTCATAGGCAGCTTATCTCTAATTGGATCTCCTTTTCTAACTGGATTTTATTCAAAAGATGTGATCTTAGAGCTCGCTTATACTAAGTATGTCATCAGTGGGAACTTTTCTTTCTAGTTGGTAAGTGTCTCTTTCCTTTTCACTTCTTATTACTCTTTTCGTTTACTTTTTTGGACATTTCTAGTACCAACTAATTCATTCGGGCGAGACATCTTACGATGTCATGATGTTCCCATTCCTATGGCCATTCCTTCAATACCTCTGGCTCTCAGGAGTCTATTTGTAGGATACTTGGCCAAAGTGTGACCCGTTAGCCCATAAGTCAGTATTGTGATGAAGCGGTTGTTGCTCACCTGAAATGATCGTACGAGGTCACAATTCACCCAAGACGATCATCTAAAGTGAACAGGAATTGGGGATCGGATGCGGGCGAAATTCCTTCTAATGGCTGAGATGTTCAGTCAACTCCCTCCCCTTAACCCCCCTGACCCCTACGAGTGAGCAGAAAAGGGAGGAGGAAAGAGGCCCTGGTGAACCTGAAGTGAACAAGTGTAAGCTTCGCTGCCCGGCAGTATAGAGTACTGACCACACCGAGGGACAGGCCCTGAAGTGAAGGATGGGAACACGAGGAATAAATGTCTTCCAATTTCTGGCCTTGCACCGACCATCCAAAGGACCATGGACTAAATGGCCACTGCCTGAAAGGACTATGTCTAGGGGACCCCCCCCCACAAGGTACATATCGTGCCTATGGGCCTCCCTAACTATCCAAGAAGACACTTGAAACTGGACAACAAACCTACCCGGTGGACTGCCAAGCTACAAGTCTTCCGACACAGGAATGAGATTCTCTAAAAACTCGATGGTCATGGGTTGGCCAAGAGGGCCCACTTGGAGACTTGGGATCTCACCAGGAAATGCGAAGATTGTAGGAAGCTGGTCGATTTCCAAAAGCAATGGCATGGGGGCTGATCTGAGTAGGCTCAACATAGGGAATACCTTAACCCTGGGAACTGGGGCCTGGCCATCCCGACTGTTGGGCTAGTGCGATCTACCGGTGGAATCTGACTGGAAGCTTGTGGACATAGGGTGAATGCAGTCCCCCCCACCGTCAGCTTCTGACCCATTTCTCACTCCCCGTCTTCCGGCTGACTACGGGTGCCTCCCCTCTGGGCTCTGACAACTGCTAGCTTCCTGGGTGGATTGGTTTACTCAGATCCGTGTGGCTAACTCCTTGGGTCTATGAGATGATGCCTTCAGGGCCTCTCGCTGTCTACTTATGTTTTGTATCAATTCACAAGGTGGTGGCTTCCATAGGTTAGTTGTCTCAACCTATCGATTGAGTGACCCCATATCATGTTATTAACTCTTTGACTTTTCAGATACGACCTAAGCACCTCAATAAAGAAATGGATATCGCTTGCAACTTTCCTTGGGAAAGGTTGCATTGAATTGTGAATATAGTAATGTGAGTGGAAGTGGCTTGTCCTAAGAGATAACTAAAGGGGGCCGACCCTTATCCCTTGAATTATCCTCAAGTTTTTATTCTGCATGGAAATATAAATATGGAGTGCATGCAAGTACATGTGTCAATCCATGCATGACCATGTAGCACCTACAAGTAGTAAGTTGATGACTCCTCATATACACACTTTTTCATCTACCTCAAGTATATATATCCTTCCTTTCACCTCTAAGTGAACTTTGTCGAATCCTACCACCTCCTTATTCTCAGATATCATGTATGGAGTCTTGGTATCGTGCATGGGTGAAGTGGTATCATTCATAGGGACTTGGTATCGGCCATAGCAAGTGGTATCGGCCATAGTGGAGTGCTTTGGCCACAAGTGAGGGGGATATCGGCCACAAGTGATGGTATATCATGCATCAGTAGTGAGGTATCGTGCAAGGTGATAAGGAGAAAGAAGGAGCTCAATTCTTAACCCTAAAGTAAGGCCATGATAATCTTCAACCATGGATTGAAGCATGAATCTAGGGTTATGATCTTCCTTTCTTTTCTTGTTCACCAAATTCTTATCCATGGTGATTCTTTGCATATAGAGGAGTTGTGAAGTCATCTTCAACATTAGGAACATGGAGCTTTGGATCTTGGAGCTTTGAAGTTGTTCTTAAGGTAGGTTATATAACTTGAACCCAAACATGTTATTATTCATCATCTTTCTTTCTATACATGATGATCTACTTTCAATTCCGAAATTTTCTTGAATACTTGATTTTTTAATGAGTTCTAGTAGTTTCTTAGATCTGTTATCCTTGTACTATAACAAGTAGAATGAAGGTCTAGAGCTTGAAGATGATGGTATCACCTTATAAAGTGATATCGGGTTCAAGCACACAAGCAAGCACCTCTAAACCGTTATGGTGATGCACCTACTCCACTAAAACGATATGGATATGAGTTTATACTTTCTTGCATGATATGGTAATGTAGAATACACCTCTTGCACGATATGAGGTCAAGCATACACCTCAAAAATGATCTTTGGTTAAGCACAAACCTCTCTGTTCGATATGGTGTGAAGCACACACATACCTCTCTGTTCGATATGGTGTGAAGCGCGCACACACCTCTCTTCCCGATATGGTGTGAAGCACACACACTCCTCTCTGTCTGATATGGTGTGAAGCACACACACACCTCTCTACCCGATATGGTGTGAAGCACACACACACCTCTCTACCTGATATGGTGTGAAGGACACACACACCTCTCTACCCGATATGGTGTGAAGAACACACACATCTCTCTACCTGATATGGTGTGGAGCACACACACACCTCTTTGCCCAATATTGTGGGAAGCACACACACCTCAAAAGTGATATGGAAGCACACATACACCTCAAACCCAATATGGAAGCATACGTACACCTCAATGTCGATATGGTAAGCACACATACACCTCTTGGTGATATGGGTAGCAAGTATACACTTTTAAACTGATATTGGGTTAAGCATACACCTTTTGTATGATATGGTGTTGAGCACATCTCTCTAAAATGAGATGTGGGTAACCCAATACACTAGATGACAAGAGTGGCAAGGTGGTTAGTACCCTAGTACATGTAATGGCCAATACACTAAAGTAGGGTGTGGCCAATATCTTCAAGTGAGGTGAGGATGTTACACCCATGAAGGGTGAAGTTGATAAATCATATGAATGGTAAGGTTGATACGTTAATGGGCACCTAACCCAATACATGTGTTCAAGTTGACATACATGATTCAACCCTATACACCTTGTAAAGGTGAGGGAAACACACTCTTAGGAGTGATGAGTGTAACACCAAGTAATGGTGTGGTTAATACCTTGATAGGTGAAACACCTAAAGTGGTTGATAATGGACAACCTTATATCAACAATGCCTCAACCCGAGATGAGTCCATATCACTGATGATAGTTGGATAATTCAAATGTGTGACTTATGGCCAACACACTACAGGATAAATGTGATTTGTTAGTGCATAAAGTATTAGGATGGGATATACCCTAATACAAGATAAGTTGATGAAATTATGTAAGTTAAAAACAATGAGGGAAGTGATACAAAAAGGCATGATAAATACCACATCCAGCACCTCAAGGTTGATGCACCTTAAATTCAATATTCTTGGATGAGTAACACATGAAGTGTGTTATGTCAATTGTTACATTGAGATGTAATGAGTTTAATGCACTTTGATAAGTGTAGGCTAACATACCTTGAGAAAGGGTTAAGCCAAGATAATAAAGTATGATGTAATCAATATCCTAGTGAGTATGAGAGAAAAACTCATACTTTATGTTGAGAATCATTTAACGATAAATAATGAGAATAAAAAAGTATTATTGAATACTTATGATATCAATGTTTGCTCCTAGATGTGTGGAGCAATGAATTAGGGTTTGATCATTGATAATATGATCTTGAAAACCTAAATGTTTAATAGTGGAAAACCCTAACCCTAATGAAGGGTGATGATATGTATGTGAAATCCTAATTGATAAGTAATGGAAACCCTAACCCTAATATTGGGATAATGGTATTACCCCTATTCTGCATGGTGTTAATATGTATTTGATATGGTTGTTATCATAAAATACTAACCATGTAGGTACCGTGAGATTATGCGTATAGCGAGGTATGAGCTATGATGTTTTATATGATAAAGATTTAAATGGGCCTTGTGATCCATGTGAATATTTGTTGCCGAGTGAGAGGTGACAACATGTTTAATGGGCCTTGTAAGACATGTGAGATGCATGTACAATAAGTATTATGTATACCTTGGTTTGAGGACCTAGAGGTATTAGTTACCTGATATGTGGTAACAATGTTCAGTGATGAACAATGGGTTTGAATACCCAAATCTAGTAATCATGATGATGATAATGTTGAGGGATGAGAATTCCCAGTAATGAGATAAGGGATTGAAATCCTAAATGTCATATGTGTTCTAAAGATTTGAAAAGTATTTGATAGATGTATTACACTTTTCTTTGTAGCATCTGTTATAATAATTCATGTTTGAAACTTGGTTGATGCTAAAAGACATTACAATGCACCTAATTAATCAAGTGGAATTTCATCATGTAGTGCTCTAACCATAGATCCACCACTGTCAGTAGATGTTGAATGGTGAAATAGGTTTTCCCACGGGATCTCCTAGAGGGCATATTTTTGAATATGCGGGGGTGATGGGCACGAACATCCTTACGCCCTAATGAGGGATTGATGTGAGATCTCCTTCATTATAAATGTTGGGATGGATGTATTAAAAAACTCTAGATGATGATGAATGTCGGGATTGATGGTAGATAACTGAAATCTCTCAATCCTGAAGAGAGTGCATGCTACGGTTGTAGCTCTATAGTGAAGTTTCCAGTATACCCTGGAAAGCTATTTAGCAGTTGACATGAGATGTCCTACTTTTGGTCTCACACTGACCGAGACAAGTGAGGTCATGGCATCCGACTCTTCCATTGACCTTGTATCGTACCGATTTTGACTTCGCAGTGGTCGGTTGGAGTATGAGAGGTATACCTCATCTCCTTAGGGCATAAGTGTGATTGTAAAATGTAATCATCTGTGTAGCATATTTTCTTAAGGATAGAATATGAAAATCATTGGTTGATGTTACATTTCTTTTATACATCTTAAATGGATAGATGTTATACATGTTCTTCACATTTCTTATAAAATGAATAGATGATTTACTATTTTATCATATGTAGCTGCAATGCTTCAGAAGATGATATTGCTCTACTCTGCTTAAACAATGATTAAATCCTATTATTAATGTAAAAGAATCATCTGCTCAGTTTTATACTATTTAAATGTGATAATAATATTGTTGGAAGAGAGTTATATATAATGGAGTGAACTTAGTATTAAGTATAATCCTCAAACTTATGCCCTAATCTCATGATTAGTGGTAATCGTGGGATGTAAGTGTGACACTATACATGCCATATCCTCTCTCTCAGTTGAAAACTCTATTAGCTATTAGACAAACCAGAAATTATTGCTTCTCCAAGTGGAATATAGGCTAACGCAAAAATAGTTTGTCATGAGGATTGATGAAATATAGCTCATGGTAGGAAATTCCATGAATAAATTTTTTTTTCACTTAACACATGTATTATCTACATCTACAATACATACTAGATAGACATGTTACAAAAATTATATAATGAACAAGACTTGCAAAAGCATTACGAGTATGATCAAAGCGTGGGTTGATTTTTTTTGTAAAATATCTCATTTCATATGTATAATGTATGATCTCAGACTCTCAATTGGCATCCACCCATTTCCATATTAGTAGTGGAACTAAGTGTTCTCTACTTGTAAAACTAAATAAAGTTGGTTTAATTTTGTTATTTGGTGCATGATTTGTTTCATTTTATACTTCAACCATATCTTGGTGAATTTTTGTGTCAATCATTATGAATGTTATCCAAGTTACATTGGTTCTCAATGAAATATCTCATTAAAAAAAAGTATAATAATTGTCTCATAATGTCCCAGTTCAAGTTATATTCTATCATGGTTAATAGATGTGCCAATCATTATGTGTTCGATCAATGTCCTGGTTTATGCTTACTGAAATTTCTCCTTTCAAAATAAGTATATATCATCTCACACTCTCTATTGTCATTCACCCATTTTACTCCTAGCATGGGCAACTAAGTGGTTATCAATATGTAAAAATAAAACAAAGGTAGTTTATTTTTGGTTTGTAATGTATGATTTCTTGCACGTTATACTTAAACCATAGTTAAAATAATATGCAAATGTTTCTTTGTAAGCATATGCTACTCAACGCAAGACATGTAGGTTGAAGCCTAGTAATTATTTCACTAGATCCTGGTTCATGTCATATTGATTCATTACAAATTTGACTGTCATATATTGGCTAGTGTAATGGTTCAATACCGACCCGTGGTGTGCTTGAACCACGGTACTTGTTGTTCTTGAATTCCCAATTACTCTTGAACCCTAGGTGGTTAAATTCTTGTTCATGTGATGGGTGCATCTTTGTTAGTGTCATTACTGAATCTAGATTTACATTTGACATAAATACCGGTGCATGGTCTATTTATATCCAAATTGTAACACTATTGCATGTTCTTTCTGTATATAAATGAACGATAATTTTGACTATAAAGTGTGTTGTTTCAGATCATATACGAATAAAGGTTTATGTATTATATAAAAAAACTAGTTTCTATCTATGAAGGATCATATAATATATGCATACGGTTTATCTACTATTACTCACTGAAATGTCGAAAGCGAAACATAATTTTCAAACTCCTCATTTCGAAATCATACTTCTCAGTGATCAAATGGGTGTATGAATGCTTCAATGATTCCAGCTTCCAACCACTCATTGTCTCGCAATGTGTTCACTTCCCTTATTGTTTTTTTATAATGTTATTACAATATAACCAGGATGCATTGTTTTATGTGTATGAATTATTAATATGTAGTACTATTATAAAAAAAATGGTGTATCACCTTTTCAGCTCACTAGGTCGTTCATCTCCCAAATGTATAATTTGTCATGACAGTTGTTTAAGGACGCCATGACTTGAATGAGGAGGATGTATAAAGATCGTCCCCTTATCCAGAACTTTGATTGATAACGCAACACTTACGGTGATTGTTGCAGTAAGTACAAATGCGGGTTATTAGGAATAGAGTGATGAAAGCCGAGATTTATGGTGATGCATGTGCATGTTAATTAGTGGATGATTAAACGAATCGAAGATGGTCGCATTTTCAAGGATAGAATGCAGCAACTTCAACAAACTCTCGAATGCTCTTTGTTCATCATCGAATGTGAATGGATCTACCTATAACTGGAACAGGTTTACTTGTCTGGATAAGGGGAAAGAAAATATCACCACTTAGCACCTAATTGGAACTGGTTTACTTGTGAGGACGGCACCAGTCACAATGCACCGTACATGTAACCAAACATTAAAGCCTACATAAATGCACTGGCAAAATGTCAGGAGCCCATGTGATGTGTCCTGCAATGATAACTCATAACGCTGCAGTCCAAACGTAACCTGGTCCAGCGCATGGCGTCAACGCTGCTTTATATAATGATAGAACTATCCCCGTCAACAAATTACCAAATACGGCACAATTTTGCTTCCATACCCAGAATCCAGCACCGGAGACAGGATCCCGGCCAGGAGCAGGGATGAGCGGTAGTGGATGTCTGAAGGCCAGGAGCTTGGCAATGCTCATCCTACTACAACTGCTTGCGTCCACTGTCGCTGGACTCGCTGCACGTGAATCAGCTACTCCCTGGGTCGGAAGCAAACCCCTCGGATTAGGAGAAGTCGGAGAAGTTGGAGACGGCTACTCAAGTGCTTCAAGTGCGCAATGCTGGACATCTCAACGAAGAGTCTGGAGTCGGAAGGGGAGTGGCTGACGGATACATGGGCAACGGGAAGGCTGCGGCTACAGGGGGACACAGTGTACATCTCTCCCCGCGCCCTGCAGAAGGATGAGGCCGTGTTTCGTGCGGGGTATTGTAGACCCTACGGGGGACGGGCTTGCCAAAGTGCCTACGGGTGCAACTCCGGATTAGTATATTAGTGTAGAAAATATGATCAGTAAACATGTTTTAGATTTGCATGTGTATTGTGTAACCCTTGTGGTTCAAGAAGCTGTCTTTTAGTTCAACCCGTGTTTTATCGTTAGGTTTGGATGCTTGGTAATTTCTCAGCATGTGAATATTCAAGAGCTGATGCTTGGTAATTTCTTAGCATGTGCCAAAATGGTAAAGACGTGCAAATTGAAAACGGCCAAAATGATAGTGGGGATGATCAAACGATTAAAAAGTTGTAACACTTTAACCAAAATGACAAGAGTTACTTTGCTAGTTACCTCAGTTGACAGTCAGCGACGGGAGTTATCAAGTTATCCAAAACTTCACGGCACCATGATGGGCGAACCTACAGACGGTTTACGGCTATAGATGCACATGTTTCTTCTTAGAGCTTATCACCACCACCTAACTTCTTTCTCGATCATTAACTTCAACGGAGACAAATCAACACAACTAGGCACACAGTGAATCAATGGTGGATTCATGTTGTGAGACACCAATATTATCCAAGGTGGAGAACACAAATGATCCTACGGTGAAGGTTCCTGTCCTGGGTGTTTTCTCGGGACGTCTTGAACTCGTTTCTAACCATTCTATTTATTACTTCCTTTTAAGAGCGGTTGGATGGCCACAGATGTAATTTTGGTACCTTAATTTACAAGTCGGTGCACAAGCCTTCATCGCGGTGCCTGACACAACCAACGGATGGAATGTCTCAACATTGGGTTTCCTGTCCCGGTCTCTCTCTTTGTCTCTTTCAAATTTAACTCTAGCATTCTCTTGTCAAAGCTCTGGTTTTCGATCTCTATGTGAATCTACTCCATTATTCTCTTGCTAAAGCTCTGGTTAATTGCTATAAAATGCCCCCTCCATCGTCAGGACTATCTTTGTGAAAAGATTTGCGTCTATAAAACAACCTCAACTCAAAATCTTCTTCCCATGAGAAGATCTCCGAATAGAAAATAACCCAACATGACTAATAATTCTGATTTTTACCTCAAAAACCTTCTCCCTTCCGATCAAAAGATATTCAGCTAAAAAACTCTCCCCCTTACTGTTCAGCACAAATGCCTTCAAGTCTCAAGTGATTAGAGTTTCAATACAAAATTATCTTCGGGAATAAATACCGTGCGTGTCTTTTTTGATGAGAGTAAAAACAAGTGCTTAGCTCTTTCTCACATCCGAATCCTTGAAATAGATAAATGTGATACTCTTTTTTAGGAAATGGTGATTCATTTATTCTTGATCCTGCATGATAAATGCAGGCATAGAAAGTTTTATCATAATCATTATATGGCCTCGTGACATGGTAGCATGTACAAACCACATTAAGGATCATAAAGGAAAAATCAGCATGGGGTTGAGAGAACTGAATATAATTCAGTGAAGCATCTATCAACCATCTTACTAGGCCATCTGCATCGTGATTTGCATCTCATGATACCTCTGTGATTTTCACATACCAGTCTATTTTCTCCGGGAGACTTTCCATAAGAGATAACTATGCACATACGGTTGAATAAGAAAGTGATGAATTATTGCCTACATGTACTGCAACAGAAGAATCATATTTCCTAATTACATGATCCAATCCAAGTTGCCATGCATTCTCAAGAGCACAGAGAATGGCTGTTTTTTTTGCCACAAGAATAGAAAACGTTTGCATTCATTTCCCAACCTGAGATCCCATGCCATCATGAAATTGTGCTACATATGCAATAATTTGTTTTTTTGATTGAAAGAAGCATCACCATTTATTTTAACCCATTGATAAGGAGGATGTCTCCACATACGAGCCTGAGTAATGGATACATTCTACTGACTAGCATTATGACCATCTTCACAAGACTAAATATTATGTAAATTCAACCAGATTGAGTTGATAATATGATCAGAAGAAATGGTAGTGCCATTGAAGACCCCATTACTTTTGTTCTTTCATAGCACAAAAGGTGACACCACAAAAATTCCTCAAAGTTTGAGTATAGATTAAAGCAATGTAGTAACCAGGTATCAAAATTTGCATACGGGAAACTTACATAATGTTGTTGAAAGCCAATACTGTGTCATATATTTGATGACACTGGACGATCATGTAAGACATGCAAGGTATATTCTCTAACATGTTTATAGGAAGGACAAGATGCATAATCTATAAAATGTCTTTGAATTTGTCTAATATTAGTCATAATAGATTGATGTGCCAAGAGCCACATAAACATAGAGTACTTTGTAGGTAGTTTAAGTTTCCATATACTTATCCATGGACCAACTTTTGATCTTACAAGATTTTTGTAAGTAATATGTATCCCGAATTGAATTAAAGCTACCTGATTCAGTAAGATTCCAAATTAGAGAATTGCCCCTACTACTAAGAGTAATAGGAAGGCATTCAATATTTTGCACTATAGTATGAATTAAATACAGCTTGAGGAAATCAGTGTTACAATTACAAGATATGGTTACTATTGAATTGACTTTTAGATCTTTATGTTCTGAAGGAATATTGATATTGGTCACATTGCATAAGGGTCGTTCATCTGCAACCCAATCGCTATTACATACTGACACAGTATCACCATTAGTAATTGAATTGTACTATGACATCACAGATTCTCTAAGCAAAAGATGGCTCTCCAAAAAGAGGTACAACAATGTCCAAATCAATGACTGTAAGATCTATATTTGTTTAACAATCCCATTACCCAAGGTGAAGATTGTTCATTCACAATCTTCCAAGAATATTTCAATGATAAAGCCATATTCTAGTATGCATCATAAGAAATCCCAGAACCCCAACTTCCTTGGGAGCTATTACTTGGGTCCAAGCAACTAGACAGAGAGATTTTTGTGATGGTCCATACCTCCATATGAAATGTCTGACCATTTTGTCAAGTCTAGAACATAAAGAAAATGACAATACACTCATCTACAAAATATAAGTTGGTATAACACTCAACAAATCCTTTGTCATACGTACCCTACTAGAAAGGCTAAGGGTGTGTGTTGTCCAACCTGATATTTTTGAGTGAAATTTATCAACGATATCATTATAATTCATCTTGGGTACTCTTGAATGAAGTATTTGTAATCCTAAATACTTCCCCAAGTTAGTAACTGGAACCATGCTTATGACATTATATGTATCATTTTTTAGACCAGAAGGTGTTGAGTTATAGAAACATATTGCACTTTTTTCAGCAAAAATTGATTAGTTGGAGGCTTCTTTAAAGGTCCAAAAATATTTCATTATGGCATGAATAGTTGTTATACTAGTATTTCCAAATAGGATAATATCATCCGCAAAAACAACATGTGATATTGTAGGACCTGGTTGTGATACCTTATGAGGTTTCAAAATGGATTGTGAAAGTATTCTATCAATAAGTTGACTCTGACGATTCAGGCATGTAACAAATAGATTTAGAGAGTTCAAAAAGTTATGCATGGTAATGTAATGACTCCCAGATCTATGGATGTGGTGTTTCAGAGGATTGGATTTTCCATTCAAAAAGGGGTGGCGGCACATCTTGTTGCCCGCCTCCCTTCTATTTCCTTGTAATCTTATAGTTTTTACATATAAATATTACATAGAGATACTTATGATCTTGACAAAAAAAAATTAGAGATAAAGGATCCCCTTGGCATAGGCCTCGAGAAGCTTTGAAACTTGGTAGTTTTCACCATTCCATAGTAAATTATTACAACCACTAGTAAGTGAATTCATAAGATAATTCAATATTTGAGAAGGAATGTCAACTAATTTGACAGAATCAAGGACAAACTCCCAAGACATTCTATCATATGCTCAAATAAGTGTATTGTTAATGGCCATATATGGAGGAGGTCTAGGTCATATTGTAATATGGTATCATATGCTTAAATAAGTGTATATATGGAGGAGGTCTAGGTCATATTGTATTATGTATGAGCTCTTGAACTAGGATTATATTTTCTAAAATGTTTTGTCATGGTATAAATGCACTTTGTGCAGGTTGGATCCAGTTAGGCATGTATGGATGCAGTCGCTCAACTGCAATCTTGGAGACTACTTTTAAGCAGACATTATTTAATGAAATAGACCACAATTGAGAACATAAATGAATATGTTTTGTCTTATGTAGAAACACAATATTGGCATTGCACATATATTGGTGAAGAGATAAACCAAGTAAAAAAATGTTGACTGTTGTCATAATGGAATTTCTAACTATATGCTAGTGACATAAGAAATTTAGTATCAATGGCATGAGGGTTTGGTTCCTTGTTCTTCCCCATATGTTTAAAAGTGGTGAGAATCCCATCAGAAAATGGTATCTTACTCATATCTTTGAAACATATAGAAGGATTAGGTTGGAAAAAACTAGGTAGTATATTCATTTGCTCCTGATTGATGTTAGCTTTTTCCTAGAATTGACTTTTTAAGTATTGGAGAACCATATGTTCCAACTGAACATATTGAAAAATCCAAGTACCAAAACAATCTTACAGGGATATAATTTTATTTCTCATGCATATACTTTTGATGAAAGAATAATAAAATTTTGAATTTTGTTCCCCTTCTCGTAACCAGGTTAGATGAGCTTTTTTCTGCAATTTGTGGATTCTACTATAAGAAGGAAGGCATATTGATGTTGCTTAGTATCACACAGATCATAGTCTTCAAGATTATAGTTTGTTGCTAAGGATGTCTGTAGAGTTTCAAGATCCCTAAGTAAAGAGTTCTTAGTGTGTTATATTCTTTGAGATGTTATACAATCTTAATGTTGAATATGAGGGGTCATAAAATGTACTGCTTCAATAACATTTCTCTCATGTGGCAATTTTCAATTCAATAAATCCCTAAAAGTAGAATTATAGTTCCACAATTCCTTGGTTTTGAAAAACTTATTGAACTTTGACTATTGAACATAATGAAAATCAATGGGATAATGATACAAGATTGTTCTAGGTAAATGATGAACAACTAGGTCAAAACCATAATCGAACCAGATAGAATTTAGTAACATTCAATCAAGTCATTCATGAAGTGAGAATTGCTTATAAGTAAAAGGAAAATCTGACAAACCACAGTTTGAGAGATTGCCTTCTAGGATTGTATATGAATTTTAAAGATTTTTTGCATTTGAAATTGACCACCTCCTTTTTTCTCTGATGGTGTCATATGTTGGGTTTTAGGTGAGGGAGAAGGCAATGGAAACAAAAAATTTCTCTCACCACAAAATCATAACCACAGATCGCATCAACGAATATGAAATAGGAAGGATGGTTTTGGCGAGGTGTACCTAGTCCTGAGCTTGCTCAGCAATAATACCTCACAATAAGTGTGGTCTTCACCCACCTATCTTCAACAGTGTCTATGCATCTCCTGGTCCTGACCCTGACTGTGGTTGATAGTTGTCCTCCTGAGCGGCAGAAGTCTCCCGCCTCTATAGATAGTCCACATGGACCACCGAGAATTCTAGTTGTCGTGTCCTACAGGATACTAGAAGGAGTCATCCCCTTCTGTTGGTGTACTAGTCACCGACACACTCTCCCACAACCAGTTGTTGTCATGTAGTTGTCTTTCCCTTGCTATTCCTCCCTAGATGGGTAGAACTTGCTTGGGCTCTCTCGGTTACCACAACTAGAGAGGACAATAACCTTGCAGAGAAACTAATGGTCTGAGTTGTGCTTCTTGAGAAGCCCCCAGTACTCCTCTATATATAGGAGGGGTCAGGGTCAGGGTTCTCAGTCCTAGGAAATGCGGGACTAAAGTGGGAGTAGAAGGGTTCAGAATTTCCATGAATTAATTACATTGCGGCATCAGAACCTGTCGTTTCACAAATGAATCGATCGGTTGAGAGTGTGATCCGGTCGGTTCACTTAGTAAATTGGTCGGTTCACTTCCTAGAATTGCCTCCAATGGACTTTCCTCTTTCATTTCTAATTAGTAGTAAGATCAATTCTTATCCCAATCGAATTAGACAAGTGAAACGAAAAACTTTTCTCACAAATTGGGACAACCCAACCTTGCTCATTTGGTCTAATCCAATCGATCGGTTCACCAAGTGAACTGGTCGTCTCACTGACCTTGAGTGGATTGGTTCACCCAGTGAACTGCTCGGTTGGTGGTCCAGATCATGCAGAACACAGTCAACATAGTTTTCAATCAATCATACACTCGAATCAGTTAGTTCAACACTTGAACTTGATGATTCTGAGTCAAGTCAACTGATTGAATGTTTGATTGAGTACCTAAACACCTTTAGTAATCAATTCAAACATCATTCATGGATAAACTCCTCTTCTAGGTAAATCCTTTGTGAGTGACCCTATAGGTCCCATTTCACATTGGCAGTGAATGTCCATAACTAGCTTATGACATCACAAGCAAAGCGGTGCCTAGTCGCACATCAGTGCGACCCAAGTAAAAAGGAAAGTTAGAGAACAACTTTCAATCCTACAGTCTGTGATTGGTGTTCCAGTGAATGCATAATTCCTTTATCTCTGATATCCTGAATGAACTCAAGGCATGGAGCTGTCATCTTTTCAACGTTCATTCATGTTCCTTGATCCAGCAGACAGTCTGAGATATGTGTGTCATCAATATCACATATTAACTCCCACGTGCATGTGCATGCCTTTCTCAGTCTCTCTTATCAAGTGGCCATGGACATCATACTCCCTTAGGAGGGACAAATCCCTTATCTGTCACTCTCAATCAAAACCCCATGTATCAAAGTCACCCAATCATCACCTTTATAACAATCCATATTTCAGGACTACATTTGATGATGTCAAAGTGTACCCAACGACATGTGATGAGTGCAGTGATTTTAGGTCTAAGAATCACAATCACCACCATCACTGTGAGAGCTAACTATGACTACTATGTCATGGTTCCATGTGTCACTCTCACGGTGGGTCTGTCAGATACACTATTCTCTAACATGTATCTATGTGCTTGGTTTGATATCACATATCATGACTAATGAGACTTTTTCATCAACTAACACACACTCTAGTCTTTCTTTGTTATTGTTGTCTATCAACCTTCAACAATGACATCTAACTAGGGATAAAACAAGAATGTACAAGCTCTTAGCATCTGTATGATCTCATTCTTCAGGTCCTCAACCTGAAGACATACGTCATTGAAAACTGTCATTCTCTAGACATTCATTATGTTCCATCATTATCTCATAACTGATTGAACCAAAATAAATTAGAATTTTGCCTTTGATATTTATCAAATCAACTTAATGTATCCCAATCCAATCATCCTATGATTGGCTCTCAGGGCATACATACCAACAGACTCTCACTTGCACTGCGAGCCAATCACCATTGAATCATATTCTTAGTGATCTCCAATCATGTCCCACATGTTTCTACTGCTCTAGTGCTAACGCAGTGAGTTAGCAACACTTTGCTTTAGTTAGTAAATTGCATGTTTCACATCTCTTCACTGTACGAGATATCATATGAGATGGAGTTGTCATAATGTGCAATCTGATATTCCTTGCCTAACACTTATCTCCATTGTTTGACTCAGTATTAGTACTTGTTAACAATGGTTGGAATATCTATAAGTTCATCTCTATGAAATTCTAGATCCATACAGTATCCTTTGTTGTTCATAACACAAGGATATTTGACATTCCCTTTTAGAATTAAACTGCTTTTAAATCAGAACATTTCCATTTATCAACTCATATTCACTTTTATATTTTATATTTTGCGATCATTTTTTGTCATTTCGGAAGCTTGCATCAGTGTAACTATTTACACCCAACTCTTCCTTATATTACCATAGAACTAGTACTTCATAAGTACCAAACAAGTTCTTCATGGTATTCCAGTGACCCTCACTAGAAGTAAACAGACATCTATTCGTCACTTGAGTTAACAGGATGAGCATATCATATTGTCATGTCCAATACATACAAAATGATAAATGCATATTTTCTTGTCATGTCCAATACATACAAGATAATGGGATGATTACATACATGATAGATACATATCTATCTATGTGTTCCTATTCTTCATAAGAATTTGGGACACTTGGCATCTGAGATACTAACTCAATGTAACTTGGACAAGTTTTCTCCCACTGAATCTGTGCATATTGAACCCTTCAGTATAGATTTCCAATGTATGTTCTCTCTTTACCAGGTCAAGATACTTTTGAGAACTATCTCTATACATCTCTATTCCTATCACATAGGACATTTCACTATCTTTCCATTTTAGAACATTTCATTCCTCATCATCATGTAGAATGTGAATACGCTCCCACTAAATCTTTGTAATCACAGATCCCTTCTTTATTTTGATATATCCGTCAAACCTTTTGACTATATAATCAATGTAAAGACTTCAAATTTGAGTTCCTTGCACTTAATCAATCACATTGTTTAATCTATTGTAACTTATAGACTACATTTGCATTATTGGATTCATAAAACCCTTTAGGTTGTGTCATGTACGCAACCTTATATTATTTCTTCCAGGAATGCGGTTTTAATATCCATATGCCAAATTCCATAGTCTTTCAAGTTCTAACATCAAGCATGACCCTTTCTCTAAATGTCATCCATGTCAGTCTTAACTCTTAAGACCCAATTGTACTTATGGGTTTTATCCCAACGAATGCTACCACTAAGGTCATACCTTATGGTTTACATGGGAGTCATTTTGGATCTTATGGCCTCAAGCCATGACTCAAAATATGGTCCCTCAACATCATCTAGAATATTGGCTCATCACATGACCAATTAATCACCTAGATATATGAGGTGTATCTGTTGCCTAAGGAATTTGAGAACCCACAACACTTATGATTCTTAATCTCTTTTATTTAGTGTAAATAATTTTCTTTAGAAGAATTCTATAAGGTTTGATGATCATGCTTTAACTCTTTAGAGTATGATTCCTTTTTTGATTTAGACATCACTATGCCTTAATCATGATTTCTCTATGATACACTATCATAATTACTCACAAGGTCCTCAAACATTTGGTTTAAGTATCCCATTCATTGATCTCATCAAAGAATTAATAATGTTACCAAGTTTGTACTTCATTTATGATATTCTTAAACACTTCAATATATTCATATTGGTATTTCACTAAACACCATCTGAAATATTAGCATTTATTCCAATAGGAATGTATATACATCAATATGTATTATACCTAATAGAATAGTCATTCTCCCACTACATCTAGTGAAGATTGACTTGTCATAATACCCAAGACATTCATATCTCTTAATGGTTCACAACCAAAAGAGTCTAGCCTATCCATCAATACAGAAGCTAGAAATGAATTTCAAATGATAATGCAAATTAATTATTTGAGTCATCAATAACTTTTAGGTATCATTTTATCTTATGCATACCAAGTACCATAAGATAAATAAGGCATTTCCACAAAAGATCATATCTTTAAAATTGAAACATAAACTTTATTCATAGACATCCTTTTCATTACAAGATGTAGAAATAAACTGTTTCTAGTTATTGGCAAAATGAAATAGCAGTTCATAACTCTATTACATGCCCTTTTTGCTAAAATAAACTAAAAGGTACTCCTATCTATGGAAGCAACACTTGCTCTAATGATGAGTGCTCCTTATTGGTCCTTTCACAAAGGCCATCACTTCTTTTCGGATCCTACATATCATATATGTTAGATCCATATCTTGGTATCATATACCTCATATAAAGAAGTGTTTCAAGTTTATTTCATGATATACGAGGTGGATACTTCCATCCCCTCCTTGTTCTTCTTCTTTTGTTCATCCAAATAGAGAGGGCAATTTCTCCTCCAATGTCCTAGCTCTTGATAATGGTGACATTTCCCTCCCTTGTTCACCCCTCCTTTGTCCTTGAGAGCTTAAGATGACTTGGGTTGTTGGCTAGCATCAGAACCTTTCTTTACATTGCCCTTGCCCTTGCCTTTAGAGTTACCCTTCTTTCTACTGATCAACATCACTGTTTTGGGTTTGTCTTTCTTCATATGTGCCTCAGTTGTCCTCAACATGCCCAACAACTTTGTCAGTTACCCGTCAAAGTTATTCATGTTGTAGTTCATCATGAACTGACTGTATGATTCTCGCAACATTTGCAGTATCATATCAGTAGCCAACTCTTAGCTCAGAGGGAATCTCAGTCTTGTCAGGTTCTCCACATACCCAACCATCTTGAGCGAGTGAGGACCAAATGGATCTCCTTCTGTCATGAAACACTTGAACAGTGCCCTGGAGACATCATATTTCTCTTTCCATGCTTGGTATTGATACGTGTTCTTGAGATGCTAAATCATCTCAATGACATCCATGTTCCCATGTTGCCTCTGCAACTCATAGTTCATTGTGCACAACATCAACCACTTTGCATTAATGGCATCTTCAGTATGCTTCTTGTAAGCATCCCTTTCTGCCTTTGGTGCGGTGGGAGTGGGTTCCTCTGGCACTAGTGTATCTAGGACATAGAGCTTTCACTCTTGAGTGAGAACAATTTTCAATGTCCTAAACGAATCGTTGAAATTAGTCCCATTAAGCTTGTCCTTCTCAAGGACCGATCGCAATGAAAAGTGATTATTGTTGACAACCATTTGTTCTGTAAACAAAAATATACAATTTTAGTCCAAAACTCTTTTGACTTAATTTGATTGATTTGAAAAAATTTATGATATTAATTAGGCCTTTAATTAATTATCACTCCCACTATTTTATTCAAATTGATAGCCCTCACCATCAATTCAGAAGATTGCAACATACAACCTTCTAGTGAGGCAAGATCCAAAACAATTGAATTATTACCCAGCGAACGCCAGTGTCCATAATCATTTATTAAGGTAGGTAACACTTACCAATTGCATCATATGCAACTCTTAGATAGATGACATGCACAACTCTTTTCCATGGACATCTCCATGCCTCTAAGTGATTAATCCCATTAAGATCACTTAGTTAAGCCTGACCCAAAAGATGACATGATAAAAGTGCACCCCGCTTGGTGGGCCCACACAACTACCATCACACTTCCACGAGATAGACAACACACCATCCTTGGGATGTCTACACTTTTCGATCACACTTTTCATGTGTGCTGCTTATGGAAAGCATCTAAGACTTAATATTATATTGAGGGGTTTTAATATGCTTATATATGCATATATGTATCCAATCACCACATATATAGTATGTATCATATACATGCTATATCCCACAATAAAAACATACAATAATGATAAAGCGATGATTACAGTCATCCTATTATAATTCCTTGAGCTACAAGGAATTACGGTCATCTAGGTCTACATCACATGCAACCTGTTGTTGATGAAGATCATGTGCTTAGACCATTCCGGGTTTGATCAGCTCATCACATGATTGATCAGCTCACCTCCTGGCCAGTCGGTTGGTCATCTTTGACTGATTGTTTGGCTCCTCCAGACAGTCAGTTCATCAGGTCATATGCTCCTCATAAGGCCTCCAGCTACACCATCAACCGGTCATCTCAGTCTACCAGCAAATCGTTGGCACCTCCAGCAGATAATCTCACACCTCTAGCCGCTCGTCTGGGCACCCGCCAGTCTTTGACGTAACAGGAAAGAAACTATCATATTTTTACATAAACTTTGGGAAACCCTGAGTTAAATTTAGGGGGAGCAAAGGTAGAAGAGAAGGATCGAGTTATCTCAAGTTACATCAGGAAAAGAAGAAGAGGGCTCAATGCGCAGACTGAGAGAAAACAACCACAACCAACTAAGCACACACATAGGGGTTTATAGGCCATAACCACGCTATACATCCACCATCAAAACCATTTTGAGTGACTTGTATCGATTGCATATATATACCATATCATATATGTATATATTAGTTTGGGATCATGTGGTATTAATTGGATATTCACATCAGTCCCTTAGATATTTGCATCGTATGCAATAAATAAAAGACGATAAAACCAAAAACTAATCATATCAATTAATCCTAAAATATAGTACGTTGGCGTGGCTCTGATACCACTTTTGGATTTTAGGTGAGGGAGAAGGAAGTGGAAATAAAAAATTTCTCTCACCACAAACCATAACCACAGATCACATCAACAACTATGAAATAGGAAGGATGGTTTTAGCGAGGTGTACCTGGTCCTGAGGCTTTCTTAGCGACAATACCTCACAACAAGTGTGGTCTTCACCCACCTGTCTTTGACAATATCTGTGCAGCTCCTGGTCCTGACCCGAACTACGGTTGACAATCATCCTCCTATGTGGCAGAAGTCTCCCGCCTCTATAGATAGTCCACACAGACCACTGGGAACTCTAGTCATCCTATCCTATAGGACACTAGAAGGAGTCTATGACTAAGTGAACCTTAGCATTGTATGAACTAATTCCAATTTCACCCTCCTTATGCTCACTCATGTTGCCAAATCATTTTTCTTGGCTTCATAATCAATATTGATACTCAAATCGAAATATGGTGATCAATGTGGACTTTATACACATTATACCATCACAAGTTTGATTAATTCATCACCTTGTCCAAATAATAAAATTGATACATCAAACTCCATCATATTGTCCTCAAACGTTTTATATATATTCTCCACAATTTTTGGAATCTATGTTCCAAATTTCAACTCATTTGGACATTCCTATAGTTGTCTATGAATTTTTGAAGATAATGCACTGAAAATGCCTTTATTTGCCCTTTGTATGGGCTTTTCCACATCACTGATCCATTGCAAAGGGAGGGGGCAAACCCCAGCCCTGAGATTCAATCCACATGGATCCAAGCCAGATAGGGTAACAACTAATCCATCACCTACCTCCCACAGTCAGCGGGGAGAACGACTGTGAAGCCGAGCGCGCCATTGACCCATTCTTGACCGTGTTTTGAAAATCAAAGCGAACAAAACGCCTCGACTCACATTTTTGCGCTCAACCATACGCATTTGGACCATGTTTTGTGAACTGTTGTTCCACCAAAACAAGCTCTTTGCTCTCCTCTCTCACTCCAGTGTCTATGGCTGCAACCAAGGCTCGTCTAGCCTTAAAACCCTAGCCTAGTGCTATATAAACACCCCCCCAAGGACCGAATCCACCATGCTTTTCTAAGACTCACATTTTTGTGCTCCCTCTTGGCCTCGAACAACCTTGATCTGCCACTTCTTCACATGCTATTCCAAGTAGCACCGCCACTAGTGCTTTTGGGCGTCTCCTCTCGATCCTTTGTCGCCTCAACCCGCCACCACCATCTGACTCACGATGGCACGACGAAGCTGGGCGGCACCTTCCCTACCCTCATCGACCACTCCTTCTCCTAAGCTCTCCCCTCACCGGAAAGGCCCTCTGCCCTGCTTCTGGGCTCGCGAGAACATGCTGCGTGAGGAAGAAAGGGTCCAGGACCAGTCGGTCCAGGAAAGGGAGCTTTGGTCCAATACTCAGTTGAACGAAGGTCTGAACCAAGAAATCAAGTAATCGAACCGGCCATTTTAGACTCTGAACTAGACCTCCAAGCAAGGGAGTTTCCTCGCCCACATCGAAAAATCTTGGCCGTCTTTTACACATCGAACGGCCCACTATTTTCTGATCTAAGGTACTTTACCCCTCCTCCGCTCAGATATTCAATTAAATGCCAGATCTTGTTTTAATTGTAGAAAATGCATCCAAACTCCAAAAATGATGAACAAATAGTCAATCTTGATCAGAAAAGTCCAATTAATCATTTAAAAATACTTTAGAAATATTATTCCAAACGATTATCACTGATATTATTAAATCTTTATCTCTTTCGTATTTAATTTGTCAAATGACTCTATTTTAGTGATTAATCCCTTGAAATCCTGATATTTGACTCTAATGATCATCTTGAAGCCAAAATTGATTAATATGAGTTTAAATATGATCTTGTAACTCATTCCCCATAGAATGTGAATCATTCACATTGAAATAGGGATTAACCTTAATATTATGATGATTGATCTTAATCATGAAAAACCCATGATATATTTTTGACCCATCAATCTAATATTGAAATTCCAATTATACTAAGTATCCTGAAAATGATCTAGAGAAATGATGATAATAATAATTAGGGTTGGCATGTGTTCCTAAATATACCTAGGTAGGTCATCCATTCATGAAACATGCTTGATACTTGAATAAATGTTAGACATTTAGAAATATTGTTGATGACCTAACCCTAAGGTAGAAATAGGAAAATGTAACCCTAATCTCGAATAGTGAAGCATGATCTTTTTAAAACTATGATCTTGACCCTTGATCCAATATTTTGATCTAGGATCTGACTCAAGGGGTTGATCTACTCTTTCTTGGGATCTATGCTACAAATACCCATTTAGAAAGGTACACTATTATATAACTCCTCCTTGATTGCATTGAAGATACTTTTATGTATCTCTTAACTGTATACTTGGATACTTACTTGGATGAGCTATTGTTCCCTATGATTAGTCTTCCATTTTTCTATACTATATTTTGAAAAACATGAAAATATAAATTGCATGCCCATTATGACTACCTGTATATTGATAATGATGATGATGTTGATAATGTTGATAATGTTGATATTGGGTGAAAGCAACCCCCCTCATTGAGAGGTGGGACTTGTACATAGGCTTCCTATGTTCCTATGGTGAGAAGGAGCCTAGTGACCTTCCCCATCGCGTTGGGGTAATAGAGTCACACAAAATATATAAGCATGCTTCTCGAATTACAGCATAATGGGAACACGTAATAAAAGTCAAATTGCTTGAAAAACTTGTCGAATAAATGTTGGTTTGAAAATTGCTTGTTATTCTGTTGAATATAAGTCTTGCCAAGTATACTATTTTGTTATAAATCGCTTTGCCTGATTTTGATAGCGTACCGTGCAATTGCATGATTGTGTCTCGATTTTCTTGATTTTAGGCAATACAAATGGAATATTGAATAAGATCGCTTCTGCACTCATACACTCTAATGATAAAGATAAATCAGATATTTCTCCATATTGGGTCATGTTGTTCTTTATTTATCCAATTTTTTAGTTATTTATTTCTTATTGTATATTCCATTGTGATAGATCTTATTGGGCCACTCAGGGACGGGAACTTCAATCCTTTTTCTAATGTCTAGGCAGTAGGATTGGGATTGGGGTAAGAACGTTTCTGTGATAGAGTCGTCCCCTTCTGTCAGTGTACTAGTCATCAAAACACTCTCCCACAACCAGTTGTTGCCTATGAGTTGTCTTTCCCTCGCTGTACCTCCCTGGATGGGTAGAACTTTCTTGGGATCTCTTAGTTATGACAACCAGAGAAGACAACAACTTTATACATCAACTTATGTTCTGAGTTGTGCTTTCTGAGAAGCCCCCAGAATCCCTCTATATATAGGAGGGGTCTGGGTTAGGGTTCTCAGCCCCGGGTAATGCGGGACTAAAGTGAGAGTAGAAGGGTCCAAAATTTCCATGAAGTGTTTACACTGTGGTAGTTGAACCGGTCATTTCACATACAAACCAGTCGGTTGGGAGTGTGAGTCGATCGGTTCACTTAGTGAACTGGTCAGTTCGCTTCCCAATCTTGCCTCCAATTGGCATTCATCTTTCATTTCTAATTAATACTAAGATGAATTCTTGTCCCAATCAAATTGGACAAGTGAAACTAAAAACTTTTCGCACAAATCGGGACAACCCAACCTTGCTCATTTGGTCCAGTCAAACCGATCGGTTCACCAAGTGAAGCAGTCATCTAACTGACATTGAGCCGATCAGTTCACCTAGTGAACCAGTCAATTGCTGGTCTAGATTGTGTAGAACACAATCAATGCAATTTTCAATCAATCGGACACTCAAATCAGTTAGTTCAACACTTGAACTTGATGATTATGAGTCAAGTCAATTGATTGAATGTTTGATTGAGTCCCTAAACACCATTAGTAATCAATTCAAACATCATTCATGGATAAAATCCTCTTCTAGGTAAATTCTTTGTGTGTGACCCTATAGGTCCCATTTCACATTGGCAGCGAATGTCCATAACTAGCCTATGACATCACAAGAAAAAAGTGGTGCCTAGTTGCACATCAATGCTACCCAAGTGAAAAGGAAAGTTGGAGAACAACTTTCAATCCTACAATCTATGATTGGTGTTCCAGTGAATGTATAATTCCATTGTCTCTAATATCCTGAATGAACTTAAGGCATGGAGTTATCATCCTTTCCACGTTCATTCATGTTCCTTGATCCAAAGCAGACTGTCTGAGATATGTGTGCCATCAATATCACATATTGACTCCCACATGCATGCACATGCCTTTCTCAGTCTCGCTTATCAAGTGGACATGGACATCATACTCCCTTAGGAGGGAAAAATCCCATATCTATCACTCATAGTCAAAACACCATGTGTCAAAGTCACCCAATCATCACATTTATAACAATATTGTGTTTGATAATGTCAACGTGTACCCAACAACATGTAATGAGTGCAGTGATTCTAGGTCTAAGAATCACAATCACCACCATCACTGTGAGAGTTGATTGTGACTACCTTGTCATGGTTCCATGTGTCACTCTCGCAGTGGGTCTGTCCGATACACCATTCTCTAACATGTATCTATGTGCTTGGTTTGATATCAAATATTATGACTTATGAGACTCTGTCATCAACCAACACACACTCTAGTCCTGTTGTGTCATTGTTGTCTATCAACCTTCCACACAAAACAAGAATATACAAGCTCATAGAATCCGTATGATCTCATTCTTTAGGTCCTCAACCTGAAGACATAAGTCATTGAGTATTGTCATTCTCTAGACATTCATTTTTTTCCATCATTATCTCATAACTGGTTGAACCATAATAAATTGGAAGCTTGCCTTTGATATTTATCAAATCAATCTTAATGCATCCCAATCCAATCATCCTATGATTGGCTCTCAGGGCATGCATACCCACATCATCATAGTACTAAAATCATCTATGACTGTCCAAGGCATGTTAATGTTATCATACATATGAGGCAAATACTTTCAAAAGATAGACTTAATATTAGTGTTACGATAAACATAGACGATAGTAAGATAATATTTCTAATTGACACATCAATGAAGGAATTGTCTATGAATTCTAATTATTTGTATAGTAAACATATGATACTTCCATAGTAACCATATCCCACCCAAAAAACCACAGGTTCTATACAAAGTAACCAAATTGTACTAATAGTTTCATCAGCATAGTTACTTGAAATCCATGATTCAAGTATTGCAACAATTGGAGGGTGATATGTAACAATCAAACCTTTAACACAATTTATGGTATTGTTCTGGCCAATGCCTCGGACATTCCAACACATAATTTTTATCACAATGCAAATTTAGGAATTTCTAGCAATATCATCAAGTGCCTCAGTAGATGCCTCTGTCACTTTTGAGGTTTAATTTCTCATTTAATAATGTCGTTTCATCTTACAACTGGAACTTATAATTTCTCATCCTATATTTCCAAAAGATATTAGAGGTTGAGTATCTAATATCTGATGTAAATGACTTATCCTTTCATAAAACTTTAGTTTAGCTAGTCTTTCTTTTGTGACCATTGTTTGTCAGCATATTTGACGACTTCTAGCTTTTGTCGCCCATTCCTTTGTAGAGTACCATGAGACTCTAATGAAATACATGGCAATCACATAGATGTCATTTAGAGTATGAAAACAGTTGATATGGGTCTTAAAGGCCTACAATGTGGTTCCATTCACTATCTTTGCAGATAGTGTAGGATGTTTCTTTTTTCTACCACAATTAATATCATATGTTGATTCATCTACAATCTCCTATGTAGATGTTGGAAAGGTTATTCATTTACAAAATTTATCATATGCGAACAATTCTCACAAGTGCATTTGTCATCACAACAAGACATTCTAGCAACGTGACGTTGCATTCCTTTAACATAGATCTTTATGAGACATGAGTAGGACATGAAAAAAAGATTGAAAGAAATGACAATGACATATAAGATTTGAGAGATCCTCCCAATGCAATTGCATAAGAACCCATAGATTTAGTTGTCTATAGCCATTATATTTCATATGTTTTAAATGCTTTACATCTTCCAAATCTCCCTTGAATTATGAACAATATTTTGTATTATCTAGGATTCAAGTTAAAACCATTATTTGATGATGTTGAAACTAGGATTTTGTCATGTAGGTTACTACGATTCATGTTAACCAATATTTGAATGATTTTCCAATTCAATATTTATGCTATGTGATTTTCTTGATTACTCAAGATTCAAGTAACTTGTCAAGCATGATTGTATGATTATTGAACCATGAAATATTTTTCATAGCTAACTAACACCCTAATTAATTAGCATTTGATAATGTGTGAAGACACATTTACATTCATATTGTACTACATTGTGTCATGTAGAGATATTAAACTAGTATTGAGATTATCAGTTAACGATGCCTTACTACAAATTAATGATGAATAATGTCCACTACTATGGAGTATTACTACATAAATTCCTACTATATTGCTAATACCTTCATATTTACCGTTCAAATTTCGCTACTTAAACCAGATGAGAATGTTAAATGCTTGAAGAAATTGGAGTTCAACTCCAATGTTGAAGATCATTGATAAAAAAGGCTTAGCGACAAGGATAGAATGAGAGAAGAAATGTTCCAGAAATAGCATGGACAAAGATAAGGTGTAGTACATGGGGTATTATTGCAACAAAGAAGTAGATCACATAGGTAGGTTACTAAACCTTAAGATGACACTACCCCAAACAAGGTCATTGATTCTAGAAAATCTAAAGAATGACACAAGAGGGAGGAGATAATACAATGCAAAGTCCATATAAATTTTAAACATACCTAAGATTTGAGTATTTATAAGATCAATACTAGGTTGTGTAACATAATCAAGATCTACACCCTCAAGAGTTCTCATTCGTGCTAAGAACAAAATGGAATGTAATACATATTTAATGAGAAGTTACCATAATAAATGTGGATGATGAAATCTAAGATCATCATATGGTGTCATGTCAATTGGCACGGGAGGCAAAGAATGTCTTAATTTCCCTATAGAAGATATAGACAATCATTTATTTAGATCTTTAAAAGTCAAATAAAGCATGTGCAACAATGTCATTGCAAGAATAATTCCATAACAAAGCATACAAAAATTCATCAAATTTTACCCATTGGGGTCGATAGCGATGAGATGATTCTAAACATGTTTGAGGTTTAAGAAAAAAATGAAGCTACATTACCTCTTATTTGAATAACACATCACTTTTTCATACAAGATTTCAATTCAATAAGAACTTGAATCCTTAGGTATGTATATATCCTACTTAATAAAATGAAAATTTGATTATGTATAAGGATTGAGTTTCATAGTATCAGTCATGGCTCATGCTAGGTTTACATGCTACATTATGCAATTATTTAATGGTAGTTACCTATAAATCATATTATGGAATTACTAAATGCTTGTTGTATGTGTGCTTCAAATCTAGTTTACACCTTACTTAATATTGGCTTATGCATAAATTACTTTGAATCTTAGTTTCAAAATGATATTTTTTGGCTTCAACAACAACCAGAGGGGTTGCATACTTGTAGATGCATGGTTATTTTATGAAACAGAAGAGTCCTTTCTTTTTATGTTTATAACTTTATAACTGCATGTCCGATAAGGCATATCGATCATCTTTGCAGACTAAGATATAACTATAACTGCATCAATTATGGAGGTTCTTCACATATTATGCATTATGAACCAACATATAATGCAAATTTCCCACAAAAATCTCTCCTAACTATTGACACAACAGTTATGTTTTTATATAATCTTGATGTATGATGTCAAAGAGGAGTGCATTTTCAATTTTCAATGGGAGAGTATGATCAATGAATATTTTATAATCAACCCACATAAAAGTATTGAAATGATCTCTGAATATCATACTTATTTGTCATTAGCTTGGGTTAATCAACTTTTTATCGTTGCAACGAGCTCAAACCATATAAGTGAATCATGTAACGATATAACATGCCTATCCCTACAACCAAACACAACCATGTAGAATTCTTCAGCCATTTCACGGGGACAGGTGAAAGTCGATGGAATAATGAGAATGAACAAGAATTCAAGAAAAATGATAAGATCACAAATTATAAGTGCTCGTTGAGTCAAATTACATGAATGGTCGCAACAATTTACACACATAAGTTTATACATGAATTGAGGAGTAGTGCGATAAGAAGAACGAGTATGGCATGTTTCTTCACCTCAAAATAGTTGTGCTGATAAGTCATAATATAGTATTTATAAGATGGAGGGCTTTGAAAGTGTGATGAAGTGCATTTTACACATTTTGACCTACCTACTCGTTTGGCCATAAATTTTCTTTTTATGAATATTTATATATTCCATGACCAATAAACTTATGAGAACTCTAGAATGAAAATTCATGATTTTTAACAATTTGATGCATCTAGTTCCATTAATCCCTAGTTTGCAAATGCTCAAAGTCAATTGGTGAATTACATTATCTACTTTGCTCTTTTGGATTTGAAAATTTTTCCACATGTTCTACCATATTAATCTATGATAAATTTTATCGATAAATTTAAGTCTCCCACCAATAGTTATAAATTTCCAAATTTCTACCCCAAAACCAACCTTCTTCCTTCTTTCCAACCATTTTCCTTCTTGGTCCTGGCCTTCACCAAACCCAACCTTTGTCCCCACAATTGGGAATAGACCCCCTAAAACCTCCAATTTTGATGTTGAAGTGGCAACTAAGCCATTGGCTCAGCCACTGACCCTGCCCCCACCCAATTACCACTAGATCGTGATGCAATGAAGCTCGAGTCATCTACTAACATTGGTACAAGATGTGTTGGGGGGACAAGTGCTTGAGAGGGTTTCCATGTGATTCGTGACCCCTTTTTCCCTTAAAGCACCCCTCTCTCTCCCTAACTTGATCCCCTTCATGATTCTCTCTCAAAACTAACACATATGGAGTTCTTTGGGCACACAAATCACACCTTGCCTTTGAAGAAACCCCTTCCGCCAACCAAAAACCCTTACACCCCAAAAGTACTTGTTTCTTCCCTATAAAAGCACCTTGATTCACTTCACCTCTCCTCCTCAAATGTTCAAATAGTAAAAGTGTTGTATCCTCTTAGTTGTTTATTGTTTTAAAAATTCCATAATTGGTGTTTCTTCCAGGTTGTGTTTAGTTTACCTGAGGAATGAGTTTCGAGCAAAGGACCAAGTCACCTTCACCCTCCTATTGATTATTTCTAGTAATTGATTTTTTGCCTTAGGTATAGTGGTAGTAAAAAGGTTTGATGATCTTCATCTCCTTCATTTACGACCATGAAAAACCTTGTCCCTCTTAAATTTTTTCAACAAAGATGACTCTAATAAACAACAACAATTGTTAAGTAATTTTGGGAATCTAAATTTTGATAATATTGAACACAATTTCATTTACTTCTGATCAACTTTAAGTAACTTCCTTATGCACACCCTATTGTAGTGATTAGAATATAATTATTACATGTAAGTAGTTTGTGCCCCCCCCCCAAACTTACTCCACACTCTGTCCCAGAGTAGTGAAGTAGATAGTGTAAGGTAATGTTAACCCAGTGAGGGTTAGATGTTGATCGCGCCTGCAGACAATTGTACCAGATGGTAAAAGTGCGTTCAGAATTGCAAGATTCAATGAGATCAGTCATGCGCTTTTGCTGAGGAAGAAGTTCGCATTCCCTTAGATCAGGTAGACTTTTTATGATGCTTCTGTTGTGAACATGAATAAAAGGCCTGATCATCAATATAAGCTTCTTTAAACCTTCATCATCTATTGGACTAGTCAGACAAGTCCACTTGAGTCCATTTTCTTTCCTAGGAGGGTGCAGCCAGAACAAGTGCAAAGCTCTCAAGAAGGAAGCGCAAGGCTCGTGCGGATTATGACGATGATAACTGGCCTATGGTAGATAGAGACCTCTTGAAAACACTTGGGGATACTGTATCAAAAGAAGATACCCCCCAAAGATGAAGGTGTCTTCATGACTGATGAACCCAAAAAACCCACATTCAGAACAGAGGCCACTGGAGAAAGACTTCCACTGATTTTCTCTTTTGGAGATAGTCCTAGACCACCACAGAAGACAAACTATGATAAGGAAATGGACCTCTCTTGGGGCTACCAAATCAAGAAATTCCACCCTTGCTCTTTTTTCGGCGATTGATGGCCCAGCTGCATCGGGATTCTGGCATTTCTGTCTGGCTGTTGTTGCTTCAGCTGTGGCCACAGTGTCGATTCTTCTGCTATGTTTTTCAACTTGACCGTTATCAACTTGATTGGGGGCTTGTTTTGTATGGGCCATACCTATTATCAAGTTCATTGATCATTTAAATGTTAGGTAGGCAAGAAAAACTGATATCACAATAAAACTCGTCTCATTGCGAAGTCCAGGTATCGTTCATCAAAAGAACATCCTAGTCGATACAAAACTGGCTGATAAGGAGGAGAAGTTACGCATCACACCTGTTGCCCGACACGGGTGTGTCGGGTGACACGGTCGCGTGAATCAGACTACCCGACAGGGACTTTCCCGAAAGAGAGAGAAATGTGTTGCCCGATAACAAGATCAAGCGATGCGGCACAAAAATGGGCGATACAGTTTATCACCCGATGCGGCGTATCGGGCAAACGCGTAAGAAAGACGTATCGCGCGACACACGTGTCGGGCGACATAAGAAAAATCAATTAAAGTCATCCACCTGATATGCTGCGTGTGATAAGAAGCTTGTGTCGGGCAAGCAGACTGTCGGGCTATGCCTTTGCTATCTGAAGCAACCCTGGCCGACACATGAGCAAAGGGGGAAATTACTACATGATACGGGTGGCTAGAAGAGCAAAATTAATGGCCCGACACGGTAAAACCTCCGTACTATATATAGCAATCTCAACCGGGGGTAAAACGGGTAAATCTGGGGCGCGCGTCGGCCGTTGAGACAAGTCATTCCCGAGACGAGTGGTTCCATCCGTCTAATCAAGGGCAATTATTCATCATGCCCGATACGGGCACTTGTCGCCTGGGAGTACCGTCTGTCATGGCCTTAGCAATCCTCGATATGCCGTTGTCTGATACGAGCGGTTCTGTGTGCCGGCTGAGTTGCTACCCGATACAATCAGCAAAGGAGATACACGTCCGATACGCGGCCTGAAGAACTAAAAACAAGGCAAAGGGAAAAGCGATAGATGAGTAAAACATCATTGGCTTAGTGTTAAGTCCTCGACCTCAGATAGTATTACTCCTCAATGCTTCATAAAACGGAGCGGTGGCCCATAAAACAGAAGAGTCGGCACATGTGGCGCATGCACTAACTTGGGCCTTATTACAGTCCATATGTCCATAACGTTTGTTTTGAAGGAAAGTACATAACATCCTATTCTAGGAAAGAAAAGAAAGCTCAGGCTGCCTCCTGAGGAGTACTGGAGTTTTCGTCGCCAGCTCGACCGATTTAGGTTCTTCACTTTTGGCTTTCAACAATATCCATGTCCTGCAAGTTGATCTCTGCCCTCCTAACAAAAGCTTCGTCTTCATAGTACCTCTTCACTTTGTGCCCGTTTACTTGAAAGACCATGGTCGCATCATCTTTGTCGTATAGTTCTATCATTCCTGACGGGTATATCTTCGACACAGTGAACGGTCCTGACCATCTCATTTGTAACTTTCTAGGAAAAAGACGAATGGAGGATTTAAATAATAAAACTTTATCCCCTTCACTTACATCCTTTCTCCTTAGGTGGGCATCATGCCACACCTTCGTCCTTTGTTTATAAATTTTCATGTTCTCATAAGCATGAATCCTTAACTCTTCAAGCTCTTGTAGCTGCAAGTATCTCTTTTCTCCATCTTTCTCTAGATCCATATTCAAGAATTTAATTGCCCAAAGGACCTTGTGTTCCAGTTCCAGAGGTAGATGACAGGATTTTCTGTAGATCAACTTGTAGGGGTTGGTTCCAATGGGCATTTTATAGGTAGTCCTGTAGGCCCAATGTGTGTCATCGAGCTTTAATGACCAATCCTTCCTCATCCGGCTGACAGTCTTTTCCAGAATCTGCTTGATTTGTCTATTTGAAACCTCTACCTGCCCAGAAGTCTGTGGGTGATAGGGTGTAGCGATCTTGTGCTTAACTCCATACTTTCGTAGGAGTGCTTCAAACAGTCTTTCACCGAAATGCGACCCACCGTCGCTTATTACAGTTTGTGGTACTCCGAACAGAGGAAAAATCGTCTTCTCGAATAGCTTTATCACGGACTTAGCGTCGCACGTTTGGGTTGCCACAACTTCTACCCATTTCGATACATAGTCTACTGCCACTAGAATGTATTGATACCCCCTTGATGGGGGAAACGGCCCCATGTAATCAATCTCCCATACATCAAAGATCTCTACTTCAATCCAATTTGCCATCGGCATCTCGTTCCTTCGCCCTATATTGCCTGTTGACTAGCACTCTTTGCAGACCTTTACAAACTGTGCGGCGTCTTTGAATAAAAATGGCCAATAAAAACCTGATTGTAGCACTTTGGCAGCCGTCCTTTCGCTGCTAAGATGTCCTCCATAAGGGGAGGCATGACACTCTTTAAGAATGTTTGGGGTTTCTTCTTCGGGAATGCATCTCTTGTACAAGTTATCAGCACATCTTCTGAACAGAAGAGGATCGTCCCAATAGTAATTTTTCACGTCTGCGAACAACTTCTTTTTCTGGTTATAGGTGATGTCGAGGGGCAGTTCTCCACAAGTAAGATAGTTACTGATATTCGCAAACCAGGGTAACTCTTCTTCCTTGTTTTCAGCCAACATTAAAGCTTCGTCGGCATAGTTGTCATTGATGGGCGGTTCCCCCTATCCTTCGGCCACGATCCTTGATAGGTGGTTAGCGACCACATTTTCTGCACCCTTCTTGTCGATAATCTCATGGTCGAATTCTTGTAGCAATAAGGCCCACCTCAACAGTCTGGGCTTCATATCTTTCTTTTGCATTAGGTATCTTATGGCCCCGTGATCTGTATATACTTTGACCTTTTCTCCAATGAGGTACGACCTGAACTTATCAAAGGCGAAGACAATGGCGAACATCTCCTTTTCAGTGGTTGTATAATTTACCTGAGCTTCGTCCAATGTGCGACTAGCGTAGCAGATCACGTGGTGCTTTTTATCTTTTTTCTACCCCAAGACCGCTCCTACTGCGTAGTCACTGGCGTCGCACATAAGCTCAAATGGTAAATCCAAATATGGAGCTACGAGGATGGGTGGTGAGACAAGGGTGTTCTTCAAAACCTAAAAAGCATTTAGACAGTCATCAGAGAAAACAAATTCAACATCCTTTACCAGCAGATTGGACAATGGTTTTGAAATCTTCGAGAAGTCCTTTATGAATCTTCGATAATAGCCTGCGTCTCCGAGGAAGCTCCTCACTCCCGTCACGGACTTCAGTGGAGGAATCTTGGATATGGATTCAACTTTGCTAGCGTCCACCTTGATACCATGCCTTAAGACCTTATGTCCCAGAACGATGCCTTCCCGCACCATAAAATGGCACTTCTCCCAATTTAAAACCAGACTGTTCTCCTCGCATCTTTACATAACCAAAGATAGGTTTTTCAGGCAGGTATCGAAGTCCCTTCCATAGACTGAAAAATCGTCCATGAAAACTTCTACGATATCTTCCAAAAAATCTGAAAACATTGATATCATGCATCGTTGAAACATGGCGGGAGCGTTGCAGAGTCCGAAGGGCATCCTTCTGAAGGCATAGGTGTCATAGAGGCAGGTAAAGGTTGTCTTCTCCTGGTTGTCGGGGAAGATGGGGACCTGATAAAATCTTGAAAAGCCATCCAAGAAAAAGAAAAAGTCATGATGTGCTAATCTTTCAAGAACTTGATCAATAAAAGGTAGCGGAAAATGATCCTTTTTTGTAGCCTGGTTTAGCTTCCTGTAATCAATGCACATTCTCCATCTGGTGACGGTCCTAACCGCCACCTCATCGCCCTTTTCTCCTTTTACCATTGGCATACCGCCTTTCTTGGGTACTATGTGGATCAGACTTACCCAATTACTATCACTAATTGGGTAAATGATCCATGCATCCCTTAACTTGATTACCTCTTTCTTGACGACCTCTTTCAGCATCTGATTCAGCTTCCTCTGGGGTTGAGCCAAAGGCTTGGCAGATTCTTCCAGATTGATGTGATGCATGCATAAAGCGGGGCTAAGGCCTTTGATGTCTTCCACTGAGTATCCTATAGCCCGACGGTGGAGTCTTAACTCCTCAAGAAGTCTGTCCAGCTGGTTCTTTAAAAGATCGGCATTGACGATGACAGGGTTCCTTTCTTCCTGATCTAGGAATTCATATTTCAATCCTTCAGGTAACGGCTTCAATTCAGGCTTGGCCCTGGAGGTCCTTTCTTGCGGCCCCCCTCGAGAGAGGCATACTTGACAAATTCTTCCATCTCCTCCTCGCTACTCAAATCTTCATCAGACAGGTCAAGCAGGCTGAGACACTCTGCAACTTTTGGGATTTCAAAGTCGGAATCCTGACCGCTTATCACCCTTGCAAGGGGGTCTACCATGCGGATGTCTTCTTCTATCTCCTCACAGAATTGATCGTAGCTGTACACAAAGCAAGCGGACTCAGACAGGGAAGGTCCTTTCATTGCATCCTTCACCTTGAAGTCTAGGTGGTCGTTACCGACCCTCAGAGTGATAATCCCCTCAGAAACATCGATCAACGCCCTTCCCGTAGCCAGGAAAGGACGTCCAAAGATGACAGGGCAGCGGGGGTCCTCCATGGTGTCAATGACGACTATATCAAATAGAATGAAGAAGTTACCTACCCTGATCGGCACATCTTCAACAATGCTGACATGTCTTTTAAAGGTGTGATCCGCAAGTTCAATCCTCATGTTGGTTCTAACCATATCGGTTAAACCTAATCTTTGCGCGAAGCTTAGTGGCATGAGGCTGATGCTAGCCCCTAAGTCGGTATGACCTTTTCGCTCGACGTTGTCTCTGATGGCAAAAGGGATTGTAAAAGCCCCAGGATCTTTCTTTTTGTTGGGAATATCAGGCTTTACAAAAGTAGAGGATGCAACTACTAGATGCACAGTCTCAATCCTTCCTCCTCTCCTTTTCTTCGTGATCAGATCTTTGAGGAACTTGGCATAAGTTGGCATTTCTTCCAAGGCGTCCAGGAAGGGAACTTCAAGATAAAGTTTCTTGATTGTTTCCATGAATTTTTCGTGATGCTTTTTCATGTTTGCCTTTATCATTTTGTATGGAAAAGGTAGCCTGGGAGCGTAAGGGCTTCTCCCACCAGGTAGCTCCTCGAAAGATCTTTGTTCAGGTTCTCGGGCATCATCTTGTCTATTTTCATCTTCTGCCGAATTTGCACCCTCAGGCCTTAACGCAGGCTCTGGTCTGGCCTCCTCATTACGCTCCACTGTCCTCCTGGATCTTAGCACTGCCATTCTGGCAGTTTCAGGGCAGGAGAGCATCTTTCTTGAAGGGTTCTTCATCAAAACGGACATCTGGGCCAACTGTTGATCAACCTGTCATTGGCGTGTCTGCAAATTTGCCATCTGGAACTGCATGGAGTTTAGAACTCCTGGATTGGGATGTGTACTCTGCGTCAGGCGGTTGATGATTGCATTTTGTCTCTTTATGAAAGCAAACAACTGTCCAACCAAGTTGGGTTGGTGAGAAACCTCGTCTTGGCCTGGACTGGTGCTCGAGAGAGGTCTGGCTCTCCCTTGGTGTTCACCTTCAGAAAGAGGTTGCTCAAAGCGATGCATGTTTGATGGTGTTGATGCTCGATTGACCAGAACGGATTTCTTCTGAGTACCTGAGCATCGTGTAATAATCAAGTTGTTATCAATAATATGAATTATTCGTTTCAGGCAAAGAAAGAAAAAGAGAGTGTTGTCAAGCTCATTTCTAAGCTTGAGGCACTGGAGTGTAGTTAGTGGATTCAGGTTCGTCAACAGTACCATTTTTCCTTGTCCCCGGCAACGGCGCCAAAAAGTTGACCGACCTAAATCGTGCGTCCAAAAAGTGGAGGCGGATTTGAAGTAGTCAGACTTTTACATTTATAACCCGAAACCTTCTAGGCCCCCACAACTTTGTTTATGGGGTCGAAGTAGATATACGGGGTCAAACACAGGGACAAGGGTGGTAGTGTAGAGAACACAGATTCGACACGTTACAATCCGATAAGGGTAAAGAGATAGCAAGGTTCCCAAAGGGAACAACAGGATAAGACCGATAAAAAAAAAAGAAACCTATCTCCAACTGGAGATACGAGGTAAAATTAGGGTTTTAAGCAATTATCAGTTTTTAGGGTTTTCGTGTAATGGAAACAGAGAGATAACACTAACATTATAGTAAGGTACGAAGGAGAAAACTTCGGTAAAACAAGCGGCAGCAGAAACATCCTATACCCCTCCTCTCCAAGCGGGTACCTCTAACCAAGCATCAACACCCCTCTCGAGGTTGCTGGGCTTAAGTTAGAGTGGAAAGGTTACTAAAGCAACTCTGATTCCAGGCACTCTCGTACTCTAGAATTGGACCAAACACTAGAGCCACAACAGCTCTCTCGAGGTTGTTGCAACGGGAAAACATAGTTCGGTAGCTAATCGAAACGCGATCCAAGCGTACAAGCTAGAGTTCAGATGTTAAACATAGCAATCATCCAACAAATGTACCAAACATACAACAGCAGATAGCTAAACTCTACTATTTCCATAAACATATAATGGTCTGATTACATTGCATAAGTAAAAGAAGTAAATGACTGAAGAAATAAAGATAAATGTCACCTCCTTGATCTAGAAGGACGACAGATAGAAGCAGACTCTCCAGCCCGATACCAGGCAGGAGCCTCGCCTGATACGCCTGTGTCAGGCGGCACCCTCTCAGGAGACACGCTTATGATGGGGAGACGTATCGCGTGGGGTGCCCCTGCCCGATACGGTCATGACGGGCGGCACCCTCTCGGGCGACGCGCCGTGACAAGCGATACATATCGGGGTTCGATATCATGTCGGGCTTAGAGTGTCACTTTTTGTATTGGTCAGTGGTACCTGGCATCCTTATTTGGCCGATATCGGCCTACAGTGGTGCCCGGGTGGTGCGCTCCTGCTAGAGGCTTGCAACGAGTGCAATCCACGAGGTCGGGAGGCACGGGATGAGATGGGATCTTTAGCTTTCGAAATTTGTAAGGTCCCAGACTAACTACCTACTTCTACTAAGACAATATACCCGCAAGCGCACGGGGTCTTGTCGTAGTACAGGTAAGGTGGCAAGTACGGGGTCGAACCTCGGAGATAGAGGGGGCGCTAGAGTTAGAGAGGGTGAGCTATGTTCCTAGTGTGGAGAGTAGGGTTTTTAGGGTTTTAAGATTGGTTGATGGTTGATTAAGCTAAACGAGCAAGTAAGAAACGCAAGAGGAAACTAAGTTATTGACAGACTAAACTAGCAAACTAGGGTTAACAAACTTTCTAATCAAGAACAGGAATGAATTACACCAAACTAAGCAGGTAACTAGCAATTTCAAACCTAAGTTAACCACTAAGCAAGGAGAAGGATCTAACTTAACACTAACTAGAAAAATGATGCAATTAACTAAGTTAGACTAAAGCAGATGAACTAAGCTAGCATTAACAAGCAAAGTAGGTAATTAGGGTTTCAAGCGATTAGATGAGGGAGGTGGGCCGTTTGGGAATGTGACCTTAACATTAGTTGGGGGATGTCACCATAATAAGCAATTAGCATATCTCATTCTAGATTACCAAACCAAACAACGAGGTAGGTGTTATGAGAATTTACCCTAAGCTACTAATTGGAGAACTAGGGCTAGGTGTAATTCTCATAGGGCATACCAAGTCTAGGTCTCTAGGATAAGTGGTATTAGTCAATTGAGGACCAAGGGTGAGGATGGGAGTAGAGATGAGGATATTTGACCTCATGCCACTAGCCACCTCAGCCTTTAGGAAATCCTAGGCAATTGAACTAATCACACTTATACTAGTCACTTAGAACTTACATTTGCATATAGGAAGAAGGTGATTATGTAGGAAGATAGGGGGCTAGCTAGGGATCCGAATTAAGGACCTAGGAGCCAATCCTATGATAGCTACATAGAGACCAAAACATCCTAGGGACAAATGTTTTCAAACACCACAAGGCAAGCAATTAATGTAATTAAACAACAACCACAAGCACAAGTAATGGGAAATGAGATAAAAGCAAAGGCAATCATCATAGAAATGAAATATGTTCATTACAAATTATATTCCCCCAACATGGTATCAAAGTCACATTTTTGTCCCAAACAGCCCACCCAAGGGGGAGGCTTAGCTACACATAATCAAACTAGGAACAAAAAAAGGGATAGAAGAAGGGAAAACACCATGAAGCTCGATGTAGTTGACTCCTTCTTCACCTACAAGCAGCTGCAGCCGTCCTCACTCCTCCAATGATGCAAAGGTGCATGAAAATGGCGGGGATTATGGATAGAAACCTAGAAAAACTAGGTTTCTATGGTGGAAATGAGTGGAAAGTGGATGGAAATGGGGTAGATTGCAAGGAAATGGATGGATTGGAGCAATGGAAGCAAGGGAGCTGCTAGGGTGCGGCTAGGGGTGCTCTAGAGGTGCTAGCCTCAAGCCCTAGAAGCATCTATTGCTTATATAGGAGCTAGGGTTAAGTGGGGGTATAATGAGAAAAACAGTGGAAATTTGTGTAGGTTTTGTGATCACCACGGTCGTGGTGAGTGTACCACGGCCATGGTGGGGGTAGTGGTGGATGACCGTGGGGTGGTGAACACGGTCGTGGTGTGAAGAAAGTGACAGAAAAGACTAGGGTGGTGGCCACGGCCGTGGTGGGTAGCATGCACCACGGCCGTATTGGGTAACACGGCCGTTTTGGAGGAGTAAGGCTGACCGTGGGGAGGGGCCACGGGCGTTTTGCTTGTCATTGGCCATGGTCGTGGCGGGATGGCCACGGTCGTGGCGGCTCGGAGGAAGCAACCTGTAACCTTGAGGCAATAATGCCCACGACCGTGGCAGGGTGCCACGGCCGTGTTCTCTTCTCTTGACCACGACCGTGCTGATGGCCACGGTCGTGTTGCCTTCATTGGCCACGATCGTGGCTGGGTGGCCACGGTCGTGGGCGAACTATGGATTCTCCTATTGCATCATGTTGGATTTGCACAATAAAGCCACGACCGTGGCCTTGGGGCCACGACCGTGGTGAGGCTCGACTTCTTTAATTCTCTTCTAACTTTGTCAATTTCGGATGTCTTTGCTCGGGGATGAGTCTTGGCTACTGGAGATAGGTTAAGGGAGACTTTGGGGCCTTCTTTGGGTCCCTCTCTCCCCCTCGTCCATCTAAGCAAGGTCCAAGTACCTGAAAAAATAGTGCAAAGAACATCCATAAGCGTATTTGCAATGATACTCATATTGGGGAGAAATACTTGTAATCTAACATGTTTAGATGCAATTTAAACACAAAATGGCACAGGATGGAGCCCTAAAATAGGGCTGCATCACTGGGACAACCCTAAGTGAACCATTCCCTCCCTCTCGGGATGGGGAAGTGCTCACCTAGAATCGCCCGACAAAACCTCTAAGGAACGATACACTAGCTCCAAGCTCTTTACTCTGGTAGCTCTCGTAGGGTTTCGATCCATCCCATCGGAGTCCTGTAGCTGCTATTTATAGGTAGTGGTTGGGGAATTTATGGTGCTCAGGACGCCATGTGTCCTTCATCAGCTCTTATTATCGTGGAGTCGGGGATGGCCGATATCAGTATCGCCCGGCATAAGGATGTCGGCTGTCGGTCTTTGTGATGAGTGGCACCTGCCGGTGGGTGGCATGTATCGCGTGACACACTTAAGTTGTCGTGGCGAGCCCAACTCCCTGTCGGATAAGAGGTGTATCACCCATTAGTCCTTCTTGCGCGGCATCCTCATGTCGCGCGTCGGTGTATTGTGCCACCCTGTCGGGCAGTGGGTGTATCGGCCGGCTGGTAGGAAGGCTGATGTAGGTGGAACACGTTTGTGGGCCGGGACGGGCCTTATTGCTGATAAATGAGTCAAAAATGGAGGAAAACTCTGCAAAATATGATAAAATTGGGTTAAGAGCATAGCGAGGCCTGTTTATTCAAAAACATATATAAAAAAAGAGGGAAACAATTTAAAAGGGCAGTTTTGATAACAAAATAAGGGCCAAAAACATCACAAAATCTGGTGTTATTAGGAGGTCAACAAAGACCATTTGGAGGTCTAGGGTTGAGTATGGTTGGGTATTTGAAGATCCAAAGACACCAAATTGAAATACAATCAATTGTTAATTTGATAATCAATCCAATGATCCAAACCCTAATTGGATGTCATGGATTTTGATGATGGGATGGGAAAATGGTCTCAAGACCATTTGGAGGTCATCTAAACAACCTCAAGACCGCTTGAGGTCAGGTCATGTTCAATTGGTTTGATGGTCTAATGATTTCAAAGCAACTAGTTTCTCATTGACTAATATTGAAGGTTCATTGATTTCAAACCCTAATCCAATTGGATTCAAAACCTAATTGATGATAAATTGAAGGTTAAATCATTTGAAAAATGATTTATTAAACTCAATTGAAGAGTGATGCTTAGGTCCAATTGATGAGTGTATACATTGATTCAATTGTTGAGGGAATCAATCTTGGAAATCATAAATCAATGTAAGCGGTTGAGACCATCTTAGGTCCAATCGGTTTTGAGGAGGTTTGGACCAAACTGTCTCAAGACCGTTTGGGACCAAACGATCCCAAAACGATTGAGACTCAAACAGTTTCAAGTATCAACTTTGTTAAATGGTTTTAAGCACCTACTTTGCTAAACGGTTTCAAGAGTTTGATCAAGACCGTTTGGAGGTCTAAACGGTCTTAGACCATTTGGAGGTATTTCAAGCAAGACCATTTGATGTCTGGTTGGTCAAGACCATTTAAGGTCTAAGTGACCAATATCAATTGGAAGTAATTAACCAAAATCATATGGACACTTAAGGTGATTAAGGATCAATTGCATAATTGATCATTACATGATGTAAACCAAGGATGATTATGGTAATTGTACCCTTAATGAGATAGGGTGATTAGTATCCTTTAAATGATTAATCTTTAATGATTATGGAAGCAATAACATAATACATTGTGTCAATCTTCACTTAAGATTGATTTGACATAATCTAATCAAGTCTGAAGTAAGCATCATCTTATAGAGGATGAGAGAAAAAGAGGACTTCCTACATGAATGATAATCATGTAGTGGTTAAGTCTCAATACTTTCAACATGAATAAATGTGTAATTAGGGTATGATCCATGAAAAGAGATCATGAACCCTAATTAAGAAGGTTAATGAATCCTAACCATAATTGAGGGCAATGATAGGTGAAACCCTAATCCATGGTGATAGTATGATCCTAATTTAGGGAAATGATATGAGAAATCCCTAATTCAGAGTATTTTGATGATCAACCCTATTTGATGTGAATAGTAAACCCTAATTGTGGGTTATTGAATATAAACCCTAATCTAGGGTGATGTGATGTGAATAGTAAACCCTAATTCTAAATAAAGTGAAGGTGTATGTGAAACCCTAATTATGGGTTATACTATATAGCATGAAATTCTAATCTAGGACAATGAGATGATGAGTCATTGATCCTAATTGAACAAAGGGGATGAATAACCCTAATTGAAATAGAAAGGGAAACCCAAACCCTAGTAAGGTAATAGTGGTGTTACCCTTGAATAGTGATGCTATAATTGTTTTGTAAAATGCTGACATGAAATTGATGTAACTGTTATCATATGTACTAATCATGTAGGTTTTATGAGATGATGAACATACCCAGGTATGAGCTATGATGCTTTATTTATTGAAAGTGCTTATTGAGCCTTGTGAGTCATAATATGTTGTGTTGCCTAGTGAGAGGTAACAAGAGTGATTAATGGGCTTTAAGAGCCATGTGAAATACATGCATTGCAATTATTATGATACATTGGTCAGATGACCTTAAGGCATTAAGTTACCTGTTAAGGTGGTAACAAATGTTTTGATGATATAAGGGTTTGAACACACATAATCTTAAATCATGATGATGAGGTGATAAGGGACTGAGATCCCAATATTATTAAAGTTGTGAAAAGAACTTGATAGAAATAGTACTCATTCTTTATAGAAATTGTTATAATGGTTTATGTTTGAAAACATGTGTGATGCTAAAAGAATATTGTAATGTTCTTAAATAATCAAGTGAAATGATATCATGTAGAGCCCTGACCATAGAACCATCATCGTCAGCAGTTTGGTGATGGTGAAACAGGTTTTCCTATGAGAACTCCTGGAGGGCATACTTTTGAGTATGTGGGGGTTATGGACGTGAATATCATAATGCCCTAATGGAGGAATTGATGTGAGATAAATATTAAATCTCTCAATCCTTCATTATATATATGACGGGATGGATGTATCACTAATCTCCCGATGATGTTAATGCCAGACTGATGTGAGATAAATATAATATCCCTCGATTGCGAAGAGAGTACATCATGCCACTATAACTCTAATAGCAAAGTTGTCAGTATACCCTGGAAAGCTATTTGGCAGAGACACTAGATGTCCTGCAGTTGGTCCTCACACTGACTGAGGAAGATGAGGTCATGAAAATCCGGCAATTCTATTGACCTATGTATGGTACTGATTTCGATTTTGCAATGGTCAATTGGAGTATGAGCGGTATACCTCATCTCCTCAGGGCATAAGTATGTTTGTAAAATGTAATCAGCCGTGTAGCATATTTGCTTAGGGTTGAATTACAAGAATAAATGGTTGATGATACATTGCCTATTATGTCTTATTTGGATAAATGTTATACATGTTCTTCATATTCCTTATTGAATAAATGACATGCTACTTTATCAAAACATAGTTGAAATATCTTGAGTAGAGAATACTGCTTTAATTAGTTTAGACAATTATTTTTCTATTGTAGAATGTTTATGATTCTTCTGCTCAGTTTTATTCTATTATCTGCAATAATAATGTTTCTAGCGGAGAGTTATATCTCTCACTGGGACAATTTTCAATTGTCTCACCCCCGTGGGATTCACCTTTTTAGGTAGACGCCGAGGAAGAGGCAGAAACCCTACAATGGGTGAAGAACAACAGCAACAACAACAAGGACAATAGTTAATCCTCAGGTGGATACACTGCCTAACATGTTATGTAGATAGAGAGTCTTATGTGTTATCTTTGTATTCTCAGGTCCTAGGAGTCAGTAGTTAGTTTAATATTGATATGAGATTTTGGCTTGATGCCCCGAGATTTTTACACTGCCTATGTATAGCTTAACAGGGAAGTTGATGCTTGTAACTTCGAGAAAGGGATGATACAGAGATGTACTGATGAACCGAAATGTAAATAACGTATTTTGGTTCTTTATGAAAGAGTTTATCAGTTTATGGATCTCTTTGTAAAAAGTTTTAATTTTTAGTGATTTTCAGTAATTCCGCTGCTAACAATCGCTTCCGCATTAGTTAATTGTGTTTTATGAGTTAGTTCATCTCAATTTAGTGGTATCAGAGCTCTAGGTTTGTTGAGTCTACAGAGACATAGGATTAAGGTTGTTGAGTCTTTTGTACTATTTTCCAGTTTATTTGATAGTGTCTTCTGCTCATATAGGAGGAGAAGAAGAACTAAAGATGTCTGGATCACATGATGAACATGTTGTCGAGAGTAGTGTTGCTGCACCAGGAGGAGGTGCAAGAGACCATGATAGGGAGGAGCCCGTACCTGAACAACCCCAGTTTAATCAAGATGACATGGGGAACCCAGCCTTCCAAGCCATGTTTGGACAATTCATGGAAGCTATGACTCATATGACAGATAGGATGACATTACCTACACCTAGGGCACCTACCCACCATGAAGGACAAGGAGCCGACAAGACATTTGAACGACTTCGTTGGGTTGGAGCCACAGAATATGCCGGGACAGCTGATCCAGCAGATGCTGACATGTGGTTAATTGAACTAGAAAAGGCCTTTAGAATCCTTAACATCCCAGAAGTTGAGAAGGTTAGACATACAGTGTACCTTCTTAAGGGGAGTGCTGGTCACTGGTGGACCATAGAGGAGGGCAAGAGGCCTGGTGTGGAGATCGAATGGGAAGTATTACGATGATAATTCATCAATAGATACTTTCCTAAGACATTCTTGGATGAGAAGATCTCTCAGTTTGAGAGATTGAGGCAAGGACCAATGAACATTAGCGAGTATGAGGCTAAGTTCATGGAGCTTTTGCAGTTCTGTCCGCATATGGCAGCTACAGATGAAGAGAGGATTTGGTGTTTTGAGAAAGGATTAAATGCTGATTTGACCACTCTTATGTCTACTCTGGAGAACAGGGAGAGGTTTGCAACTTTTTTGGAGTCTATGAGGCGGATAGAGAGGTCTGTGACTGAGAAGCGGAAGACTAAGAATAAGAAAGTGTACCCCCTGTTTCAAGGACCCTTATACAAAAGTTTTAAGAAACTAAGGTTTTCTGCACGAATAACACCACCAAGGTTCAATACCCAGACGCAATGGACGTCAAATAGGGGAAGAAGCCGAAGTTTACCACCAGAAGGAGCCCATATCTGAACATCTGTGTCGGTTACAGGACCATCTAGACCACAACCAGAGAATAGAGGTTGTTTCATATGTGGAAAGATGGGGCATCTGATGAAGGATTGTTGAGCCAGAGAAGCAAGTGTGACTCGACCTCAGAGACAGAGTCAGCGAGGTTCTCAGAGGTGATAGTTTCCAAGTGGCGCTAGAGGACGTGGACAAGCGTCCCAAGTTGGATCATCGGCACCCAATAATCGAGCACCGAATCAACCGCAGGCGACGGTGAGATTCTATGCGATGAATCTGCCTGATGCAGTAATTAACCGTCAGATTATGACAGGTCATATGGAACTATTATATTCTAATATGTCTACATCCTACAACATATATGTTTTAATTGATCCAGGTGCTACGCATTCCTTTATCACTCAAAGAGTGATTCTTGACTACAACATGACTACCAGTCCTAGAGCAGATAGTCTGTTGTTAGAAACTCCTTTGATGGGGTCTGCAATGTTGCGGGAGGTGTGTTCTCCCTGCATTCTCTTCTTTTCTGAACATTGCATTCAAGTGGATCTTATACCACTTGAGATGCACGGGTTCGATATAATCCTTGGGATGGACACCCTATAAAGGTACAAGGTTGTCTTGGATTGTGAATCCAAGCAAGCTGTGTTCACAGATGATAATGACAAATGGATCTTTCAGGGAGACAGAAATATTCTCCCAACCTATCTTGTGTCAGCTATGGTAGCTGAGAAGCTGATGAGGCAAGGATGTTTTGCATTCTTAGCACATGTAGTAGATGTCACCATGGAGAGCCCTCATCCTTCTGAAGTTCCAGTAGTCAGGGAATTTGAAGACGTATTTTCTGAAGAACTTCCAGGTGTTCCTCTGCCCCGAGAGATTGATTTTGAGATTAATCTAATCCTGGGCACGCAACCAATAGCACAAACACTGTATAGGATGGCGCCTGCTGATCGAGATGGCAGAGTTGAAGAAACAACTTCAGGAGTTGCTTGAGAAAGGCTTTATCCGACCGAGTACTTCACCATGGGGTGCTCCGGTCCTCTTTGTTAAAAATAAAGATGGGTCTATGTGATTATGCATCGACTATAGACAGTTGAATAAAGTAACTATAAAGAATAAGTATCCTTTACCAAGGATTGATGACATGTTTGACCAGTTGTGTGGTGCAACTATCTTTTCTATGATAGATCTGAGGTCAGGATACCATCAGTTACATATTAAGGAAGGTGGCATACCTAAGTCTACCTTTAGAACAAGGTATGGTCACTATGAGTTCACAGTTATGTCGTTCGAACTAACTAATGCACCAGCTGCATTCATGGAACTCATGAATAGAATCTTTTGACCTTTTCTTGATCAGTGTGTAGTCGTCTTCATAGATGACATCTTGATCTATAGTAGAGATGCTCAGTAGCATGAGCAACACCTCTGTCACGCTCTAACTTTTCTAAGAGAGCATAAGTTATATGCTAAATTTAGCAAGTGTGAGTTCTAGTTACCAGAAGTTTCTTTTCTTGGACACGTAATATCTGCTTTAGGTATTCGTGTTGACCCTAAAAAGGTAGAATTTGTCCTGAAATGGGAACAACTGAAGACACCAATGGAGATTCACAATTTCTTAGGGTTGGCAGGCTATTACAGGAGGTTCATTAAGAACTTCAACTCTATAGCTTTACCCTTAACCAAGTTGACCAGAAATGATGTTCCTTTCATCTGGAATGACAAGTGTCAATAATCTTTCCAGTTGCTGAAAGAAAGGTTGACAAGTGCACCTGTGCTGGTGCTACCTGAGCAAGGAAAAGGGTACATAGTGTTCTGTGATGCATCTAAGAATGGACTAGGATGTGTGTTCATGCAGGATAAGAAAGTGATTTCTTTTGCTTCTCGACAACTTAAGAAACATGAGAAGAATTATCCAACACATGATTTAGAGCTAGTTGATGTAGTCCATGCTTTGAAGATCTGGAGACATTACCTCTATGGAGACACATTCTAGATTTTCACAGACCATAAGAACCTAATGTACATCTTTTCTCAGCATGAGCTAAACATGAGACAGTGCCGCTGGATGGAGTTAATCAAGGATTATGATTGTAAAATTGATTATCATACAGGGAAGGCCAATGTGGTGGTTGATGCATTAAGTAGGAAATCAACAACACCAGCCCTAGACAAAGCACAATTCACTTCTTTGGTGTGCTCTAGGAGGGATATGTTTATATCCTTGAGGCAAAACAATGTACAACTAAAAGTATCATTGTTAGTCGGGCTGCTAGCTGAGATGCACATAAAACCAACTCTGAGACAGTAGATTAAAGAAGCAAAGCAAGCTGATGTTGTAGTTCAGCAGATTAGATCAGAGTATGGTAGTGAGAAACGAGATGGTTTCCATGATTCAGATGATCAGGTAGCTTGTTATCATGATAGGATGATAGTACCTGATGTCGATGACCTAAGAAAGTTAGTTCTGGAAGAAGCTCATTCTTCAATGTATGCTATGCATCCAGGAAGCACCAAGATGTATCATAACTTGAAAGATATGTATTGGTGGCCTGGTTTGAAGAAGGATGTTGCTGATTTTATTATGCGGTGTCTAGTGTGTCAACAAGTTAAAGATGAACACCAAAATCTTGTAGGAACAATGCAACCTTTGCCTATACCACAGTGGAAATGGGATCATATGACTATGTATTTTGTGTTTGGTTTTCATAGAACAACCAAAGGTTATGATTCCATTTGGGTGATAGTTGATAGGTTGACAAAGACAACACATTTCTTACATGTCAAGACAACCTACACTGCTGAGAAGCTGGCGCAGATCTATGTAGATGAGATAATGTGGTTGCATGGGGTTCCAGCTACTATCGTTTCTGATAGAGGTCCTCAGTTTATGAGTCATTTTTGGGAACGACTTCATAAAGATTTGGGTACACAGTTAAGGTTTAGTACAACCTTACATCCACAGACAGATGGACAATCTAAAAGGACTATATAGACCTTGGAGGACTTACTTAGGGAATGTGTCCTTCAGTTTGTAGGAAGTTGGGATCTACACCTGAGCTTGATAGAGTTTTCTTATAATAATAGCTATCAGCACAATATTGACATGGCACCATATGAAGCTTTATATGGTAGACCTTGTAGATCTCCTTTATGTTGGTATGAAATAGGAGAAAATCAACTTTTGTGTTATGAGCTTGTGCTGCAGACAATGGAAAAGATTAAAGTAATACAGCAATAGTTAAAGACTGCACAGGATAGACAGAAATCATACGTTGACAAATGGAAAACACCTTTAGAATTACAAGTTGGAGACAAAGTATATCTTAAAGTCTCACCCTGGAAAAGAGTTCTTAGATTTGGAAGAAAAGGAAAGTTAGCTCCTAGATTTATGGGTCCCTATCCAATCATTAGACGGATTGGAAAGGTAGCTTATAAGCTGGAGTTGCCACCTGAGTTGCACAAGTTGCACCCAGTGTTCCACATCTCTATGTTGAGGAAATGTCATCCTGACACAGAGTTAGTTCTGCAACCTGTGGAGGTAGAACTAAATGATGATATATCTTATGTTGAAGGACCTGTAATGATCCTTGATAGAAGAATTAGAAAACTGAAAAAGAAAGACATTTGTCTTGTAAAAGTCCTATGGAATCACTATGGCATTGAAGAAGCTACATGGGAACTAGAGGAAGAAATGAGGAGGAAATACCCTACTCTTTTCTCTTAATGTATTTGTTGAAGATTTCGGGGACAAAATCCTTGTAAGGGGTGGATAATTTGTAACATCCTTGACCTGGGTTATGTTCTAACCTTAGGTTTTTTTCTTAATAAAGTTGATTAGATGCTTTCTCTCATCTTTTGAAAAGAAAATTAAGGCTTAAGAGGAACTTATATTTCAATTTCAGTCCTTTTTGAATAATGTTGAAACCTTGTTTTGTTAATGTTGAACTAAAGTGCAAATTACCCAAGTTGAGGGGTTAACTTGCAAATTGTACATGATAAAATGTTTCTCAGATGTTGATACATCATAAGAATGAATATGATGTAGTGGTATGGTTTCCACAAGCTTGAGCACCAAGATAAAGCTTGTAGAGCAACTCTTGTGCATTAAAACCTAATTTTGGTGTAATGTGCAATTTACCCAAAATCTAGGGTTTAATATACAAAATAACACCTCTAGAGGGTCCCTCATGTTTCTTGGCATCATGTAGAGAAAATAAAATGAGAGGGGTTCCTCATTTGAATTAATTTGGAGGAGAGAGAATCTTGATATTAAATAATCAAGATTTAAGCATAAAAGGAACTTTTATTCAAATTAATGCAAAAAGAAATATATTAATTGAGGAGCCCTTCAACCAAAAGTTGAGGTATGATTTTGCAAAGTGTGTACGAGCTTGTGCCTTGCAAAGGCACGAAAAGATCTTGAGTGAGTGGAGACTCCACTCACATTAAACTAATAAAAAGTAATATCCACTAAAAGCTGGATATTAGTATAAAATTCATTAAGATGCTTAATTTCTTTTCTTTTAATTCTTGGATAATGAAGAGGTTTTGCAAGGTAAAAGAGTTGGCTTCATGTCCAAGGAGTTGAGGTGGAGTGGTGGCAATAATTTTGGAAATTAAAGGAATTAATTCCATTTTCTCTTTCCTTGGAATTTCCTTATACATATCTCATTTCGTACCCACTTAAGGATCTTTTTCAGAATTTCCCTTTTCTCTTCTTTCCTTGGCCAACCACGAGAGAGCTCAGGAGCAGGAGAAGGACGACCCTAACCTGTTGGTAAGCTTTTGATCATCTTTCACCTTTATTTCATTGTGAAAACTGAAATTAATGCTTGATTTCTTGTTTTCTCCATCCAATCTTCAACTCTAGCCAACTTTTTCATCCAAAAGCTCAAGAACAGACCTTGGGCAATTTTAAAAGCTCATCCACCATTATAGAACGTGGATATTGAAGCTTGGAATCAGATTAGAAGGCGGGTTATATAACTTAAACCCTTAAACATTGATATTGCATTCAATTCTTTATAATTTGTTGTTTATTTTGTTCTAGTTTGAGCTTCTTTGATTCATTGCTGTAAATTCCATGAAAATGGAAGTAGTTCTTGGATGAAAGAAGGAATATTATTATGACATCATCTTGGACACTTTTCCCAAGGAAATTCTAGACCAAACGGTTTCAACATAAGTACTCAATCGGTTTCACAAACCGTTTGGGAGTAAACGGTTTCACAAACCATTTGAGAGTAAACAATTTCAAACCGTTTGGGAGTGTTGACCATATTTGACCATTTGGAGATTTGACAATAATTATGATGGTTAATGATCCATTTAATAAAGTTAATTAGTTTCAAAGGATTCATTAGTTGAAGGACCATCAATCACCAAACCCTAATCGGGTTAAGTGTTGATTTCTTAATTGATTGACTTAGAACTTAGGGCTGATTAACCCAAAAGGATTCAAAACCATTTGGGGATCACCCAAACGGTCTCAAGACCGTTTGGAGGTCAACCAAGACCGTTTGTTGGTCTAGGGTTGAGTATGGTTGGGTATTTGAAGATCCAAAGATACCAAATTGAAATGCAATCAATTGCTGATTTGATAATCAATCCAATGATCCAAACACTAATTGGATGTCATGGATTTTGATGATGGGATGGGAAAATGGTCACAAGACCATTTGTAGGTCATCCAAATGACCTCAAGACTGTTTGAGGTCAGTTCATGTTCAATTGGGTTGATGGTCTAATGATTTCAAAGCAACTACTTTCACATTGACTAATATTGAAGGTTCATTGATTTCAAACCCTAATCCAATTGGATTCAAAACCTAATTGATGATCAATTGAAAGTTAAATCAATTGAAATATGATTTATTAAACTCAATTGATGAGTGATGCTTAGGTCCAATTAATGAGTGTATACATGGATTCAATTGTTAAGAGAATCAATCTTGGAAATCATAAATCAATGTAAGTGGTTGAGACCATCTTTGGTCCAATCAGTTTTGAGGAGGTTTGGACCAAATGATCTCAAGACCATTTGAGTCCAAACGGTCTCAAGACCATTTGGGACCAAACGGTCCCAAACCAATTGAGACTCAAACGGTTTCAAGTATCAACTTTGTTAAACGGTTTTAAGCACCTACTTTGCTAAATGGTTTCAAGAGTTTGATCAAGACCGTTTGGAGGTCTAAATGGTCTTTGACCATTTGGAGGTATTTCAAGCAAGACTGTTTGAGGTATGGTTGTTCAAGGCCGTTTGAGATCTAAGTGAAAAGGATCGATTGGAAGTAATTAGCCAAAACTGTATGGACACTTAAGGTGATTAAGGATCAATTGCATAATTGATCACTACATGATGTAAACCAAGGATGATTATGGTGATTGTACCCTTAATGAGATAGGGTGATTAGTATCCTTTAAATGTTAATCTTTAATGATTATGGAAGCAATAACATAATACATTGTGTCAATCTTCACTTAAGATTGATTTGACCTAATTTAATCAAGTATGAAGTAAGCATCATCTTATAGAGGACGACAGAGAAAGAGGACTTCCTACATGAATGATAATCATGTAGTGGTTAAGTCTCAATACTTTCAACATGAATAAATGTGTAATTAGGGTATGATCCATGAAAAGAAATCATGAACCCTAATTAAGAAGGTTAATGAATCCTAACCATAATTGAGGGCAATGATAGGTGAAACCCTAAACCATGGTGATAGTATGATCCTAATTTAGGGAAATGATATGAGAAATCCCTAATTCACAGTATTTTGATGATCAAACCTATTTGATGTGAATAGTAAACCCTAATTGTGGGTTATTGAATATAAACCCTAATCTAGGGTGATGTGATGTGAATAGTAAACCCTAATTCTAAATAAAGTGAAGGTGTATGTGAAACCCTAATTATGGGTTAAACTATATAGCATGAAATTCTAATCTAGGACAATGAGATGGTGAGTCATTGATCCTAATTGAACAAAGGGGATGAATAACCCTAATTGAAATAGAAAGGGAAACCCTAACCCTAGTAAGGTAATAGTGGTGTTACCCTTGAATAGTGATGCTATAATTGTTTTGTAAAATGCTGACATGAAATTTATGTAACTGTTATCATCTATACTAATCATGCATGTTTTATGAGATGATGAACATACCCAGGTATGAGCTATGATGTTTTATTTATTTTAAGTGCTTATTGAGCCTTGTGAGTCATAATATGTTGTGTTTCCTAGTGAGAGGTAACAAGAGTGATTAATGGGCTTTAAGAGCCATGTGAAATACCTGCATTGCAATTATTATGATACATTGGTCAGATGACCTGAAAGCATTAAGTTACCTGTTAAGGTGGTAAGAAATGTTTTGATGATCTAAGGGTTTGAACACCCATAATATTGAATCATGATGATGAGGTGATAAGGGACTGAGATCCCAATGTTACTAAAGTTGTGAAAAGATCTTGATAGAAATAGTACTCATTCTTTATAGCAATTGTTATAATGGTTTATGTTTGAAAACATGGTTGATGCTAAAAGAATATTGTAATTTACTTAAATAATCAAGTGAAATGATATCATGTAGAGCCCTTACCATAGAACCATCATCGTCAGTAGTTTGGTGATGGTGAAATAGGTTTTCCTACGGGAACTCCTGGAGGGCATACTTTTGAGTATGTGGGGGTTATGGGTGTGAATATCCTAACGCCCTAATGGAGGAATTGATGTGAGATAAATATTAAATATCTCAATCCTTCATTATATATATGTCAGGATGGATGTATCACTAATCTCCTGATGATGTTAATGCCGGATCGATGTGAGATAAATATAATATCCCTCGATTGTGAAAAGAGTACATCATGCCACTATAACTCTAATAGCAAAGTTGGCAGTATACCCTAGAAATCTATTTGGCAGAGACACTAGATGTCCTACATTTCGTCCTCACACTGAATGAGGAAGATGAGGTCATGGAAATCCGGCTCTTTTATTGACCTATGTATGGTACCGATTTCGATTTTGCAATGGTCAGTTGGAGTATGAGAGGTATACCTCATCTCCTCAGGGCATAAGTATATTTGTAAAATGTAATCAGCCATGTAGCATATTTTCTTAGGGTTGAATTACGAGAATCAATGGTTGATGATACATTGCCTATTATGTCTTATTTGGATAAATGCTATACATGTTCTTCATATTCCTTATTGAATAAATGACATGCTACTTTATCAAAACATAGTTGAAATATCTTGAGTAGAGAATACTGCTCTAATTAGTTTAGACAATGATTTAGCTACTGTAGAGTATTTATGATTCTTCTACTCAATTTTATTCTATTATCTGCAATAGTACTATTTCTAGTGGAGAGTTATATCTCTCGTTGGGACAATTTTCAATTGTCTCACCCCCGTGGGATTCAACTTTTTAGGTAGACGCCGAGGAAGAGGCAGAAACCCTACATTGGGTGAAGGACAACATCAGCAGCAACAACAAGGACAGTAGTGAATCCTCAGGTGGATACACTGGCTGACATGTTATGTAGATAGAAAGTCCTATGTGTCATATTTGTACTCTCAGGTTCTAGGAGTCATTAGTTAGTTTAATATTGATCTGAGATTTTGGCTTGATGCCCCGAGATTTTTACACTGCCTATGTATAGCTTAACAGGGCAGTTCATGCTTGTAACTTTGAGAAAGGGATTATACAGAGATGTACTGATGAACCAGAATGTAAATAACTTATTTTGGTTCTTTATGAAAGAGTTTATCAGTTTATGGATCTCTTTGTAAAAAGTTTTAATTTTTAGTGATTTTCAGTAATTCCGCTGCTAACAATCGCTTCCGCATTAGTTAATCGTGTTTTGTGAGTTAGTTCGTCTCAATCTACATCACTCATAGTCAATCCCCATGTGTCACAACATACTTGGGCACCACCTATATAACAACCCTTGTTCAAGGTCACGTTGAATGGTGTAAAGTTCATCGAATGATATGTGATGAGTGTAGGAACTTCAAGTCTAGGAACTTAAATCACCACTATCACTTTGAGATATGATTTTGACTACCATTCCATGGTTTCCATGTATCAATCTCAAGGTGGGTCTATCTGACACACTATTCTCTAACAAGTACATATGTGTTTGACTTGACATCCAATATAATGACTAACGAGACTCTATAATCGATGAACACTCATTTTATTCTTATATATTATTGTCATGTATCTTGCTTTGAAAATAATATTTGAGTAGGAACATAAAAAGAATTTATGCACCTTATCATACATATGATCTCATTGTTCAGATCTTTAACCTGAATACATATGTCGTCGAGTAACATCATTATTTAGACATCTATTATGTTATATCATTATCTCATAATTGAACAAACATAATAGAAAAAATTGTCTTTATTATCAAACATGAATACAAACATCATTATTATCTATGATGTTACATTACAATCGTCATATGACTGACTCTCTAGACCAAGATACCAATAGATTCCCACTTGCACCTAGAGACAATCACCCATTAATATAATCCCAAGTGATCTAGCATTACCATCATATTTTCATCGTGAAAGTATTTTTTTCAACATATCAGCGACATTTCTTTCATTCAGTACTCTACAAATCTTCACTCCTCATTATACACTATCTCGTATAATATGAAAGCATCAAAGTATATTCTTGGAACGCTGATGCGGTCTGGGTTCCTTAACTTGAGCTATAGATCCATTGTTGTCACAGTACAACTCTAATGCATTGCTAATGATTGGAACTACTCCAAGTTCATTGATAAACTTCTTGATCCAAATAACTTCCTTTACTGCACAAAATGACAATAGTGTACTCGACTTCTATTCTACAATTAGCAACTACCTCTTTCTTAAAACTTTTCCAACTTACAACTCTGATGTTAAGACAAAACACAAATTCAGATTGTGATCAGTAGTAATCTTTGTCAGTTTTAAAGCTTGCATCAGTGTAACCTTTTATACCCAACTCTTTCTCACCACTATAAACAAGAAACTGATCCTTAGTTCTTCTCAAGTACATCAGATGCTCTTTATGATAGTCTAATGACTTTCACTAGGATCTGACTAATACCTTCTCATCATGCTAAAAAAATACAAGACATTGGGGCGATTACATAACATGGCATACATGATAGATCCAATTGTAGTTGCATATGACATCTTACTCATGTGTTCCCATTCTTCACAAGAACTAGGACATTATGCTCTAGAGAGACTGATTCCGTGGGAAATGGGCAAGTTTTCTCTATTTGAGTCCTACATGTAGAAACTCTTCAGCACCTTGTCAATGTACATACTCTTTCTTAGGCCAATAAGCCTTCTCGATCAATCTCTATAGATCTTAATTCCTAAGATATATGATTCTTCATCTAAATTCTTCATAGAAAAGGTACTTCTGAGCTAGGTCTTTACCATTTGTAGGGTAGGGTTGTTATTCCCCACCTATTGTATGCCATCTACATAAAATATGAAGAATACAATTATTCTCCCAGTAACCTTTTTGTAAATACACCATTCATCTTCATTTTGACTAAAACCAAACTCTTTGACTGCCTTATCATATCGAAGAATTCATCTTCTTGTAAACACAACATTCATCTTCAATCCATAGATCGACCTTTATATATTACAAACTTTATTTTCATTATTTGGAATTATAAAACCCACACGTTGTGTCATACGCACATCTACAAGAAGATAATCCTTAAAGAAAGCGGTTTAAACATCCATTTTTCAAAAATCATAGTCATATAAGATGCTATGCCGAGCATGATCTTGATGGATCTAATAATGGCAAATAGTGAAAAGGTTTCATCATAGTCAACACCTTGAACTTATTTGAAATCCTTTGCAACCAACTGAACATTATAGATTTGGACATTAGCACCATGTCAGTCTTTATCTTGAAGAACCACTTGCACCCTATGAGGTTTAACCCGTCAGGTGGATCCACCAAGTTCCATACCTTATTGGTGTACATAGATTCCATCTCAGGTCTCATGGCGTACGACCATTTCTCAATGGTCCCTCTATAGCTTATAGGTAGGTTGTTGGCTCATATTCTATAACCAACTCATTATCTTCTTGAGTCATAAGATATCTAAATCTTTCATACTCAAGGTGTGTTCTACTAGATCTATGAGGTTCATGTGTCATATATGGAACATGATATTCTACAATAGTTCATGAAATCACATATATAGTGTTTCAAACCAACTTAAAAGATAAAAAGGTGAGTATCTTCAAATATCAAATGCCAACTCCTACATAAATTTAGTTACCAAGCATGCTTCAGATCTCATCTTGAGAGAGGAAAACTTTTGACATTTAATTTTGAGCCTACCCGATTCAGTTTCCTAACAAGTAAAAATTTGATAACTATCAATTCAAGATATCAATAATACGTATCCAAGTATGTGATCAAAATCCAAACTCAATGGTAGATTTATCAATGAAATATGAGGGAAACCATAAACACAAAAATCTAACTAAAAGTGATAAGATGTCATTGTGGAATGAGAGAAAGAAGTGCAAAGATATAGAATATGCTAGTAATAGTTTGAAGGTTCTCAAGAAATAAAGGACAAATCAAATGCAAAGCTCAACATATCCAAAAACCATGCGAATTCTAAAGCATGTACATGATCATACGTCAATATTGGATTTGACCATCAACTCAAGTAACAAACTCACCAACTGAATCAACTAAAGACAACACTATATCTTTGATAATTAGTGGTCATTTTTTTTAGATTCCAATATTAATTATCTTCAATGGTAAGGCTATCAACTAGGATATATATTCCATTCATGAACATTTCTTTGTTGGATTACCTTACCTAATAATGTCACCAAGATCCCAACCCGTAATGACCCAGTAATTGATCCCAGATGAACGAGTGCACCCCAGGCATGCTCGTTAGGTTGAAACTAACCTCAAATTATCCTTTGTGGTTTAGTCTGAGTGAGTAAAACTAAACCTCTATAGGAGGGGCATCTACATGTCCCACACCCTCTCTTTCTCGCTTTCTTTGAACCCATCATAGTTTTGAGCATCCACATTGGGAAGATTCTATAAGTTAGGGCGCACATTTGAAGCACACCCCCTTTTCTCACCATCTCATGTTGACAACTCATCCCCACCTCACCAGGAAATGACCCAAAAGAATCTATAAGGTGAGATCACTCATCAGACATGCACCCCCTTCCTCAGACTCCCATGTTGACTAGTTAACCCTATTATCTACATCACCCAAAATGCACCCAAAAGCTCTAGAATACGAGGTTCCTATCCACATACACCCCACATTTATCATCTTGACTGGTTTTGACTAGACTTCATCCTGAAATATCTAGAGGGACCCTAGTCGTTCATCTTGAGTCCATCCTTCTCCCAGACATGGGAAATACTCCAAACTAGACCAAGACCCTAGGAGACACCTAGCTACTATGATATATCACCCATTCCACCAATTAAAAGGGCTATCCTTTAAGAGTATGGATGAGGCTAGCATTGACTAGAAGGCTAATACTTTCATACTATCATTTGGTAAGAGGCTACAATTTTAAGATCTAAAACCACACCACTAGGATCTGGGAGTATATACATCCCTTGGGTGAGAAAACACTCCTTTCCTTTGAACAACATTCAACCAAGTTAGGCACATGGACCAGTCACAATGCGGTTTCCTCTCCCCCTCCCATTTTCACCAATCCCTTACTGATGCGAGGAAAGCATCCACAATTGATGAGCAGAAATATTATTTTGATATTACTGTGACAATTTTCATATATTGTTGTTATGATATTCTCATATATCCTCCTTCTCTCTTCTCACCCTTCTCCAACCCCTCAATGGTGTGAGGACATGAACATCCTGGGTATGATCGTCCATGTAATCTAATCACACTCTATTTGACTATTCAAATGCACTTCACACTCTTTTTAAATCATCGCGCACATCTTGAATCCTCGTATACACGTTGTTAGGATCCTCACCCATACCCTATTCCAATCCTCAGGAACACCCTATTCCTATCATCATAAGCACTCTTTTTGAATTAGGGGTGAGTGTGGTTTAGTCATGTCTGGTCTGACTTAAAACTATAAACCCAAAAAGTAGATAATCGCCAATATTTTTTTTCCAAACCAGGCATGACTGCTTGAATGGTCTAGACCAAACTTAACTTGACAAAAAATAGAGTCAATTATTGTTAAGTTTGGCCAAAAACTAATACTATATGCCAATTATTGCTAACACACTTAAAATGAAGGTCACATGTTGGCATCTTTTGTGGCTATGAAGTTCATATTTTCTAAAGACCAACCGAGTATGAGGGGGCTTTTGGGATATATTTTGTTAAAGGGAACTAAGATTTGATCGATACCTTGATGTTATCCACACTTCATAACTTAATTAGTCATATTTCACTCAATAATTGGTTACATTTACACAATGATAAATATATCACAATAATATTTTTATAAGTATTACATTTAGTGTAGCTATATATAAATACATTTATCATAACATATATTTACATCTTTTAATATAAATAGTATATATAGTCTGTCAAGTCTAGTCCAAGTGTTAACCCAATAACCCAGATTGTGAACAGACGAGTAACATCAATTTGAAGAATTTCCAGACTGAACTTGATCACACTAACTGTCCAACTTCAAACCATCCTAGCTTGGGTGGTATGGTCAAAATTGTTCTAATTTGGTGGTCAAGTTTGGTTTTTAGCTCAAAATAAAAAAGTAGTACATATTTTGGATTCTGGTTTAGCAATACTTAAATGAGTTTATACCATTATGTTATATTGCTAAGTTGTATAATGTATTTGCAAACCATGGGCCAGACCCAATATTGTTTGAAGTCATAAACAAAATATATGCATGCAAGGGTGCCAAATAACATATTTTGGCTTGGTTTTGAGTTAGTAAGTTGATGTAAAACTGCTCAATCCAGAATCAACCATGACTTAGATTTCTTTGACAAAGTGTTAAACCTGAAACTATTTTCCTCTCTATAATATCCAACCAAATACCAAATCAGATTCCAATATTTTCTACCCATCTTCTAGATGATTGTAATTTAAATTGAAATAATGCATATGCATTGAGGGTTTTGATATTGTATGATTATGATAAGGGATTTAAAGAAATAATTCGAATATATACATTGTTTAGGGAGGCTACTTCAACTATGAGCCATGTGGTTATTTGTTGGTGACCCATCAAGTAAAAATCACACAGTGGATGAAAGGGATTTGAAGCGGCAAATGGCTATTGCAAGAATAATGCTTTTAAATTTTCCTCGGCCGTTAGGTAAAGAAGTAGACCAGTTGTTCGGACTTGCCGGTTACTCTCAGCGCCGGTTCACAAGGCATTGCCATATACAACTATAGTGTTAAGTTCCAATAGCTATATATGCCTAATTGGACCCTTAAATGAATGTCCAAATTTATCAAAATGTAATGGTTCATTTTTTTCATCGACATCGAAATCAGCCTGCTCGAGTTGAGTTATCCTACACATGAACGGATATTTTGAGTGGAGGGAGTTAAATTCAAAGGTTTGGGCACGATTCTAACAACTCTACACGAAAATAGTTCAACATTGGTTATCAAAATTCTGTCAACACACAACATCAGTCGAGCGTATTTACTGATTGCAAGCAAACAGACAAAAACTCGGTGAAAAAACAAAGTTCCAAAAAGGAAAACACTCGACAAGCTAGTACGCAAGCACGTCATTACCTCTTGTTCATAGAGCTATGGATACACGAAGATGGGTACTTTGATTTTATTGGTGCCGCGGGTGGTGTAAACTGGTGACTGCGGATCAAATTTCAGTATTTGGTTTTGCACATCTAAGTAATTTGGCAATCCTGTTTGCTAGTCCTTTGTGAACACGTAGTAACCTACACTTCTATCACATCAAAGCCACATATCATGTCCATTTAATCATAATTAACAAATTTAATTACACTGTACACATGTTAAAAGATCAACAAAAACATAATTTACGTCATGTTTACACGACAGACTAGCAAATCTGAATTTCCCCAAATATTACCGTCCTCTGGCCACAACGAACACGCGCTTGTTCTGACGCACTCTCCATAAGATATCCGGCACTGCCGCGCCGGCAGCACCGGAGACCGGAGTAGCCGACTCCAGCCATTCCAAAAGCCGCACCGCTGGCCCAGGTAGTACCGGCAGCATGCGGAGCAAGTGGCTTCACAGCGGACGCTAGCAGAACCAGAGCGATCGAGGAGTAGAGCTGCGGCCGCGAATGCAGATGAAATCTAAACCTCAACCTCAACCTCGCCGCTTTGACGTAGGTTATGGGGTTGAGAGCAAACTGTAGCTAGTATGGTTTGTTGGTTATACAGTTTGTTCCATCACTTTCTAATCAGGGATTGTTACATACCTACGCTACGTTGACCAAACAAAGGCCAGATGCAGGATCCATTTTTCCAGCATTTTACGGTGAGTACCCGTCATTTTGTCAGCCCATTTCAGGGGTTCCGTGTTAAAGTCTAAGCATTGCTCAAACATATAAGAACAAAATAACTCCATTAGGCAAAAAAATAAGTTTGACCAAAAAAAATGTCTTGAAGTTGAACGGTGGAAAATATGAGTACATGTAAGGTGAGAGGGGAATGAATCAGCTGCAGCATGCCGGTTTGAGATGGCAGCTTGCATGCCAGTTTGAAATGGCAGCAGGCGGACGAGTAGGAAAGTAAGAGTGGCTTAATTGTAGCAATTTGAAGTCACACCAATCTTGGCGTGGTTGATTCTAAATATATTTCGTTTGTGTTTGACCGTACATGATGATATTTATAAATTCTAAACCACCGGTGCTAACCTGCGGTCTAGTTGAAGATTGATAAGCTCCAATATTAATAAGGAAAATGATATTAGGAGTTAATTTTGAAACACAAATGCAAATTCAGTTTGGCTTTTTTCACTAGAAGGCGGGTTGGGCGTGATTGAGTGATGGGTTGACGTTTCTACGAGGAGAGAAAAATAAAGAGGATGGAAGAGATAGTTGATAGTAAAAATAAAGAAAAAAAAATTAAATAAGAGAGGAGGTAGTGGGAAGAGAGAGAATAATATGGAGAGAGGAAGGAAGTAATGCAAAGAGAGAGAAAGAGAAAAATAAGAAAGAGGGAGGAAAAGAGTAGTGGGAA